>JAUPFV010000002.1:38097566-38588398 GCA_036936605.1 Limnanthes douglasii subsp. nivea
CTTGTGACTCATCATCCCCCAAACAACGCAAGAGAGGTTTACTATAGGATTTTTTGTACAACACTTCTCTCAACATAATGAAACCACGAGCCTTGTGTTTCAATGTTTTGGCTTGTGACTTATCTGAAGGCACAATACCATCAGACAGATATTGTATGAGAGGAGATCTCCAGTCTTGACGCCGTTTCACTTGTATTTCAAAAACTTCCTCTTCTTCACTCTTACTAAGTTGAATAGAAGGGCTTTCAAGCACATGGATCCATGGGTATGACTCCGTATATGCTATACTTGCCAATGAGTCTGCTAGCTCATTTTCTGCCCGGGGAATGTGTTCATAGACAACAACTTTAAATTTTAGTGCTTCATTCTTGAGGAGGAGTAAATACTTTACAAGTTGCTCCTTTCTAGCCTCAGATTGGCCTAAGGCATGGTGGATAAGCAATTGGGAGTCACTTAGTAGTTTGACCCTCTTAGCCCCACAAATGTAGGCTAACTTTAACCCAGCTATAGCTGCTTCGTATTCAGACTCGTTATTAGATGCCCTGAAAGCAAAACAAATAGCCTGGTACATATTGTCTCCATATGGGGAAGTTAAACATATTCCAGCACCACATCCCATAGTGCTAGATCTACCATCCGTTCGGACGATCCACATTTTCTTGTCTTTTGTATCAGTAGCTTGCTCTGAATCCCTATCGGAGTGGAATTCAACCAGGAAATCAGCCACTGCTTGGGCTTTTACTGCTGTCCGGGGAGCAAAGTCTATGTCGAAGTCCCCCAATTCTACTGACCACTTAGTCATTCTGCTCGAAATGTCTGCTTTTTGAAGGACATTCTTTAAGGGAAAAGAGGTCCGGACGACGATAGGATGAGCCTGGAAATAAGGCCTCATCTTTCTTGCAGCTATTACCAGAGCTAATGCCAACTTTTCAAGTTTCAAGTAACATCTCTCAGCATCTATCAAGCTCTTACTGATGTAGTACACTGGGTGGGGATATCTATCGACCTCTCTTACCAGCACAACACTGATGGCACAACTTGAAACTGCCAAATATACGAAGAGAGTCTCCCCGTCAACTGGTTTGAACAAAGTTTTGGGGGAGGACAGGTGTTTCTTGATTTCATTGAAAGCCTCATCACACTGTAGGGTCCACTCGAAACCATTTGAATCCTTCAAAGTTTGAAAGAAAGGAGCACACCTGTCCGAAGACCTGGAGATAAATCTGTTTAAGGCTGCTAATCTCCCCGTTAACCGCTGTACTTCTTTGATGTTTCGAGGAGGTTCCATCTGGAAAAGAGCATTCAACTGGTCCGGATCGGGCTGTATTCCATGCTCACTTATGATATAGCCTAGAAACTTCCCGGACTGCACTCCGAAGACACACTTTTCAGGGTTTAACTTTAAATTTACTTTTACCAAGTTGGCAAAAGTTTCTTGGAGATCGGACAAGTGTAGCTGCTCATCCACACTTTTCAACATCATATCGTCAATGTAAACCTCCATATTTCTTCCAATTTGATCAGCAAATGCCTTGTTGACTAACCTTTGATAAGTATCCCCAGCATTTTTCAAACCAAATGGCATCACCTTGTAGCAATGTAGACCCCTGTCAGTGACAAACGTAGTATGCTCTTGATCCTTTGGATCTACTTGAATCTGATTGTACCCGGAGAAGGCATCCATAAAGGAAAGTAGTTTGTTCCCAGAGGTAGAGTCTACTAACTGATCTATCCGGGGGACCGGATACAAATCTTTTGGGCAAGCTCTATTGAGGTCTGTGAAGTCAATGCACATGCGCCACTTGCCATTCTTCTTTTTCACCAGGACAGGATTGGCAGTCCACAAAGGGTACTGAGACTCCTTAATGTGCCCCATCTTTGTGAGTCTGTCAACCTCTTGTACAATGACATCAACCTTTTCTTTCGAGAAAGCTCTTCTCTTTTGAACCACTGGTGCTACATCTCTCCGGACAGATAGGTGATGGGATATCACTTCTGATGGAACTCCGGTAACATCAGCATTGCACCAAGCAAAAACGTGCTGATGGTCTTTCAAAAATTTCAACATTTCTTTTTTCAACATTGGTGGCATCTTAGATCCTATCTTGACACTCTTGCCTTCTTCCAAACAGTGCGTTTCAACCTCTTCGACTGGTATCAATACTCCAGGGGTCTCTCTGGGGTCATCAATTTCACCCTCACCCCCAGAAAGGCCCTCAAACTGCTATTGTTCATTGATGCGGACTGCCCCCAGCGTTCGAGGAGCCAAGGCAGTGGCATAACATTCTCTTGCAATCTTTTGGCTGCTCCGGACAACTCCAACCTGCCCCTGAACAGCATACTTTAAGCACTGGTGGACTGTTGAAGCCACTGCATGCATCCTAGAGAGACAAGACCTCCCTAGAATAACATTATAGCAAGTGGGACAATCTACCACAATAAAGAGTATTCTAACCATTTTCTTGAAAGGGCCCCTGCCCAATAACACATCTTCTTCGAATTCTCCGATCACATCGGCTGAGTTGCCTGTGAAGCCCACGATTGACCTGTCCGACTTTTGAATTACAGCTGGATTTTTCATTTTCTTATAAGTGGTTAGGAAAAGGATATTGGCTGAGCTTCCAGTATCCACCAGGATTCGCCTTATTTCATTGCCCCCTATAGATGCTCCTATGACAACAGCATCCTCATGAGGGCCAGCAATGTCTCTCAAATCATCCTCATCAAAGACAATGAATGGGAATGAGTTCGGTGACTGATAAGATGTCATGCCTCCTTCTAGCTGGGAGGCCAAATTATGAACATGCCTCTTTCTCGAAGAAGTAGTAGGAGCTGGCATAGTGTCCCCTCCGAAAATTGTAAGTGACTCAAAAAATTTAATGAGCCCGGAGACCGACCTAGAACATTACTCTATAGCACCCACCCTGTTTCGAGTTGGATCAGGATCCAAGTATTCAGATTCCACATCAAGCCTTTCAACTATAACCATGGCCCCCTCTGGGGCAGCATTACTTGGACCAACCCGGTGAGTGTTGTCAGGCCTGTTGCCTCCTCTTCTTTTAACGTATGCTCCCAACTTTCCCCTTTCAATCAGGTTTTGAACCTCTTGTTTCAATGCTATGCAATCATCAGTGGTATGGCCAATATCATTGTGATATTGGCAAAAGGAGTTGTTACGATGCTCTCTAGGAGACTGCAAAGTTGCTGGTCTCCGGTAATGTACCTCATCTTTTGTTTTATCAAAGATAGTGGCCACACTCTCTTTTAACTCTGCGAACCACTCCGGTTGGACCCATGGCCCTCTCTTGTTTCTGGATTGTTGACTTTGAGCAGGAGCAGCTGGTTGAGACTGAGCTTTTGCCCTACCATGCCCCTGTCCGGTTTCTCTTGCTTTGTTCCCGGACTGGTTTTGATTTGGAGTTGGTACCACTGGGGTGGACCTCACCTGTCTGTGCACCCTAGTTTTCTTTGTTTCATCAACGTTTATTTGTTTGCCAACTTGATTTAGCAATCCTCCCCAGGTCATGGCCTTCTTTCTGGTCACCGAATCAACCAGATTGCCTGGGTTCAAACCTTGCCTTAGGGATGCTATTGCCACCTGTTCGAAGCAATCAGCCAACCCATTCTTTGTGTTCACAAAATGGCTTATGTATTCTTTCAAGGACTCATTTGGATCCTGGGCACAATGGGTTATTGTGTCTCCATTGCCCTTCAGTTCCTTACTCCCTACGAACTGCCTTCGAAAGGCCACCCAAAACGTATCAAAATCTTTAATACAACCCTGAGGCAGGCTGTTGTACCACTTCAGAGCACTCCCCGTGAATGATTGGGAGAATGCCCTACAGAGTAGTGTATCATCGTCATCAAAGTTCATCATGAAGTTCTTGAATTGCTCCAGATGATTGTCCGGATCAGTACTGCCATCGTACTTCTCCATTTTAGTGCTGTCAAACCTCTTGGGGAGGTTTCCGGACAGGATTTTAGAAAACAGTGGAGATTGCCTCCAATTTCTTCCATGACTGAACACAGTATCCTCATTAGGAGTTGCAAAGATACCTGGCTCATCGTGGAAAGCAAAGGGATCCATCAGCATCTTGTCCGTATACCTCCGGTGGTGAGATGACCCCTTTCCAATATGCCTTTTCATTCTTCCATGGTGGTCTCTTTTTCTTGAATATTTCTTCACCTGCTTTTGCTTTTTCCTGGTTCGACCCTCATCGCTGCTAGAGGACAAGGATTTTTCATTTCCCTCGCTGTCCAAAGAGCTACCTGAAGATTCTGAGCTCGAGTCAGAACTCTCCACAGGCTTAGACCGGTGAGACTTTTTGGAACTAGTATGAGTCTTTTTGGTGCTCACATGAGTTTTTGAAGCCTCAGGCTCTCTGGGGTTGTCGGTGTGATGAACAACTGATGCTTTAGATTTCTCTTTCACGTCCATCTTGGCCTTTTCAGCCCTCAACGCTTCTATTTCACCCCTCAACCTGTCACGCTCTTCGATAGTGTACTCATCATTCTCTCCCACCACTTCGAGCAAAGCTGGTGGCAGCTCAGGATTGTCCGGATTCATTCGGACAGATTTTCTTTTCTGGTTTTGAATGCTAGATTCAGGCACTGTCGCCTCCCACTGTGGTCGCCAATTTGGTAAGGATAATAATTGCCTGAGGGTAGGCTGGTAATTTCAAGTGGAGTTTTAAGGTGCTATGTGGGTGTTTAACGGTGATATGTGGGTGTTTAACGGTGGTATGTGGGTGTTTAACAGTTAGAGTAGAGAGTAGAGAGATGATTAAGCAGCTTGGTAGCAGTTAATTCTCATTACCCCTAGTTAATGCGGGTGGTTAGGTATTTATAGTGTAATGTTTGGGCCCTTATGGGCTTTCGGGTCATATTTAATGGACCCGGGTCATGTTCAAAGACCCATGAGCTCTAAGTAGGAGAGCAAGTAGCTTAGTCAAGAAGTGTTTAGGTTTTTTAGTACTTTTGTCATAGTTCGAACAACCTTAAGTTCACAGTGTTCACAGAATTCTGTCCGGTCCAAACTACCTGTTCGACCCCTGTCCATGTAACCTGTCCGGTATTCAGAGAGACTAGACCGATTTGCCCTTGTTCGGGGAGCATGCTGAATTCGGACTCATCAATTATCAACCTTGGTTGGAATACTGGGTACATTGAGGCAGGAAACCAAAAAGGTGCCACAAGTGCAGGTCACCAACAAATAGGTTTAAGGCCAACAATCTATAAGGTTCGAACCTGGTTTGCCACCTTAGGTTCAACCATTGGGTTTGTATAATTTCAATATTTACCTCCCGCATGAGTCAGCACAACCTCATGCTTAACCAATGCATCATTACCCACAACCTAAGCAACATCAAGTTCACCTTCCTCCATTTGTAATATGTTCAATTAGTATTTCAACCCATATCAACGGATTAATACGGTTTAGGAGCCAACATGAAGTGTTGAATAACATTATCTGAACACATATGGGGCAACCCTTTTATCATTCAAACAAATATAATCTAAATCCTAATTATTAATATCTTGAGGGATATCAAAGTTCGACTCAACATCCGGTACCAAATGAAAATTATCTTACTCGTCGAGAACTAGTATGACCAGGTCCTTTTTGGAATCAGATATCTTGGTGGGGAGCTACTTCAAATATTTGATAACTATGATATGGAAAAGTATGCCAAGTCTAAATACCATGATCAATATATTGTAAAATTCTGAATTAAATGTTTGGGTTTGACGAGGATGATATTTGTTATGTAGGGTCTTCTTTTTATGTAGGGTCTTCTTTTTAAATTTCAAAGGAAGTGCCCAAGATTAGTTTATTCAATTACTCCCCGGCTCTATCCAACTATTTAAAGCATTTTCATATATTATCAAGGACCAATTGATTGGAATTAGGGTTATCAAAGGAGATGCGGACTACATCATGGATTGTAAACAAGATCCAAATAAAAATTGAAGAGATTACACTTGATGATATGCAGAAAAAAATAGCATTGAGTGTTATGATGAACCGGTGGCATGTTCTTCTTTTAGGCATGAAATTATGTCATATTACTATCAGAAGATGTGATGAAGAAGAATGTCTTTTTCTTTGGTGGACTATTAGCACATGTGGAGTCAAAAATCAAGTTGGATGAGACTATGCGAATGAGGTTCAAACCAAGTTAGCATATCCCATTTGAAATACTAACAATTATTGCATATCTACCACAATAAACTCACAACCAGCAAGCTCACAACCCTTATCCAATCACCCAAGTAGGGTTGACTACCCCTACGCTTTCGAGGCATTTTTTTGCTAAACCACGAAAAGAGATTCTACCAATCTAGTTTCTGATGTGATCGACATGACAGGTGAGGCCGAGGGGGTGCCAAACATATAGTCAAACAGTATAAAATATCAAGAATAACTACACTCAGTTAATAGAGAACATAATAACGATTTATCAACTAGGCTAATGATTACGTGTATTTTTAAAATTCGTTGATGATACTTACTCATAGAGAAAATTTTGAAGTGAAAATAAATTTTGTAAGTATCACAATGACATCAAACAATACACTCGATACCACGAAGTTCTGAGAGGGAAGATCCAGAGCCTCACCAAGGACGAAAAATTGATTAATTTTTTTAAGAACATAACTTTAGGAGTCTAGAACAAAGTAAAAAACGAGACAAAAGCAGAGCATAGAAGAATTTAGGCGGCGACAGTACAACCAAAATACGAGAGAATTATGCTCATTTACGATTTATTTGAAGTGTTGTTCAAGCCTTATGCAACATGATACTTGGAATTCAATGAAAACCGAAATATTGTGATACCATTGTTGGGGGGGGGGGGGGGACATAGAGTCCATTGTAACCAATATTTTCAAGAAAATACATGTTGCCAAACTCGAGAATTAACTATAAGGACAAACCTTAGCTCATTTGTACTAATCTCCGTCCACGTTGATGATGACCTTCGTGAGGTGGTTGGAATCTATAACAATGTTGTTTTAATCAGCGCTTGCCTTTTCGAGGTAAAGGTAAGGAGGATTCTAATAGAACCGAACAGTTTTAACAATATAATATTAAAAACCTCACTCGACATAATGAAATGCTACAAGATTACAAAAAGTTTGATAGAACCGTAGTTGGGTTTCTATGAGAAGATATTATGCTTCTAAGTGAAATGGAGTTCGACGTTTACCTTAAGATTAAGGGAATATAAAAAAATTTGATTACTTTGTATATGGTGGTGGAGATACATGGGTCGATGAGATACATGTGATTGCTTCTACGATATACCAATGTCATCGTTACATAGTGAATGATAATGCGGGGGTCATAAAAGGGGATATAAAACCTTTAGGAGTGCTACACAACCTCCCTAGCTCTCAATAAGAAATAACAATTAGAAGGTGTTTCACTCCTTTTACAGGAGGTGGACAAGCCTCACGAGGTCTCAAGCCTAGTAGTCGTCGATGAGACTATATAAATATTAGAATTTTCTGAAGGCAAGAGTATAAAAATTGGTACTACTCTCCGATGAGACTATATAAATATTAGAATTTTCTGAGGGAAAGAATATAAAAAAAATCTGATTACTTTGTATATAGTGGTGGAGATACATGGCTCGACGAGATACATGTGATTACTTCCACGATATACCAATGTCTCTGTTACATAGTGAATGATAATATAGGAGTCAGAAAAGGGGATAAAAACACCTTTAGAAGTGCTAGGAAACCTCCCTAACTCTCAAGAAGAAATAACAATTAGAAGGTGTCTCGATCCTTGTACAAGGGGGTGGACAAGCCTCACGAGGTCTCAAGCCTAGTAGTCGTCGATGAGACTATATAAATATTAGAATTTTCTGCAAGAGTATAAACATTGGTACTACTCTCCCAGGAACTCTTCATATTATTCTTTTATATTTTCTTACTGACAAATTATGTATTTTGCTTGAAAGTCATATGATGTAACATGGATACATTCAAATATTATATGAGATAAATTATCAATAAATTTGAATATACAATATATCATTAAAAGAAGATAGGATTTATATATTTGATAAGTCAGAACCTATTATGGTCGAGGTGGGTTGATTATCTTAGGTCAGACATGATGAGTCTGAATCCTGCACGCTCCCCGGACAAGGACAGATCGGTCCAAGGCCTCCGGACCGGACAGATCGCACGGACCGGACAGATCGTTTTGAACACTATGAACATGAGACTGTTCGAACTATGACAAAAGTACTAAAAAACCTAAACACTTCTTGACTAAGCTACTTACTCTCCTACTTAGAGCTCATGGGTCTTTGAACATGACCCGGGTCCATTAAACATGACCCGAAAGCCCATAAGGGCCCAAACATCAGGGTATAAATACCCAACCACCTGCATTAACTGTGGGTAATGAGAATTAACTGCTACCAAGCTGCTTAATTATCTCTTTACTCTCTACTCTAAACACATAACACCCACACACTACTATAAAACACCAATTAAAATTACTACCCTACCCTCAGGCGATTATTATCCACACCAAATTGGCGACCACAGTGGGAGGCATGACTTCCTATCAGTCGCAAAACTCATTCCCCTTCATTATTTTTAATGAAGATGATTTAAGAGACATTGGTGGCCCTCATGAGGATGCTGTTGTCATAGGAGCATCTATAGGTGCAATGACATAAGACGAATCCTGGTGGATACTGGAAGCTCAGCCAATATCCTTTTCCTAACCACATAAAAGAAAATGAAAAATCCAACTGTAATTCAGAGTTCGGACAGGTCAATCGTGGGCTTTACATGCAGCTCAGCAGACGTGATCGGAGAGTTCGAAGAAGAAGTGTTATTGGGAAAAGGCCCTTTTAAGAAAATGGTCAGAATACTCTTTATTGTGGTGGATTGTCCCACTTGCTATAATGCTATACTAGGGAGGTCTTGGCTCTCTAGGATGCATGCAGTGGCTTCAACAGTCCACCAATGCTTGAAGTATGCTGTTCAGGGACAGGTTGGAGTCGTCCAGAGCAGCCAAAAGATTGCAAGAGAATGTTATGCCACTGCCCTGGCTCCTCGAACGCTGGGGGCAATCCGTATTAATGAACAATAGCAGTTTGAGGGCCTTTCTAGGGGTGAGGGTGAAATTGATGACCCCAGAGAGACCCCTGGAGTGTTGATACCGGTTGAAGAGGTAGAAACACACTGTTTGGAAGATGGGAAAAGTGTCAAGATAGGGTCTAAGATGCCACCTGTTTTGAAGGATGAAATGTTAAAGTTTTTAAAGAACCATCAGCACGTTTTTGCTTGGTGCAATGCTGATGTTACTGGGGTCCCATCAGAAGTGATATCACATCACCTATCCGTCCGAAGAGACGTAGCTCCAATAGTTCAAAAAAGAAGAGATTTTTCCAAAGAAAAGGCTGATGTCTTTGTGCAAGAGGTTGACAGGCTCACAAAGATGGGGCACATCAAAGAGTCTTAATACCCTTTGTGGACTGCCAATCCTGTCTTGGTGAAAAAGAAGAATGGTAAGTGGCGCATGTGCATTGACTTCACAGATCTCAATAGAGCTTGTCCAAAAGATTTGTATCCAGTTCCCCGGATTGATCAGTTAGTAGACTCCACCTCTGGGAACAAGCTGCTTTCCTTTATGAATGCTTTCTCCGGATACAATCAGATTCAAGTAGATCCAAAGGACCAAAAGCATACCACATTTGTCACTGACAGAGGTCTTCATTGCTACAAAGTAATGCCATTTGGTTTGAAAAATGCTGGGGCTACTTATCAAAGGTTAGTCAACAAGGCATTTGCTAATCAAATTGGAATAAATATGGAAGTGTACATTGATGACATGATGGTGAAGAGTGTAGATGAGCAGTTGCACTTGTCCGATCTCCAAGAAACTTTTGCCAACTTGGTAAAAGTGAATTTGAAATTAAACCCAGAAAAGTGTGTGTTCGGAGTGCAGTCCGGGAAGTTTCTAGGCTATATCATAAGTGAGCATGGAATACAGCCCGATCCGGACCAGCTAAATGCTTTTTTCCAAATGGAACCTCCTCGAAACATTAAAGAAGTACAGCGGCTAACGGGGAGGTTAGCTGCCTGAAACAGATTTATCTCAAGGTCTTCGGATAGGTGTGCACCTTCCTTTCAAACTTTGAAGGGTGCAAAAGGATTCAATTGGACCCCACAGTGTGATGAGGCTTTCAATGAGATCAAGAAGCACTTATCCTCTCCCAAGACTTTGTTTAAACCAGTTGATGGGGAGACCCTCTTCGTATATTTGGCAGTTTCAAGTTATGCCATCAGTGCTGTGTTGGTAAGAGAGGTCGGTTGTCATCCCCATCCAGTATACTACATCAACAAAAGTTTGGTAGATGCAGAAAGGCGTTACTTGAAACTTGAAAAATTGGCATTAGCCCTGGTGATAGATGCCTGGAAGATGAGGCCTTATTTCCAGGCTCATCCTATCATCGTCCGGACCTCTTTTCCCCTGAAGAATGTCCTTCAAAAAGCAGAAATTTCGAGCAGGATGACTAAGTGGTCAGTTAGTTAGGGGACTTCGACATAGATTTTTCTCCCCGAACGGTAGTCAAGGCCCAAGTTGTGGCTGATTTTCTGGTTGAATTTCACTCCGACAGGGATTCAGAGCAAACTACTGACATAAAAGATAAAAAGGTATGGGTCGTCCGAACAGATGGTAGATCTAGCACTATGGGGTGTGGTGCAGGGGTGTGTTTGACTTCCCCGTATGGAGACAAAATGTACGAGGCTATTTGTTTTGCTTTCAGGGCATCTAATAATGAGTCCGAATACGAAGCAGCTATAGCTGGTTTAAGTTAGCCTACATTTGTGGGGCTACGAGGGTCAAGCTGCTAAGTGACTCCCAACTACTTATCCACCATGCCCAAGGCCAATCTGAGGCTAAGAAGGAGAAGCTTGTGAAATATTTACTCCTAAAAAATGAAGCACTTAAGTTTAAAGGTGTTGTCTATGAACATATTCCCCGGGCAGAAAATGAGCTAGCAGACTCATTGGAAACCATAGCATATACGGAGTCATATCCATGGATCCATGTGCTTGAAAGCCCCTCCATTCAACTTAGTAAGGGTAAAGAAGAGGAAATTTTTGAAGTACAAGCATAACAACCTCAAGACTGGAGATTTCCTCTCTTGCAATATCTCTCCGATGGTGTCGTGCCTCCAGATAAGTCACTAGCCAGAACATTGAAACACAAGGCTCGTGGTTTCATCATATTGAGAGAAGTGTTATACAAGAATTCCTACAGTAAACCTCTCCTGCGCTGTTTGGGGGATGAAGAATCACAAGCGGTCCTCTTCGAATTGCACGATGGTGAGGGATTAGCCCATTATGGGTTTAGAGCTTTGACAAGAAGAGTTTTACTCTCCGGTTATTATTGGCCATCAATCATGAAAGATGCTAAGGAATTGGTAAGAAGGTGTGACCCATGCCAGAGGTACAGCAATGAAATTCATGTACCAGCCATTCCTTTAGAGTCAATTTCTGAGCCTATTCCTTTTGCTCGATGGGGATTGGATTTAGTAGGGCCTCTCCCTGTGTCGAATTGCACGATGGTGAGGGATCAGCCCATTGTGGGTTTAGAGCTTTGACAAGAAGAGTTTTACTCTCCGGTTATTATTGGCCATCAATCATGAAAGATGCTAAGGAATTGGTACGAAGGTGTGACCCATGCCAGAGGTACAACAATGAAATTCATGTACCAGCGATTCCTTTAGAGTCAATTTCTGAGCCTATTCCTTTTGCTCGATGGGGATTGGATTTAGTAGGGCCTCTCCCTGTGGCGTACGGAGGACGCAGAACTATAATTGTGGTCATAGACTACTTCTCGAAGTGGATAGAAGGAGCCCCCCTAGCAGGGACAACATCAAAGCTGTTCTAAAATTCATTCTATCCAACATCTGTTGCAGATTTGGTGTCCCACAGAAAATAACAACAGACAATGGGCCACAGTTCGACAATAGAGAAATGGAAAGTTTATGTGCCTCAAGGGGTATACAACATTGTTTTTCTTCACCTTTCCACCCACAAGCAAATGGGCAAGTTGAAGTGGCTAATAGAACTACATTGTCCGGTTTAAAGAAGAATTTGGAAGGGGCTGCTGGGAAGTGGCCTAATTATCTACAAGAGGTCTTGTGGGCCTACCGAACAACACCTGGGGCTGCAACACAAGAATCACTCTTTGCTTTGGTCTATGGGATGGATGCATTAGCTCCCATAGAGGCAACTCTCCCCTCCTTTCGTGTTCACAACTTCTCCGAACACGCTAACGAGGTGGCAATCAGAGGTCAACTTGATTTAATAGAAGAAAGACGAGTTAAAGCTCACCTTCGAGTTGCACACTATCAAGGCTTGATGAGAAGCAGGTTTGCTTCCAAAGTTAAAAGAAGAGACTTCCAACCGGGGGACAAAGTATTAAGGAAGGTCTTCTTAAACACTAAAGAAAAGCTGTTCGGAAAGTTGGCCCCAACTTGGGATGGTCCGTATATGGTTGTTGAAAGAATTAAGCCTGGAACTTATTGGTTGGAAGACAAAGATGGCAGAGTTTTAACTCATCCTTGGAATATCGAGCATCTCCGGATGTACTTGGAATAGCACTTGTGTAAATATTTACTTGTTTGAACATCCATGTAAATATTTGGGGGCATACTCTTTCCTCCCTGGTGGCACAAAGAGGTTTTAATGAGGTGTCCGGGCTGTTGAATAAAATTTGATGCCTTCTTAAAAATTTTCTAAGTGTTTTTAAAGTTTTGTCCCTTGTCATACTATCCGGATTGAAATAACTAAGGGTTATTTAAACTCTAGCAGGAGAACTTAAACACTCTCACAATGAAACAGCTAAAGGCTACTTAAACTCTGGCTATCAAAATTAGAACAAGCAATGAAAGAAGATGATAGTTGTGCAGAACATAAATATTCATTGAAATTAATAACTTGAAATTTCCTTGGCCTTCCAAGGACTTTTAAATGATCAAAGTCGAACACAAAAAACCTATCCGGTCAAACACCGGACACCATTACAAAAAGAGTGCCTTGGCCTTCCAAGGACTTTAGTCTGGATAGAAAATAAACAAAATGGATCATAAGTTAAGGTTGAGCCTTTGAAGATGGCTCACCTTCCTCTACCTTCTTGCCCTTAGGGTCGTTTTTCCCTTCAACTACATTCTTGCCTTTAGAATTATCTTTCTCTTCATCTGGGCTCTCCCCAGTATGTTCTTCATCACCCGAGGAGTCACTAGAGTAGCCATACCTGTCGCCTTCGGCCATCGTATGGTATGGGAGGTCTTCAGGCTCAACATAAAGCCATAAGTCCCCTAGGTTCTTCTTCGGAAACTTTTCATGGAAGAGTAGAACCATGTCAGACCTCACTTTCTCAAGCAGTTGCTCTTCGCTTTTGATCATCTGGTTGGCATAAGCATTGATCTTGGCTTGGATCTTGGCCTCCTGCTCCAGTAAGAAAGTATCTTTCTCCTCGGCAGCCTTGGATGTTGCATTCTCAAGAACAATCTTGTCAGTAGTTAAGTTGGTGATGGTTTTGTCCTTTGCCTTGCTTTCTTCCTTTGAGGCAGTAAGGTCCTTCTCCACGCCGGACAGCTTCTCCCGGAGGTCTCTGATGGTTTCCTCTAAAGTGGCGATTTTTGTAGTGCTTTCCTCCTGATTTCTCTTCAACTCCTCTTTTGCTTCCTTTAACATGTCAGCATTGGAAGTGGCAGTGCGAAGGTCTTCGGACAGCTTCTCCTTGTCAGACTTAAGGTCTTTAATGGCGTCTGCCTGACTTCGAACTTGTCTCTCCAATGTAAGTACCGGCTGCACGTTGCTTAACAAGGAATGGGCTATGGTATCCTTTTCACTAGAGACAATAAAATTCTTACCATTAAAATTTACTGTGTTGGAGCTGCTCGGAGGAATGTAAGGCCCTGCAAAGTCATCTCTAAGGAGATTGAGGAAATATTCACCAAGCTCACCAAGACCGGTGATGTCTACTCCATCAATATTGAGACCTCCTCCCTCAACCTCATCAGTGTGAAAGTCCCCAGGAATCTCTTCGGCGTGCGTTGGGTCAGAAGGCTCAACTTGGAAAGAAGGCTCCGGAGCTCGGAGAGAAAGCTCGTTTCCCTGAGAAGTCTTTTTCTTCTTCGCCTCCCGGTCTGCGTTTTCGCTTCCCTGTTTGCGATTTCTCTTGGAAGCCCTTGGAGGTTTTGGGAGATTCGTCTCCTGCCTTTCAGTCTCTTGCTCCACTACTTGCAAGAGGGCAGCATCAATTTGGCTCTGCACTTGCCCCTCCGGGTCTGTTGGAGCATCTTTCTCAACATCAGTAGGATTGGCATCACCCACCACTCTTTTTCCTTTCTTTTTCTTGCCCTTCATCTTGCTTGGGGCTTTGGCCCGGCCAGGCAGGAAGAGTGTCCCATCTGGTTCATGGGTCCTCTTGAGCACAATATCTGGAGAAGGCTGGGTGGTGAGCTCGTCCCAGGTCAAGTCTCTCCGACCTGTGGTGTTCCACAGGTGAGACCTTGTCAAATTTCCACTGGTAAAGGCATCATGGAATCGGTTCCCCTAATTCTCAACAGCCCAGGCATTAATCTTGCCACAAGTTATCTGCCCGGCTTTCTGATAGCCACTGAACTCCTTGGGAAATTCTGCTAAAACAAAAGTGAGATAAGTTAGTATAAACTAAGTCTAAAAAGAGAAGAGAGACAAATGCAAGATACTTACGATCACTCCTCCATCTACTTCTGAGGAGGCTTGGGTTCTCTCTGAATTTTATCTTCCTGCCATTCTCCTAAGCGCCACTGACAAATAGGAACTGAATCCTCCAGTTCATCTCCGCTTCCAGCAGATCATCCACAGCCTTAAAACCATCCCCCATATTGAAATGGTAAAAGGGGATGTGGTGGTTTTTGCACAGGCTGGCCACTGCAGCAAACTCCTCCATTGGCAGGGGGATCCCGGACATCCTTGATGCCATGATGCATGACATAAGGGTATACCAAGCGTTGGGGCTCAGCTGGCTCGGACAGAGTTTGATCAGATGGAAATATCTGACAATCTCTAGGTCTAGTGGGAACCTGAGCCCCCAGTTGAACAGCTCCGTGAACATGACCACTTCACTCAACTTGCAGTCCATGGGGGTCTCCGGATGTATAGGGATCCTGATCTTTACATTTTCTGGAATGCGCCATTTCGAACGCATCCTGCCCAACTCATCAGTGTGGATGAATGCATAGTTGATCTTTTGAAGGGAGAGGAGATAATTAACGCTGACCTTGTGAAAACAAGGCCCTACTTTTCCTTCTAGGCTCTCCGGCAGATCCGGATGCCTCAAGTACAACTTTTCTTTGTCCTTGTCCTTCTTGGAAACTATTTCTTTGCTAGTCTGATCGGAGGGCTCAGACTCAAACGGGGCCTCTTCAACAGAGTCCTCCATCACTTCCTCCATGATTATTGAAGGGATTTCAGTAGTTGTAGTGGGGGGAGGCTTCAAACTTGATTCAGCCTTGTCTCCGGACTGATGGGCCTCAGTGCCCCTTTGATTTCTGCTCTCTGGTAGTGTACTTGGAGCAGAAGTTTCTGATTGAAGGATTGGTTTGGAGCCCTCCGGTCCGGACAGCCTGTCCTTAGGGGCTCTAATTGGCACCTCTGATCCGGTGCTGCTGTCCTTTGCCCCTGACCTTGAGGGAGTATTTTTGGTTCCCAGGCCTTTAACCAACCGGCCTTTCCTCCTGTCAACCAACTTTTCGGGAGAGTGCTCCGTATCTGATCCCATTGCAATGAAGGGAGAAGGTTTTCTAAGGCTAGTGGCTGTAACTCCTGGTTCGACAGTAGACACCTATTCCTGAACTGAGGAACCAGAGATTATGGGGGAGAGAGTGGTTTGAAATAATTTTCTAGGCTTAGTACCTTTGGAAGAGGACGAGCCTCGATCTGACTCAGATGCAGAAGTGATAGGTCTGTCGACAGGCGAGGCAGGTAACCCTGCAGCAATCCGTCTTTCTCTTTCGACTTTTTGAGCCTTCTCTAACTCAGAAAGGTTGCGCCACCCGCCTTTGACAAGAGCGTTCCTCGCTGTAAACATAAACTGTTGAACTAAGTTTTTTGCTTTAGAGAGAGAAAACTTTGAGAGTTTTAACAGAGGTGAGTTTGAAGGAGATGGTAAAACAGTAGAAATGAATTGGTATTTATACTAAATCTGAAAAAGCAGTTGATTCCTAGGAGAATACGAAAAGTTTGGCAATGATTAAAAGACGACGCTGATGTCACCACCTGTAATTAAAGAGGTTGCTTTTCGAAGAAGGTGGGTTCGAAATTCAAGGTGAAAAAACGGCTGAAGCAACCAATCAGAGAGTGACACGTGTCCCACGAACTCTGGCAAAAACCGTTTTGAATTCGTGAAGCTTTATCTGTCCGGATAAACCCATAGACCTGTCCGGATTAAAACTACCCCTAACGTCAGACTGTTTTTCAGGTCTTTGGCAAGAATATTTGCACAAACACCTAAAAAATGGGCTTCTGATGAGTCCGAATCCTGCATGCTCCCCGGACAAGGACAGATCGGTCCAAGGCCTCCGGACCGGACAGATCGCACGGACCGGACATATCGTTTTGAACACTATGACCATGGGACTGTTCGAACTATGACAAAAGTACTAAAAAACCTAAACACTTCTTGACTAAGCTACTTGCTCTCCTATTTAGAGCTCATGGGTTTTTGAACATGACCGGGGTCCATTAAACATGACCCGAAAGCCCATAAGGCCCCAAACATCAGGGTATAAATACCCAACCACCTGCATTAACTGTGGGTAATGAGAATTAACTGCTACCAAGCTGCTTAATTATCTCTCTACTCTCTACTCTAAACACGTAACACCCACACACTACTATAAAACACCAATTAAAATTACTAGCCTACCCTCAGGCGATTATTATCCACACCAAGACATATCTGAGAATAATCGTAATCACTTTAGACAACCAATCTGGTATTTCTCTGTAAGAAAAACAGGAAATGACAGATGTGTAGATTTTAAGAGTTTGAATCGAGAATGCCATAATGAATCATTTTCGGTTCTAATGGGAGATCACTTGGTATATGCAACCTTATGAAATAAGATTTTATCTTTCATTGATGCATATTCAGGATACAACTAGATACAAATTCACCTGGTAGAGCAAGAATGCACTATTTTCATTACCAACCGAGATTTTTATTGTAATATGGCCATACTTTTCGGATTTAAGAATGAATGATATACTTATAAAGTACTTTTTAGAATGGAATTTACTAGTCGAATATGTTGGAATATAGAGGTTTATATGAATTATATTCTACTATAAAAATCTAAGGACACCGACCATATCCAAGATGTATAAAAAACCTTAGGGCCATAAACTTTATGTTGAACCCATATAAATGTTTGTGGTTGATCAACTAAGTTTTTATGATATCTTATAAGTGAAATGGGATAGAGTCCGACCTTCTATAGTTGGAATATTTGGCATTGATGCACCCGTCAAGGTCAATATAAAAGGTAAATAGATTGGCTGACAAGGTTAGAAACTTCAAACAAATTTATATCTTATTTTTTCATAAAAATGTTCTCTTTTTTCCAAGTACTAAAAAAATCCCACATATTCCAAAGAACTAAGGAGTGCGACAAATATTACTAAAATATAAAATACTATATAACCTCTCTTGAGGGAGTGTTGAAGACATTATCCATTGTAACACTTTACATCTACCTGGAAGTATCCGATTATGCTATGAGTCTCGTGTTGGTCCGAGAGGTGGATGAGATTCAGAGATTATTTATTGTGTAAGTAAGATTCTTCTTAACATAGAAATAAGGTAGCTACAATTGAAAAAATTATTCATTAAGTTAAAAGCTGCTGGTAGAAATATGAGACATTATTTTCGAGGATATTTCATTATTATCCGAACATCCTTTCATATTCGAGGAGTGCTACAAGTATCGAACTTCTTGGGACGTCTGGCACATCGGTATGTGGAACTAGATGATTATGATATAACTTTCAAAAGAAGAACGATTATAAAGGCTTAAGAATTTTCTTATTTTTAAAACTAAATTCCACTATGAGAGGCTTATGCATGAACAAAAGTGTCTACCTCCAGCATGGGTAGTCCGAACAAATGGAAGATGCGGCGTCGATATTTATTTGAGCACTTCTTTTATGGAGGTTATGTATCATTTATACATTTAGAAGTTCATGCCATCAACAATGAAGCTAAGTATGAGTCATTGATCTCATAGCTCTGACTGGTTCAAATATGTGGTGCTAAAAAGGTAAGATTATTAAGTAATTCATAACTAGTCATTAATGATGTTCTTTGGAAATATTAAGCTACGAAGGACACCCTCATAAATTATACGAAGAAGTTGAGAAAACTAGCAAGTGGTTTGATGAAGTACATTACGAGTATATTCTGAGGGATGCAATCTCTTCAACTGATACCCTAACATCAGTTGCTAGATAGACTCGAAAAATTAGTCATAAATCAATACCGACCGCCAATTCTTAATGAATATGATCCACCTATTGGTGTTGAGATTAAAGTTAATAAAATCGATACTAAGAAGGACTAGAGGGAACATTTTCAAAACTATCTCCTGACAAGGGGCCTTTGACTGACAAAGTTGAGGCTCGTAAGTTAAAACAAAAATCGAAAAAGTATGTTGTGATAGGAGGAACAATGTATCGTTATGAATTTTTAAATTCTCTTTCGCAGTATTTAAATCCGTACAAATATTTTTATATGCTAGATGAAATTCACAGCGGTGTGGGTTTTGTCCATTACGTTTATCAGAATTTGCTAAGAAGATCTTTTATGAGAGGATATTTTTTGCCAACCCTTATTGTGAAAGCTAGATCTATAATGATAAGATGTGATATATGTTGATGTTTTTCCAACATTATACATATGTCAGCGGTTCAACTTGAAACCATATCTAAGCCCATCTTTCGATCGGGGGGTCTAGATCTGTTTGGCCCTTTTTTCTAAGACCTCGGAAGACTGAAAATAAATGTTAGTTGAGAAGTATTATTTTCCAAGTTGGTCAAGGCTGAGCCCCTAGCGAAAATTAGATCCAAAGAGATAATCAAGTTTATTATTTTATTTCCTACAATTTTGGGATGTCAATAGTAATTACATGCTAAAATGACTTGTTTATGCCTCACAAGAGGTCCCAACCAAATTTTTAAACTCGTTTCCCTCCTCAGACTAGCGGTACAGATAAAGTAACACATTACATTATAGTAGATGTCTTAACAAAATAATTAGAAGGCTTGGCCACCAAATGGAATAAGTTTCTTCGCGAAATACTTTGAGAATATAAAACTACCCCTCGAACAACCACCTGTGAGATAAATTTCTCATTGGTCTATGATATGGATGTAGTCGTCATAGCTAGGATGTTTCATCCTCCTTATAGGGTAGACAACTATTTCAGAGATTATAATGTCAAAGGGAGGACTGAAAGTCTAAATACGATAGAAGAATAAAAAGTAAGATGTATCCAAACGCACAACACTATGAAATCTTAATAAGAAGCAGGTACACTTCAAAGGTGCAAGACCAAATTTTAAAATATGATGATCTAATATTAAGTAACGTTTTTAGCACATTGAGGACCAAAGGACGACAATCGTAAAGCTAATTGGGAAGTTCCTTATACATTAGTAGATAAAATGAAGGTCTAAGCGTATAAGTTAATTGATGAACAAGGAAAGTATGTACCATATCCCTAGAATATAGAAGATTTAAAGCTATATCTAACAAAATATTATCCCATTTATATGTAAATACAACTTTATGGGAGTATTTGAATTTTACGGTGGTGTACTCTTTCATACCATGGTGACATCAGAAGGTTTTAACGAGACACTTATATAGTAAGACTCTTAAGAAGTTTTTTCTTAAATACATTTATATGTTGAGACAAATGTATGCTAAGATGAAGAAGCCTAAAACTTAGCATGTCGGTAAGGTCACAACAATTGAAGGTTACAAGATACCGAGAAAGTTTGGGAATACCACTTTTAAGTCTTAAAATACTCAAAGAAGTTTTATCATTCAAACACTTGGAGAGGTGAACAAGGGGGGCACTCCTAGAAAAATAAATTTTATCATTGAAAAGTTAAGTCTTAATTTATCTTGAGGGATAAAAGTAAAAGAATATACGAGGTTCGACTTCCCCGAGAGAGTCTAAAGGAAGCCGCACCTCATATAAAAAAATCATGTGATAAGGGTCTATCCGAGCATCTAATCAGATAATAAAAATATCAAACACACAAATACCACCTTGGACTACCTAGGAATTTGGTCAAAAAAAACTTAACAAATGACATAAAAATATTTTCTTGGGCAACCAAGGACTTTTGTTCAAAGAATGAAAAATAAACGCAAATAAGTTAAAATATCGAAAGATCAATTAACAATGTCCTCGCCAACGCCATCAGATGTTTTAGTTGTTTCTTCCCTAATGTTTTGATTATTTTTTTATAGAAAAGTTATTGTTAAGGGGGCTAAGGACTTCTAGTTGAGCAACTAAGGGTTCGACATTGAACATCGATAAAAGTGTCCATGTTATATGAGTCCAAATTTACAACTACCAACAAGTGTATTAACCATACTAAAACGACACTAAGTTATCTTTAGAAGTTCGCCACATGATTAGGTGACTAACGACTATTTATTCTTAATTTTTATGCATTCTACATCAGTTTAATTTAAAATAAAATTCTCTCATCATGTCTAATTTTGGATTTAATATGTAGTTTAAAATTTTATTGAATAAAATGAGCAAAAAAATGAAATTTATTGAATAAAATAAGCAAAAACACCTAAACTAAAAAATGAGCTAAAAATATGATAAAAAACTAAACACTTGAAGGAAAGAAAACGAAATCAAAAAATTATAAGAGAGATAAAATGAAACTATATAAAATAAAAAAACAAAATGTCCATTATCTAAGATTTAAAATAAAGTTTGTTGTGTTATCTATTATATCCAATCTTTTAGACTAAAAAAATATATATTTTATTCTAAAATATAAAATTTTGGGTTATAAATAATGGACATTTTATGGAATAAATCATCACTCTTATCATATTACAACAAACAATAGATGAAGTTTTATTTTTTCTTCTAGTTTATTAGTTTTTATTATATAATAAATATGATTAACAGTAACTAATCTTTTTAGTTATGAGGTTAAAAGGCCTATGTACGTGTGGTTTTACAATATATAATTTTTAATATTTATTTTTATTTTTATTTATATAATTTTTAGTATTATTATTAAACTTAATGCCTGAAATTACCTATGGGTTGATATTCATGTTTTTAGATTTATGATTGAGACAGAGAGATGAAATATATTTCAGAACTATAATAATATGGCTGAGTTGAATAAGAAGTGTGCTACGACCATGATCCAGTGAAATATGAAGTGAGTTTTTAGATTTTATGATCTCATTATCAGACATAGTGGACTAGAAATATAACTAACCGTATATGAATGTTAGCTGTCGATGGTAGTTAGATAAAGACAACGCTCTCAAAAGATAACTTGACATTATAAAATTTATATTTAGATTAAATTAATTTAGTTTAATTGCTTAAAATTCATAATAAATTAAGAGTACATGTTTAACGACCCCGAATCAATTTATTTATCATTGATATTTTCTAATCAAACAATTTTTTAAATATTTTCAGAACAATCATCTCAATTCTCTGGACGATCACCGAATATTTTTCCATATTCATCGGAAAATTTGAAGTAAAAAAACTATATGGAGGGATTATCACATGTTAAAGAATTTGAAGGGATTTTTCTGGCAAATGCGGGGCATGCAAAGGTTGAGGGTAACAATGGTATGGTCGGGGGAGCGGGGGAGGCCATAATGGACGGAGAACTAGAGGAGGCCCAATAATTGTTGATAAGGACACGATCAATTTTGAAAAATTTTGGGTTTGAGGGACACTTTCTATGTCAAGTAAAGAAAGAGCCAGTGGATCGAAATTCACTAAGTTTTCAATAGTTGAAGTCACCAATTGCAGGGGGACCATGAATCAGAGGAACTGAAGTGCTCTTTCGGCTTGCAGATATCATTGAAATTCCAGAAATTGGACATCTTGATAATAATAAGGACAACTTTATGGGTACACAATTTAGTTGTAACCAAGATCATAATAGCTATGTTGTTACCCATAGTGGAATTTTTAACATTCTTTTGCCTAATAGGGTCATTAAGTTCATGCACATTCTAGGAAGCGATAAACATAAACGAAATACTTATAAAGGGTTAGGTAGTAGCCCTATTGGGGAAAAAACATACGACCACTAGGGGCCTCTCCACGATGGTAGAATCTACATGGCGGGAAATCCACCTCTTCACTACTTTCTTTTGCAGCAGTCTCAGATGAAGGGAGAAGGAGTTGAGTTTTCTCCTCTGAGGGATCAAACTCAATGGAAGTCATATGAGAAGGGAGGAGTCTCGATGGGAATGGCGGAACAACAAGTCGGAGAGAACCCGGGAGGGAGGCAGAGCACTCCCTAGAGTTGTGGCCAAAGATAATGCACTGAGAGCATTGAAGGAGAAGACATTAGTACTCGATTCTAATCGATTTGATTTCACCCATTCACTCGAACTCAATCGTGTTAGGTAAAGGGATGCCCACTTTGATCAATACACAAATACGAGAAAATTAGATTTTATCTATACCCTCTATTTATCTATCACAATTGAGAGAAATACCTATAACAGAACGAATGCAGCTAAGCGCCTTGGGCATCCAAAGTTTTAAGGGGAGCTTGAATATTTTAACTAAAATTGGAATCTATTTAAGGGGATCTTTGGATAGAGTAATTAATGGTTCTCATTCTTGAGGACCAAAAAGAGACCACAAAAGTGCTAATGAGTCTTTTCCAAAATGTTATTAGCACTAGCTTCTGACTAAAGTCTGAAAAATAAATATCCATTATGGATGTATTTGAATTCGTTAAGGACAATTCTTCCCCGAATAACAATAACATTTGATTTAAGTTGAGAAATAATGGGGGATTCCCCAACGAAATAACTAGATAAACACGTACGCCAAGAGCTCGGTGTTCCAAAGATGGCATCCCCGTCAATGAGAGAGTGTTACCTTTATAATATTTATGGAGAGCCTCATAAAGGAGAGGGATAATAGTCTCAGAGGAACCTGTAACCATATTATCCCAAGATGAGGGAAATGAGGAGGTGGGTTTTACAGATGAATTAGACCTTTGGGATGAATTGGACCTTAGGTACTCAATCCATATTACAGAGCAACCTTGGAATTGTAGTTTTAAAAACCTGGAATCAGGCGATCAACCTTAAGCATCTATGGTCGATCATAAACAAATATTCCACCAATATATGGTGTGATTGGATTAATATCAAAAATATTAAAAACAATAACTTATGGACCATCATTCTAGGCTCCACCCCCTCATGGACTTAGAGAATTTTTTTATCCATAAGGCATATGGCCAATAATCTTTTCAGGGTGGCTATCGGTAATGGCAAGAACACATCTTTTTTGTTCGACCCATGGATTATATCCACCTCTTTAGCAACTCACTATGGTCAGTCCATCATCAATGACTCAAGGCTTGGTAAGAAACTTATTGTTTCCGACTTTATCTCTGAGGAGCGATGAATTTGGCCTCATAAAAGGAGATCCGCTAGTACCAAGAACAAAATAAACCTCATGAAAATCAACAACATTGTTCTCTCTACCACCTCCAAGTGTCATCCTCAACAATATCCCATACGGGATCGCTAGAGTTGGGAACCCCAACTTCTCAATCAAATATACTTACAACACCATTTGTACGCTCGTCCCTTGTTTCAGATGAGCGGGGTTAGTTTAGAATAAATTTAATATCCCACGTCATTCCTTTATCATTTGGCTTGCTACATATGGCAAGCTTTCCACTTGGGAAAAACTTGTATCTTGGAGTATTTCTACCTCTCCTTCATGCATTCTTTGCAACTCTTTCGATGAAAAATATTAATCATATCCTTTATGATTATAGTTTCTCTCAAAGCTCATGGGTTTTCACTTATTAAAAATTTGGAATCTCATTCAATAATAATTCTAATTGGACCGATTGACTCCACGTTGCGTCCAATTGGCCCCACTCCAGCTCTCGTTATTTATGGCGAGCTTTCTTGAGTGCTACAATATCATACCTAGTGTGAAAAAACAACAGAAAATTCGAATCTCCTCCGCGTCTTGCCTCCGTTGTTACCTTCTGTATGCTAGCTGATCTTCGTTTCCGATTTTTGGGAACTAAAATTAACTGCCCTATTCATCTTAATCCTATTCTAACTTAATTTGGTTTCACATGGTTTATTATCAGGGTTCAGTTGCTCCCATTGCTGGTGTTCTCTCTCTTGTCGTGGGTTATACTCTTGCTGGCCTTTTCGAGGTCTTGGTTTATTACCTTTATTGTATTTCGTATCGATTTTAGACTATTGTATTTCTATTTTGGTTGTACTTTTATTATTCATCATTTATTGTCGTCTTATGTTTTTCTATTATTCTCCGTCATTCATGCCAACCCTCGGGGTATGCTCTAGGTATTTGTAAGAACATTTTTTAAATATTTTTTTTAAAAGAATTTGCAACCTTCTAAATCATGAGGATGAATATACAAATGAACTAATCGATCTTTAGATTCTTTTAACTATATTTAAATCCGTTAGATGTTCAGTTATTTTTCATCAATTTAATAAAGTCTTGTAATTTTACATAATTAATAAAATTTTATATAAAATAAATTTATAATCGTGGTTAAACCAATAAAGTAGAGATTCATTGTACTTTAAGTATGTGTAATGTATTAAAAAGTTATTTATTGTTATCTAATTAGTATCAAATTATATTTTATTAAATTAAATTTAAGATAGTCTTATATCTTGTTAAGTTTTTTTTTGGATTTTTTACAACTAGATTTTATCAAAAAAAAAATTAGATCTCCAATTTACTTTTTCTTTCTTTTACTATTTTATAAAAAAAAATCATATAATCTAATTTGTTTGTTCTCTCACTAGTAATATTTTCATCATCACTGTTTATCCCAAAACATTCAATCCATATCAGTTTTCGATATCACTTTTTTACAATCATATTTTACAGATTCGTTAAGATATGCATTTCAAACACTATCGTTTAATTAGATTTTGATATGCTTCTTTAGATCAATAGATATTTAGGCTTTAGTTTTCTGATTTTTTAAAATATAATATTTATATAATTTAAGTTTTTTAGTTGAAGTTTGGTTAGTTATATATAATATATTTCATTTTTATCTATGTTTGGATGTTATTTTATTGAATTTAATGAAGATCTTATATGGTTATGGTATGGGTTTGGGCCTGCATCCAACAACAAAATGTGTTACGGTCGAATGAATATGCTGTTATTCATTGCGTGACCCTAGCGAATATCACTATCAATGTCTCCACCACTAAGAAAATATGCAAATGTTAGTCATTCATGATGGTCAAAAGACCTGGCAAGAGTCGTTAAACATTAGCGGCAATATTAGCATAAATCATCGTATCCTAGAAAAACAACAATGACATGAGACGCGTGCTCTTGGTGAATCTTTGTTTTCAATTGTTGGAGTGAAAATATCGTCTAAAACAATTATATATAAGATCAAACTTGCAATATAAAGGCTAGTAAGAACATTTGGGATCATTTTAGTAATTGCATAGTAAATGGTCCAATCTAAATGATGTTGTTGTTTAAGTATTGGATTGATCAATAGAACATCATCAACTAATTTTATGGTTGTTCATTTATAAGTAGTAATCATATTTTCTTTTGTTTTCCTCCTATTTACATAACTAATTGTTTTCTAACTACTTTCATAATTTTTTATGTTGTTTATTCTGAGATGTCTCAATCATTATTCTCCAAAGCATCATTATATGTATATATATATATACTTACTGTTTAAAATATATTTGTTTTGATAACTTCGATACGATATATCGTCGTGCACGAGTTTTAAAAGATTCACTGACCCTTGATGATGCCAATTATGTCTCGACTTCTTGTTTGGTGCGCAGTCATAAACACACATTTATTAGGAACACTTTGGAGACAAATATAACTCAAAAATCCACGGGAGAAGGCTCAATGATGCAGACAGATTAGCGCTAGAATTTATAAAGACATGCGATCACCCGAAGAATGCAGCGAATTGATAGTTTCGGAGCTCCCGGTGTCTGATTTTGACCCACATCACCTTATTTCGAAGGGAACGACGCCACGAGTTGAAGTCACCAGATACGCTCGTGACATATGGCGCTTTTTGGGCATTCAGAGTCGTTTACTATTTTATTTCGAATTTTTATTACTTTAGGGCATTTTTGGTATTTTCGTATTAGGGTTTTCATTTGAACTCTTATTTAAACAGACTTTGTTTAAAATGTAAGTGAGTTGAATTTTGATAAAGAAAATTAGGTTTTCCCCTATATTGGCTTCTCTGCATTTACTCTGTATTATATTGGTATCAGACACAAGCAGTCCTGCGAGATGGTGCGAGGAAGAACCATAGGTCGCAGCGGCGTTGCTGTGGAAGGAGATGCGAGTGATTTTGGAGATCGCAAGAACGCTTACCTGCGCCGTCAGGTCGAGTATCTTGCACGTCAGATGGCTGAACTTACTGCTAGGCAACCCGGTGTGGAGGCTGAAGGTCCCGATAACCCTTTTGGAGAAAGGTCAGAACGGAATGCTTTTCAGGACCGCCGCTGGGAGCTTGGATTTAAGGTCAACA
Organism: Limnanthes douglasii subsp. nivea; assembly: GCA_036936605.1. Classification (NCBI taxonomy): domain Eukaryota; kingdom Viridiplantae; phylum Streptophyta; class Magnoliopsida; order Brassicales; family Limnanthaceae; genus Limnanthes; species Limnanthes douglasii. The sequence continues at coordinate 38,124,465 of JAUPFV010000002.1, forward strand.
TTCCTGACTTTGATGGTGGCCTTCGGGCGAAGGAGTTTTTTTATTGGTTATCCTAGGTTGAGGAGGTACTGGATTTCAAGGAAGTTCCTAAGGAGAGATGGGTAGCTTTGGTTACCATCCACCTGCGCGGCAGGGCACAAGCTTGGTGGCAACAGGTGAAAAAGATCCGTGCGCATGAAGGCAAGGAGCAAGTACGTAGTTGGGAGAAGTTCAAGAAAAAACTCCGCAAAACATTCTTACCTTACAATTTCGAGCGAGAATTGTTCCAGCGTTTTCAAAATCCTCGGCAAGGGCCACGATCTGTGGACGAGTAAACAGAGGAGTTCTTTCAGTTGCTTGCTCGTACAGATATGAACGAGTCAACACATGAGCGGGTATCCCACTATATTGGGAGGTTGCGCCCTCAACTCAAGGATGTGTTGAACATGTTCGACCCGTTGTCTGTTTCGGAAGCTCCTCGGCGTGCCTTCTAGGCAGAAAAATAGTTGGCTCGACGGACTCAGATTGGCGTACGAACTGGTGCTCCTATAAGGACCTCAGCGCCTGTACCTGTTCCACGTCCAACCCTTGAGCAGGCCCTTCCTGAGCGCGGTGTGACCAGCCGTTCTGCTGGTAAGTTACGTTGCTTTGGCTGTGGTGAGTTAGGGCATCGTTAGGAAGAGTGTCCGAATGCTACGGGTGCTAGGGGTATTTTCTCTCAGGAGGCATTTGAACCGCCCCCCATTGTTCCTGATGGTCTCCCGAAGTTTGATACATATGATGATGATGTGACTGAGGTCGCGAAGGAGGTTGTGACTGGTGATGTTGGTGCAGGTTTGATGGTATGACGCATTTTTCTTTCCCCTCGTGATCCTGATCAGAGTGACTAGCTGCGGAATAATGTGTTTCCGTCCGCTTGTACGATTGGAAATAAGGTGTGCACATTCATTATTGATGCTGGTAGGTGTAAGAATGTAATTTCTGAGACATCGGTTTCGAAGCTCAGGCTGAAATCAGAGTTGCACCCCAAGCCATACAAGCTGGATTGGCTGAGTAAAGTTATTGATATCATTGTGTCTAAACGTGTGCTTGTATCATTTTCTGTGGGGCAGACATACCAGGATGAGGTGTATTGTGATATAGTGCATATGGACGCTTGTCACTTATTGCTTGGCCGCCCTCGGCAGTATGATTTATCTGTTGTGCATGATGGTCATGCGAATACTTATTCATTCTTTTTTCAGGGTAAGAAGATTGTTCTAGTGCCGCCAAAGCCTCGGCCCCTCAGCCTTGGCTCTGGTCCTTCCACAACGACCTTGCTGTACCGTGTTCCTTTCTAGGCGGCCATGGAAGAAGCTGGTGTGGTCTTCTGGTTATTTTGTGATGTTGTTGTGACTGATTCCCATGCGGACGCTAGCCCTGTAGTTCAGTCTCTTTTGCAGGAGTTTGTGGATGTGTTTCCTGAGAATTTGCCCCCCGAGTTACCTCCTCTAAGGGATATTCAACATCAAATCAACTTGGTTCCTAGTGCTTCTCTCGCAAATCGGCCCCACTATCGCATGAGCCCGAAAGAGCATGAGGAATTACGTCGAAAGGTGGAGGATTTTTTGTACAAAGGGCATATTCGAGAAAGTCTCAGTCCATGTGCAGTTTCGGCGTTGCTGAAACTGAAGAAAGATGGTTCCTGGCGTATGTGTATGGACAACCGAGCTATCAACATGATCACTGTGTGCTACAGGTTTCCTATACCTCATCTGGATGATCTTTTAGACCAGCTGGGTGGTGCTTCTGTGTTCAACAAGCTTGATTTGAGGAGTGGATACCATCAGATTCGGATTCGTCCTGGTGATGAGTGGAAGACGGCGTTTAAGACGCGTGAGGGACTGTTCGAGTGGCTGGTGATGCCGTTTGGCCTGTCTAACCCGCCGAGCACTTTCATGCGTGTCATGAATCAGGCATTGGGCCTTTTGTCGGTAAATTTTTTGTTGTTTACTTCGATGATATTCTTATCTATAGCGCTACCCCTTCTGTGCACTTGTCCTACTTGCGTGAGGTGTTATTGGTGCTTTGTCGGGACAAGTTTTATGGTGCTGCTGCCAAATGCTTGTTTATGCCCCCATCTGTCTAATTTTTGGGGTATATTGTCTCTGTTGAAGGGTTACGAGCTGATCCGAGCAAAGTTGCTGCAGTGGACCAGTGGCCTCGACCAACTTCCATCACTGAGGTTTGCAGTTTTCATCGTTTAGCGTCTTTTTATCGGTGTTTCATTCCCCATTTCAGGAATGTTATGGCCCTGATTACAGACTGCATGAAGGACACGAAATTTGAATGGTCCGAGGATGCTGATGCGGCGTTTGCAGAGATTAAACGGCATCTCACCACTGCACCTATTTTGGTGCTGCTCGACTTTTCACAGCCATTTGAGCTTCATTGTGATGCGTATAAATTTGGTATTGGGGCAGTTCTTTCCCAACAGGGCGTCCTGTGGCTTTCTTCAGTGAGAAACTGGCGAGTGCTAAGCTGTGATTTAGTACATATGACATTGAATTCTATGATGTGGTTCATGCTATCAAGCATTGGCATCATTATTTTTTTTAGCGTGAATTTGTGCTATATACTGATCATGACTCTTTGAAGTATCTTGGCAGCCAGGACAAGGTCTCTCATAGACACGCTTCTTGGATAGCTTACTTGCAGCAGTTGACTTTTGTCATCAAGCACAAGGCCGGTATTACGAATCGAGTTACTGATGCTCTAAGCCGTCGTCACAATCTGTTGACTCAAATGCGAGTTCAGGTTCCTGGCTTTGATTCTTTTGTTGATCTTTATGCTACTGAATCGTTCTTCTCTCGGTTATTGAACTAATTCAGCAGGGGACACAATCTGATTTCTTAATGGAGGACGGATTTCTCTTTCGCGGGGTACAGTTGTGTATTCACTGACTGTAGCCTGCGTCTTCAATTGATCAAGGAGCTGCATGCCGAGGGTCATGTGGGTCGTGATAGGACATACCAGTTGCTGTCCGCATCACATTTTTGGCTTTCGATGCGTAAGGAAGTTGGTCGTTATGTCTCCCGTTGTCGAGTATGTCAGTTTGCAAAGGGAACATCAACGAATGCGGATCTTTATTTGCTTTTGCCAATTCCTACTTAGCCCTGGACCTACATCAGTATGGATTTTATTCTTGGATTACCCCGGACTCAGCGCGGATTCGACTCTATTTTTGTGGTGGTTGATCGTTTTTCTAAGATGGTACACTTCATCCCATGTCGGAAGACATCTGATGCAGTGTGTGTCGCGCAACTTTTCTTTCGAGAGATTTACCGCATTCATGGGCTCCCTAGTGCCATTGTTTCTGACCGTGACACCAGGTTTGTGAGTCATTTCCGGCGCAGCATATGGCGCATGGTGAATACGCAGCTCAGTTTCAGTAGTGCCTACCACCCCCAGACTGATGGTCAGACAGAACTGGTTAACCGTTCCCTCGGTAGCTTGTTGCACAGCCTGGTGGGAGATCACCCGAAGGAGTGGGATGAGCGCCTACCGCATGCGGAGTTTGCCCACAACCATACCCTTAACCGCTCGATGGGTCTTTGTCCTTTCCAGGTGATGTATGGTGTTGTGCCCCGGGGTCCTGTCGACTTGCTCGTCCTGTCCAGTAAATTCGTGTTCACATAACTGCTGAGGAACTTGTCTCGCAGATTCGCCAAACCCACCAGAAGACAGACGACCAGCTTGTCTTGAGCACCGCCAAGTATAAGTCTCAGGCGGATCATCATCGCCGTCCTGTACAGTTCGAAGTTGGTGACTATGTGTGGGCAGTTCTAACCAAAGCTCAGTACCTTGCCGGTGAGTAGAACAAACTGGCCGCCCGGAAGATTGGCCCTGTGGAGATTGTGGAGAGGATCCACCCGAATGCTTATCGGTTGCGCTTGCCTAGCCATGTCCGTACGGCTGATGTCTTTAATGTTGAGCATCTGATTCCTTATGCAGGTGACTCTTCTGAAGAGGAAAATGGTTCTGATTCGAGGGCGAATCTTCTTTACCCGGAGAGGATGATGCAGACATATTAGCGCTAGAATTTATGAAGACAGGCGATCACCCGAAGAATGCAGCGAATTGACAGTTTCGGAGCTCCTGGTGTCCAATTTTGACCCACAGTACCTTATTTCGAAAAGAACGACACCATGAGTTGAAGTCACCAGGTATGCTCGTGACATTTGAAGCTTTTTGGGCATTCAGAGTCGTTTACGATTTTATTTCGAATTTTTATTACTTTAGGGCATATTTGGTATTTTCGTATTAGGGTTTTCATTTGAACTCTTATTTAAACAGACTTTGTTTAAAATGTAAGTGAGTTGAATTTTGATAAAGAAAATTAGGTTTTCCCCTATATTGGCTTCTCTGCATTTACTCTGTATCACTCAAATAGTGTGACGTGTATCCCTAGCTATGAAGAGGTTTGCCTTGTAACATTACCTCATGTTCCAAATTTTATCGTGAAAGATATTAACCGTAAGGCGTATCACGTATTCAAAGCGGATGCAAGTATATATATATAAATCAATATATCCTTGTTTTGTTTTCAAATTTATCATTATCTTTTAAAATAATATATGTATTTCAAACTCCTTTTGGATATGGACATATGAATTCTACGATAACTCGTGATCATATGATTTGGATACTAAAACATTAATTATAAAACGGGTTATGCAAACATATTTTGGTCTACTTATCAATTGTCTAGGACATTCGTATGAAAATGTTTCTCTTTTCGAGACATTCATCAAGTGATGGCATGCAAAAATAATATTACTTTATTTATGTTTCAGGGAAATGAAAATAATCTTTTGATGATGTTCATATGGTCACGGGTCTGCCAGTGCAGAATATTGAGTTGTTAACAACTCTTAACTTTGTAGACAAAACGGAGAATATATGTTTCCTGGTGATAAAACTAGGTATACCGGAAAGTGTACTACACAATGAGATTAGCTATAAAAGTAAAAGTCTTAATGTTATTCGTTTGGTATGATTGAGGAATATTTTTAGTGGTAATGCTTATCATGACAAATCATATCCCTTTGAGTGTTGTATCTTATGTACTAGCCATGCTTATCTCATGTTTGTATTTAGTTCTTTCATAATTTCTAAGAAAATGAATATCGTTGTCTCCATTGATTATCTCAAGTTCATGGATCATCCACACTTTGTGGGAAAGTATAAATGAGGTTAGATCTACTGACCTAGTTGTATAGTGCACTTGGGCAGGCATAACTACGCGGTACGAGTAGTTTATTTAACTTTATTGGGTTTCTAGTAGCAAGGATTTTTTATTTATTTATTTATTTTAGCTCCGTAATTTATTCATTATGTAGTCACCTCATCACACATATGCAAATATGAACTAGTTCATCCTCAGACATGTCAGCGACATACTAGGTAGAGTATTCGTACACCATATCCTTATTTTGACAGACCGATGTAAGTCTTGGTTTTCATCTGACTTATGTTTCTTTGACTCAGAAATATACTAGTATTTGACTTGTAATAACTTATAGGTGAACTTTATGTCCTATCAGAATATACTAATGAGTCCAGAAATATTCGTCACTCACTGTAGAAACCGGATAGGGGCAATTTGGACAATAACCACCCATTGAACCATCCAGACAGGACAAAAGTATTAAAACACTAAACACTTTTTGACTAAGCTAGTTACTAATCTTCTTAATAACCACCCATTGAACCATCTGGATATGACAAAAGTATTGAACTCGACCCGATTTCATAAGTTTGACCCGAAAGCCCATATGGCCTATAATTAAAAGTATAAGTACCCAACCACTTTCAATAATGAGGGTAATGAACATTTAATACAACCAGGAATCTTAAATCTCTCACTACAAAACACTTAAACATTTAATAGCCTTGAAACACCACAAAACATCTGACAAAATTACGCTCAGTCGAAAATAATCCACACCAAATTGGCGACCACAATGGGAGGAGAAGGTTCTTGAATCTAGCATTCAAAACCGGCGAGAAAAGCCAGTTTGGATGAATCCGGACGAGCAGGCAGTGCCACCAACTTTGGCAGAAGTGGTGGGAGAAAACGATGAATATACAATCAAAGAGCAAGAGAGGTTAAAAGCTGAGATAGAAGCCTTGAGGGTTGCTAAAAGGGTATAAATGGGCTTGAAAGAAAAATCAAAAGTTTCAGCTATTCACCACACTGACAATCCAAGGGAGCATGACCCATGTGAGTATTAAAAAGACTCATGCTAGCTCAAAGAAGTCTCACCGGTTTAAACTGGTGGAGAGCTCAGATTCAGAATCCTCTAGTAGCTCCTCGAATGAAGATGGAGTTGAGGAGTCCCTGTCATCCAACAGTGATGAAGGCAGATCTAATGTTGGATCTTGAACCTGATGTGACTAAGGCTTAAGATTCTAGAGAGAGAAAGTAGAAAGAGAATATTATATTAAAAAATTGTCCCCCTACCAAGAATTATGAGTCTCCTTTTATAGTGGGGAAGGGTGGACCCATTAATGTCTTTGGTGATCTTGCTTTATTTCTCTTTTAGTCCTTCATAAAATACTTTGTTTACAAATCATCCTCTAATAAACAATAAATACTGTAGCACATATATTAATTTCCTTATATTTACAATTGACTCCTTTTTGTTAATATTGGCGAATTGCTCCCTTATCAGTAGCCCCCCCCCCCCCAGTCTTCAAGAGCATCGGGAATGAAGACTTGTAAAACAATCAGCTTGGAGCGCTTCTGTCCCTTAGCCTCTGGTATCGATTGAATGGTTTACCCCGTCCGGACATTTTCTTTCAACTGATGTCCGACCCTCCATATTCTAATTAAATGGTCGGTTTCGTTTAGCCCCGACGCTGTTATAAGTCATCTTGGGTCTGTTTCTGATCTCTCTTAGTGACTTCTACATGGGCCTAAACCGACAATCGGGTTTGGTAAAATAAATTGGGTAGATGCGGCCCATCTAATGCCTCTGCCTGAGCTAGCTAGTACATGCCTACTGTGCTAGTCTGATTAAGGGCGACACGTGTTAACCGACTACTTGAAGCGTGCTTGTTAAAACAGTTTTTCAAGAGGTCCTTTCGACTTCCCGCTGCTTTTCGTCGCTTGGACTTCCCCGTACGGGTAACAGCTAGGTGGAGGTGCCTATAAATACCTCATAAAAATGAATCGCTCTTAGAGGCGTTCTAGAGAGAGAAAGTTTTATCCGGATTATTTTAGAGAGAGCCTGTTTTATGAGAAATAGGTACCCGAAGCCAAAACCAAAAACTAAGAAGAAGTCAGTGTACGGATTCAAGGAGTGGGCTAGCATCGGTGACCGTGCTGAAGAGTATCGAGCCGCGGGACTGATCTGGAGTTCTAATTCGAGACCTTTTGTACCCGTGCCACTGCCTCACGACCCCGTACTACCCGAACCAGTTCCCGATGAGTCCTTAGTCATATCGGTCCCATCCGACGCGAGTACCCCTGATAACACTGTTCCCATGGCCGGAGACATATAGACCAGCTGTTGATGGATCCTTTCGCTTTCCATGATGAACCAGATATCTTTGCGACTCCTAATGAAGATACTGTGTTCAGTCGTGGCCGGAATTGGAGAAAATCTCCATTGTCTTTCAAGATACTGTCGAGAAACCTTCCAAAGAGGTTTGACAGTACTAAGATGGAAAAATACGATGGGAGCAAAGATCCAGATAATCATCTGGAGCAGTTTAAAAACTTTATGATGAATTTTGATGATGATGATAAGTTGTTTTGTAGAGCATTCTCTCAATATTTTACGGGGAGTGCTTTGAAGTGGTATAATAGCCTGCCACAGGGTTGCATCAGAAATTTTTGTACCTTTTGGGTGGCCTTCCGGAGGCAGTTCGTTGGAAGTAAGGAGGTGAAGGGAAATGGAGACACTATTATCCATTGTGCCCAAGAACCAAATGAATCATTGAAAGAGCATATAAGTCGCTTTGTGAACACCAAGAATGGATTAGCTGATTGCTTTGAACAAGTAGCAATAGCTTCTCTAAGACAGGGTCTGAACCCTGGAAATTTGGCCGATTCGGTAACCAGGAAGAAGGCCATGACGTGGGGCGGTTTACTAAATCGGGTGGGAAAGCAAATCAATGTGGAGGAAACGAAGAAGACTAGGGTGCATAGGCAAGTGAGATCGGCCTCAGCTGCACCAAACCAGAACCAGAATCAGTCCGGATACAAGGCTAAGGAAGCCGGACAGGGTCCCAACAGGGCCAAGGCTCAATCTCATCCAGCACCAGCTCAGAGCCAGCAATCCAGAAATAAGCGAGGGCCTTAGGTCCAACCGGAGTGGTTTGCCGAATTGAAAGAAGATGTGGCAACCATCTATGACAAAACAAAAGATGAAGTACATTTTAGGAAGCCGGTTGCGCTTCAATCTCCCAGGGAAAGTCGTACTACTTGTTTTTGTCAATATCATCATGATATTGGCTATAACACAGAAGATTGCATCGCCTCGAAACAAGAGGTGCAAAATTTGATTGAAAGTGGAAAATTGGGTGCTTACGTTAAAATAAGAAGTGGGAATAGGCCTGATAATGCTCATCGGACCGGCGCAACAAACAATGCAGGGACGTCGGCTCCGGACGGGGCCATGGTAGTTATTGAAAGATTCGATGTGAAGTCAGAGTATTTGGATCCTGATCTAGCCCTAAATAAGGTGGGCGTCATTACAGAACACACCAAGACGGTGTACGGTCTCATAAGCTTCTATAAGTCACTTACCATATATGGGGGATACACCATTACTACACCAACTACTTCTTCAAGGAAGAGGCATGTTTACACCCTGGCTACTCAATTGGAAGGAGGCAAGACTTCCTATCAATCTCAAATTCCTTTTCCTTTCATTATTTTTTATGAAGATGATCCGAGGGACATAGCTGGTCCCCATGAAGATGTTGTGGTAATAGGAGCATCCATTGGGGGAAATGATATTAGACGAATTTCGGTAGACACTGGCAGCTCAGCCAATATCCTCTTTTTAACTTCCTATAAATAAATAAAGAATCCAGCCGTAATTCAACGTTCGAACAGGTCTATTGTGGGTTTCACTGGAAGCTCTACTGACGTAGTTAGGGAGTTTGAGGAGGAGGTTTTGTTGGGCAAGAGCCCTTTTAAGAACATGGTCAGAGTACTTTTTATTGTGGTGGATTATCCCACGTGTTACAATGCCATTTTGGGAAGGTCTTGGCTCTCCAGGATGCATGATGTGGCTTCGATAGTTAACCTATGTTTAAAATACGTTGTGCAAGGACAAGTGGGAGTTCGGATCAGGGAAGATTAGCAGTTGGAGGGGCCCTCTGGGGGAGAGGGTGAAATTGATGACCCCAGAGAGACCCTTGGTGTTTTAATACCGATTGAAGAGGTTGAAACTCACTCTCTGGCCGAAGGAAGAAGTGTCAAGATTGGATCTAAGATGAAATCAAAACTAAAAAGCAAAGTGTTATCTTTTCTAACAAGCCATCAACACGTTTTTGTTTGGTGCAATGCTGATGTAACCGGAGTGCCTGCAGATGTTATATCACACCAGATATCCATCCGAAGAGATGTAGCACCCGTTGTACAGAAGAGAAGAGCTTTTTCTAAGGAGAAAGCTGATGTCATAGTTCAAGAAGTTTACTGGCTTACTAAGATAGGGCACATAAAGGAATCTTAGTACCCTTTATGGACAACCAATCCAATATTAGTAAAAAATAAAAACGGGAAGTGGCGTATGTGCATCGATTTTACTGACCTTAATAGGGCTTGCCCAAAAGACCTATAACCAGTCCCCCGGATCGATCAGTTAGTGGACTCCACATTTGGGAACAAGTTGTTGTTCTTCATGGATGCCTTCTCCGGTTATAATCAGATTCAAGTGGATTCGAAGGACCAAGAACACACTATTTTTGTTACTGACAGGGGCCTTCATTGTTACAAGGTGACGCCTTTTGGTTTAAAGAATGATGGGGCTAATTATTAGAGGTTGGTGAACAAAGCATTCGCTGATCAGATTGGAAAAAATATGGAAGTCTACATTGATGACATGATGTTAAAGATTATGAAAGAAGAATTACACTTGGCAGATCTGCAAGAGACTTTTTCCAACTTGGTAAAAGTTAATTTAAAGTTAAATCTAGAAAAATGTGTTTTCGGAGTGCAGTCTGGAAAGTTTTTGGGGTATGTGATAAGTGAGAAATGGATACAGCCTGATCCAGACCAACTTAATGCTTTACTGCAGATGGATCATCCTCGGAATATTAAAGAAGTACAAAGATTGACGGGGAGGTTAGCTGCTTTAAACCGTTTTATCTCAAGGTCTTCGGATAGGTGTGCCCCATTTTTCCAAACTTTAGAGGGTGCCAAGGAATTCAACTGGTCTCCATAGTGCGACCAGGCCTTTGATGAAATAAAAAAGCATTTATCCTCCCCCAAAACCCTGTTTAAACCTCTTGATGGAGAAACGTTGTATATATATTTAGCAGTCTCCAAATGTGCCATAAGTGCGGTGCTAGTAAGAGAGGTGGACAGTTATCCTCGTCCGGTGTACTACATCAGCAAAAGCCTGATGGATGCTGAAAAAAGGTATTTAAAACTTGAAAAGCTAGCACTGGCATTGGTAATTGCTGCTAGAAAGATGAGGCCCTACTTTCAGTCTCATTCTATTGTCGTCCGGACGTCTTTTCCTTTTGAAAAATGTTCTTCAAAAGGCAGACATATCAAGTAGAATGACCAAATGGTCAGTGGAATTGGGATACTATGACATTGATTTTTCCCCTCGAACTGCAATCAAGGCTCAGTCTGTTGATGATTTCCTAGTCGAGTTTCATTCGGACATAAGTACTAAACAAGCTACATGTGAAAGGACAAAGAAGCTATGGGTTGTTCGGACTGATGAGGGATCAAGTACCATGGGTTGTGGTGTTGGGATATGTTTAACCTCTCCGTACGGCGATAAGCTGTACCAGGATATATGTTTTGCTTTCAGGGCTTCTAACAATGAGTCCGAATATTAAGCTGCTATAGCTGGTTTGAAGTTAGCCCTGATTTGTGGAGCCAAAAGAGTCAGGTTAATGAGTGATTCCCAACTTCTTATCCATCATGCCCAAGGTCGATCTGAGGCAAAAAAGGAGCAATTGATTAAATATTTATTTATTCTAAAAGAGGTGGCAGTTAACTTTAAAGAAATCAGCTATGAGCACATACCCAGAACAGAGAATACACTAGCAGACTCCTTGGCAACCATAACATACTCTGAGTCCTACCCATGGATTCATGTGCAGGAATTCCCATCCATTCAACTCAATCAGAGCAAGGAAGAGGAGGAAAGTTTAAATATACAAGTGGGTCAACCTAAAGACGGGAGGTATCCTCTTCTTCAATACATTTCAGATGGAATTTTACCTCCGGAAAAAGCAATAGCAAGAAAAATGAAGTATAGGGCTCGTGGTTTTTTAATCATAAGAGACATCCTTTACAAGAAGTCTTTTAGTAGACCTCTCTTGCAATGTTTGGGGATTGAAGAGTCCCAAATAGTATTTTCCGAACTACATGATAGTAAAGGGTCAGCACACTGTGGTTATAGACATTTAACCCGAAGAGTCTTGTTGGCCGGATAATATTGGCCCCCCATAATGGAAGATGCCAAGGAATTGGTAAAGAAGTGTGATCCATGCCAAAGATATGGTAATGAAATTCATATCCCAGTTGTCTCTTTGGAGTCGCTTTCTGAGCCAATACCTTTTGCTCATTGGGGGCTGGATCTTGTGGGACCTCTACTTATGGCGTCCGGAGGGTGCAGAACTATCTTGTAGCCATTGATTATTTCTCAAAGTGGATAGAAGCTGCCCCCTTGGCAGGAACTACTTCAAAAGCTGTTACAAAATTTATTTTATCTAATATTTGCTGCACATTTGGGGTTCCACAGAAGATAACCACATACAATGGGCCACAATTCGATAAAAAGGATATGGAAAATTTATGTGCCTCTAGAGGCATTCAACATTGCTTCTCTTCTCCTTTCCACCCACAGGCGAATGGTCAGGTTGAAGTGGCAAAAAGAATCATTTCTGTCTGGTCTTAAAAAGAATTTAGAAGGGGCTGCTGGAAAGTGGCCAAGCTACCTACAAGAAGTGCTATGGGCATATCGGACTACTCCTGGAGTTGCTACGCAGGAATCCCCGTTTCCTTTGTATATTGTATGGATGCAATTGCTCCTATAGAGGCAACTCTTCCATCATACAGAGTCCACAATTTTTCTGAACAAGCTAATGAAGTGGCAATCAGAAGTCAACTCGACTTGATAGAAGAGAAAAGAGTTAATGCTCATCTTAGAGCCACCCATTATCAGGGATCGATGAGAAGCAGGTTTGCTTCCAGAGTCAGAAGAAGGGATTTTCAATCAGGGGATAAAGTGTTGAGAAAAGTCTTCCTACATACTAAAAAGAAGCAGTTTGGCAAGCTAGCTCCAAATTGGGAATGACCCTATGTGGTCATTGAAAAGCTTAAGCCTGGGACATACAGGCTTCAAGATAAAGATGGAAGAATCTTAAATCACCTCTGGAAGATTGAAGACCTCCACTTGTATCGAGAATGAAAGTTATGTAAATATTTACTTGTTTAAAGTCCATGTAAATATTAGGGGGCATACTCTTTCCTACCCTGGTGGCGCGGGGAGGTTGTAATGAGGTGTTCGGGTTTTTAAAAAAAAATCGATGCCTTCTTAAAAAATTCGGAGTGCTTTGATTGATAGTCTATTTAAAGCCTTCTAAGTATCATTAACGAATCAGATTGATCTGGTGGAATGATGACCATTTAAACATTAGTCATCGGAGAATTTAAACACTCTCGCCTTAAAATACTTGTAAAATAAATATGGGCTATTTAAACATCAGTCGTCAAGATTGGGAAAACATAAAACAAGGCAAGAATTATGCAAAATAAAACTGCCCGGCTAGCACCGGGGAATGATATTAAAACATGTAAGAATGCCTTGTCCATCCAAGGACTTTGAAGTTTAAAAAGAAAGGCTTATCCGGACACGAGCCGGACATGATTACAAAAATTCCTTGGCCATCCAAGGACTTTAGTCTGACATAAGAATAAAAGAAAAACAGAATATAGTTAAAATTTTAGGGCTGGACTCCCTTAGATGTTCATGCTTGCTCTTGTTTCTTCTTTGGGTCTTTGGGTCAATCATTGGGGCTCTCTCCGGTCCCTTCTTCTTCATCGGTGGTATCATCATAACCACTGAAATAGTTGTGCTTATCACCATCTACCATAGTATGGAATGGGAGATCTTCGTATTCCACATATTGTCATAGAGTACCAAGCGTCCTCTTCGGGAATGTTCGATGAAAAAGCAAGACCATGTCAGATTTGACTTTGGCATACCTCTCTTCTTGGGAATCTATCACCTTGTTGGTGTATGTATCGATCTTGGCCTGGATTGTCTTCTCCTGCTCCTTTATCAAATTCTCTTTCTCCTTGGTGACTTTAGACACAACATCTTCAAGAGAGGTTTTGCCACCGGACAGGGTTTGGATGACATTATCATTGGCCTTCACCTCCTCCTTTGAAGCGGGGAGATCCTTCTCCAAGCCAGAACACTTGGTTTGGAGTTCTGTGTTAACTATCTCTGAAGTGGCCAGCCTGGTGGCCAAGTCTTCTTTCCCCTTCTTCAACTCCTCGAGCTCTTTCCTCAATGCCTCAACACTCTGATTGGCGTTAAGGAGGTCGTTAGATAAGCTCTCTTTGTCTGCATTGAGTGTGTTGATAAGGGTAGATTGGCTTCGAAATTGTCTCTCCAGGTTGAGCACCGGTTAAATGTTGCTCAGCAAGGAGTGAGTCACCATGTCATTCTCCCCTGAAACAGAAAAAGACTTACCATTGAAGGTAACCATGTTTGAGGAGCTTGGAGGAAGGTAGGGACCAGCAAAGTCGTCTTTCTCAAGATCATCGAAGTAGAGACCAATATTTTGGAAGCCACTGATGTTCACTCCATCAATGTTCAATTACATCTGGTACCCTCTCCGGCACGGAGACCACTTGGGATTTGCTCTGCCAATGTGGGGTCTCTTGGGTCAGCCGGAGGAAGAGACTCCGAAGGCCGGAGAGCGACTTCATCCCCCAAGGAGATTTTCTTCTTCTTGCCTTCCCTATCTTCTCCATCTGCTCCCCGTTTTCGATCCTTCTTGGGAGCCTTTGGAAGATTTGGAGGTCCACATGCGTCCTTGGTACTCTCATCTTCAACCACTTGAAGTAGAGTAGCATCGATTCCCCCTTGACCCTGCACTTCCTGATTTGCTGGGACGATCTCCTCACCACCACCTTGAGCAACCACAGTTGCGGCTTGTTTCTTCTTACCCTTCTTGCCCTTCATCTTACTTGGGGATTTTGCTCTGGCAGGCAAAGCCAGCTTGCCATCCTTCTCCTCTGTTCTTTGGAGGATGACATCTGCAGGAGATAAAGTGGTCAGCTCCTCCCAAGTAAGGTCCCTCCGGCATGTTGTGTTCTAGAGATGGGACCTCACTAAATTGTCAGCGATGAAGCAATTATGGAAATGATTCCCCAATTTGTCAGCAGTCCGAGCATTCAGCTTGGCACAAGTTGTCTACCCTTCCTTCACATAGTCGGAGAACTCCTTCAGCAGCACTACCCAAAGAAAACGAAGAGCGGTTTAAAAACAAATTTTTATAAGGAAAGAAAGACAAGCATGATTAAATATTTACCTGAGCTCTTCTATCTGCTGGTGAGCAAACTAGGGTTGACACCAGCCTTTATTTCCTCCTGTTTTCCCAAGCCCCACTTATAAACAGAAATTGGGTCTTCCAATTCTTCTTTGATTCAAGCAAATCATCCACCACCTTAAATTTATCTCCCATATTGTAGTGGTAGAAAGGGATGACGTGGTTCTTGCAAAGGCTGGCCACAGCAGCAAATTGCTCCATTGGAAGCGGTATTCCGGAGAGCCTAGAGGCCATAATGCAGGCCATGAGGGTGTACCAAGCATTGGGAGTCAGTTGGCTTGGACAGAGCTTTATCAGATGAAAGTATCTGACAATCTCTGGGTCCAAGGGAAATCTAATCCCCCAGTTAAGCAGCTCCGTATAAATGACTATCTCACTCAGCTTACAGTCCATTGAGGTCTCCGAGGTAACCGATATCCTCACCTTGACAGACTCAGGGATCCCCCACTTCGTTCGGGTCTGGCCTAATTTAGTAGTGTGAGTGTAGACATAGTTGATGTTCTGCATGGCCAGCACATACTTCTCGTTAACCTTGTGGAAGCACGGTCCCACTTCGCCTTCCAAGCATTCCGGCAGGTCCGGATATTTCAAACAAAGTTTCTCTTTACCCTTGCCTTTTTTGTCGGTGGCAGCTTCCCCTGTCTGTCCGGAGACGTCGGTCTCCAATGGGGCTTCTTTTATGTTGTCCTCCATCACATCTTCCATCACCGTGGAAGGTTTGTTAGTTGTTGTTGGTGGGGGAGTGCTGGTGGCAGGCTCTGTAAGTTGTCCGCACGGTTGAGTATCACCCTCTCCTAAGGGTCTGGTGTCCGGTTGGGGCTCAGGTCCGGATGGCTCATTTTGAGAGCTAGTTCCAGTGGCCTCCGGACTAGGGGATTTATCCTTTGGGACTCTGATAGATGCCTCTGATCCTGTAGCTTTGTCCTTGGCCCCAGACTTAGGAGGCCCTGATTTTGGGGACTTAGATTGTGAAACAACAGCTTGACCCTTTACTAAGCGGCATGTTCGGCGAAGGGTAACCTTTTCTGGGGATTTCTTAGCATCTGACCCCATGGCTATAAATGGAGAGGGTCTCTTTGTGCTTGATATGGCTTTTTCTCGTTCAACAGT
The DNA here is from genome assembly GCA_036936605.1 of Limnanthes douglasii subsp. nivea. Lineage (NCBI taxonomy): Eukaryota > Viridiplantae > Streptophyta > Magnoliopsida > Brassicales > Limnanthaceae > Limnanthes > Limnanthes douglasii. The sequence goes on from JAUPFV010000002.1 coordinate 38,140,356, forward strand.
GGGTTGTGACCTGAACCAAGGAGCCTGATACAATGGGCGAAAGACTTGGTTGAAATAACCGCATGGGTTTGGAACTTCTAACAGAAGATGAACCTCGATTAGCCTCTGAAGATGGTGTTTCGGGCTTATCGTTTGGAGAAACTGGAACACCCGCAACAATGCATCTCTCTCGCTCAACCCTTTGCGCTTTTTATAACTCTGAAAGATTAAGCCACTCGCCTTTTACCAATGCGTTTCTTGCCGTGAACATAAACCTACACAAGAATAATTTTGAGAAGAGAAGTGAAAGCTTTGAAATGAAGAAATGAGAGAGTGATGAAGATGGTAAAATAGTGAAAAGAAGTAATGTATACTAGTAAGACAAAAAAAGTCACCAAATACCTAGAAGAAGACGAAAAGACAAAAGTAATGATTGAAGGCGGCGTTGACGTCATGGGTATTAAATGAAGAGGTTGCTTTTTGGGATTAGTGGGAGCGTCGTTCTAGAAGGAAAATGGCTGGTGAGGCAAATCAAAAGATGACACGTGTCCCACGATCCATAGCAAAACCTTTGAACTTCTGAGAAGTATTCAGTCCGGATAAACCCTGAGCTGAACACTTAAACAGTCCAGAGAATGTTACGACTGCCTAAGAGGATTTTTTAGGTCTTGCCAAAGGCCTTCGACAAAACCTAAAAAAAGGGCTACTGATGAGTCCAGAAATATTTCCTACTCACTGTAGAAACCGGAAAGGGGCAATTCAGACAATAACCACCCACTGAACCATCCGGACAGGACAAAAGTATTAAAACACTAAACACTTTTTGACTAAGCTAGTTAGTAATCTGCTTAATAAACTAATGAGTTTTTGAAGTCGACCCGATTTCATAAGTTTGACCTGAAAGCCCATATGGCCCATAATTAAAAGTATAAATACCCAACCACTTTCATTAATAAGGGTAATGAACATTTAATACAATCAGGCAGCTCAAATCTCTCAGTACAAAACACTTAAACATGTAATACCCTTGAAACACCACAAAACATCTGACAAAATTACCCTCAGTCGAAAATAATCCACACCATATATGAAGGTATTTCCCGTTTATGGAGATATCTTTGATCAAAGTGATGATGAAATCATTTGATATCGTAGTAGCTTATTATCCATTGTGTACGGCTAGACAGATGAGGCACATTCAGATGGTTCCAGGCCTATTACGAGAGGTATTTCCTAGGAAACATAGACTTTCTAAAGCTCTATTTTCTTGGGATAGGTTTTGTTACCCTCGTTATACGTCCTTGGTATGAAGGTAGAACATATAGTATGGACAATAATTATCCAATTTGGATTAGAAGAAACTAATAATACACCATTGAAGCCTCAAATCACTCTGTCTCGATACGTACGCTGGAAAGAACATGCATACGAGTATTTATTTACAAATCGTGATTGCTACTAGATACGTATAATGAAGTCATATGTTAATAGATGGGGTACAAAATAGCTACGTGAAAGTTTACGACAACGCGTGGAACTCTCGAAAAATCACATTGAGTGAGATTGTAGCTTCTTGGATGGTTACAACTTTGTTTTTTCGCTTGTTTGATTATGAATATTTTGTCATTTGTTTGATGTTAGATTATGTTTTATGTTTTTGGATGGTTTTGTTTAATGTTAGATGATATATCATATATTTTTTCAATCGGATTTGGATGGTTTAGTAATCTTCCTCATGATTTGAATATCATGTCTGAATGCCATATTTTAATAAGTTTCATTTTTTAGCAAATCTTTTATTTCTTTATGTGTTAGGCAATACCTTTGGTAAATTATGGGTAGCCTTGTAATGAATAAGTTAGTGTTATCAGATAAAGAAAGTCACCTTCTACTAAATGAGATGTATTATGTGATCGTGAAAATATTCGTCCATTAGTGTGTAAAACCATGTATGCATTCGCTCACCATAAGAAATTTTATGAAGTCACGTTCATCAGAGATTAGCGAATATCCATCATATATTCACTAAGAGAAAATGTTATACCAACATTCGTTAGATGTTGGAAAAACTCTTATGTGAATCACTAAGCGCTAGCTATTTTAGGAAAATATATTCGCTCATGAAAAACGCATATATGTTATCAACTTGCTAGGATATAAAAAATATTTGTTAGTTAAGTATTTAAAAACTAACAAATCGTAGACAAAACAATGAAAAATCCGTTAATTAGGTTAACAAACACTAAAAATGATTACAAACACAAGCAGAATGATAATGTGTTATATAATTAAGTTTATAAAGAAAATAGCATTGTCATAACGTCTTATATAATTAATTTTGAAAAGAAAATTACATATCCATAACGTGTTACATAATTAAGTTTAACATGTTACATTTGTAATAAGAGAAACTATCACACATCATTAGTTAGAATCATATTAACATCTTTGTCTTGCAAATTGTATGACACAACCAAATTGAGTTGGTTAAATAATTTGAATCTCCCCTCGTAGGGTCTTGCTCGACCATTAGCTTCATCTGTACCGTATATCCTCCATGCATGGTATAATGCCGGAAACCGTCCATTTGGAACCGTATGAACCTAAACAAATTTTATATTAGAATATGATAGTCATTATTATTGTACCACAATGTTACGAAAAGTAATTGATTTACTTCTTTGAACAAAGTAGATATCATTCATGAAATAATTTCAAGCTCTTTTATAGGCCCCAAAGAGCAACTACATTATCGGTAGATATGATAAATATTATTTCAAAGATAAATAGTATACCAAGCATTGGTAGCGAGTGACAATAACTAAGCCAAAATTAGATAATATCATCCAATAACGTGAATCTGGATTCAATTTAAACCAAGCAAAACCCATATAGTATTTTATCTAAAATATTTGTCGAGCCATACATTCCCAACCATAAATAACAGTTCTTATTTAATTATATTATCAAATACTGGCTAACTGATTTTCTGTACTGGACAGGTGATTTTATTTTTTGATCGAGTGATACCTACCGTACTGGGTGTACTATCATTCGTTATTTCCTCACTGATATGCTCGAAATATAATTTGTCCCATTTAATGAATTTTTTTGGGCCGACCTTTTTACTACCGCTAGTAGTCATCAGTTCTTTAGGTGGTACCACATGATTCCTTTCGGGATTAAGGATTTGTATAGCTTTATTAGTAATATGACCATATATAAAATTATCTATTATCCCAATGCATCTTGTAAGATTATTTACGACTGTCGTATTATCTCGAGGAATGATGTCCAATATACTTCAAACAAATTTGCACAAGAACCTTTCAATGAGTTTATATTATTTTTCCATCATGGTTATTTTACATGCACAAGACAAGCTTTGTATTTTTATAAAAACTTACCCATATGCTACTGACGCTAATATAGTTAGCTCGTTGATAGTTTACCATCAACAAATATAAGGTCGTACTTGATAGTTCACCTTTTATGAGACTAAACGTATAAGTATCCAAATATTTTATTGAAACACTAAACTTACGTCATTCAAATGATTCAAAAATATTTGAATGTTGAAGATCAAGCAATGTATGTATTTTACTCCAAAACCCTCGAAATCTAGTTGATTTATACCGAGGTAACGTTTTACATTTTCTTAACTGCTGTCGACCCTATAAGTTGCAAAAAATAAAAATATTGATTATCAAAGTTGAATCTTTGTAGCCTAAGATGTTCATGTTTTGAGAGGAATAACTTACCGATTTGTAGTTGTGTTGTCCGTATGTTTAAACTCGTTGGTCAAATAATTAAGAAATTGTTCGTCGTACGATATTCTCTATTGATTCAAAATATAAATTGTAACCTTTGGGAAATTATAGAATAATTCATCTATTATTGCGGGTTTTGTGTTAAACTCTTCCAAGGTGTTTATTTCGACCGCGTCATTATAAAATTCCATCAACTCTTCTGCATTATCCGCTTTAGGCATCAACATTTTTGAATTTGTAAGAGTGTTTTTTTTATGTACCATTTGTTTTATAAAAAAATTGGTAACGTCTGGAAATACTTATTCGAGAGCTCGCGTCAATACTAACTTCAATCGGTCAAAATAATACTCCGAAATTGACAATTATTATCCACTATCACCGTACATAGAACCCTCAATGCTCGTGTAGTTTGACTCTCTCTCAATTGTAAAAAAAACAAAATCGACACAAAATATAATTTTAATTGAAGTAACACCAATTATTTCGAGCAACGATATTTTTTACCTCGTCTTCGTGTAAGTACTATCCATTGGTAAGAATATGCGCAACAAAAAAAACTATAAGATGCGTGAAATCAGTCCAGTGATCAAGTCAGATATCTCGGTTGTCTGATGTCACACGTAGTAATTGTGTTCTTTCATTTTTGATAAAAATTATTGCATTTGCATTTGACCATATTTTTCAACAATCTGATATTTTGGTCGAACATTGTATATGGTTTGGATGTTAAAAGAATCTTAGGGCTATGAATATTCAAACCCATATATATTTTCTTAGAATAACAATCGGGTTAAAGGTAACTTACAAACTTACTCTTTTTCGTCGGATTTAAGTTTATTTATTCGGGAATAGCCTTGTGGCGCCCGACCGGTGCATGGTTGTGCTAACCGTTTAGAACTTCCATTCGCCAATGTATAATCACATTTTTTTTGTTTTATAACTTATTTTTTTCACACAATTCGATACCTCTCATATCAAAATATAGTCTATGATTTTTTTTTAGTTTTACCCTTATCGTACAAGATAATAGTAATGAAAAACCCATATTCTACAGTATTTCTAAATAGCATATGTTTCCTAAACTTGTTTAGTGTAATATTTTTTAGTGGTAAACAAGTGTGTGTAATCGTCAACAAGTATTTAGATTCTTTAATGTAATGTTGGTTCAATTAAAAATGTCAAATTTTTAAATCTAATCGTAAAAAACTAAAAAAATGTTAAAAGTGATGATAAAAAATGAACAAAAACTTTCTTTCTATAATAAAAATAAAAAACCTCATTAATCTTTATTGACAGAAACAAAACACAAATCAATAAAAGTTGAACAAAAAACACCTACCTTAGAGTGAATAAGATAATAAGATCGAAAGCTCACTCCAAAAATTCTACATTGTCGATCGATTTGCGAATCAAGATCCGAAACATGTGAGGCCTCATTTTAGGGTTCTTGAATACTATCAACTAGCAATACTTTATTTAGTATTTAGTGTATCAAGAATAAAAAGGTATGGCAGTAAGATAGAAGATCAGTGGTAAAAGAGATTTTGAAATTCATTTCAAATTAGGCACCTCACGGATCCCGTAGAAAGAAAAAACGTTAGATTTTGGGCTTCAGAATTTAAGAGTCCGACTTAATATATATTACTGAATCTGTTGAATAATTTTTTTTAATTAAAAAAATCAGAAGTAAAAAACACAAAACTTTCTATAGCAGTAGATAAGTACATGATGTGCATTTTTATCGGAAATAAATCACTCTCAGATCGATTAATTGATAAGTGAATCTAGTAGAGGGACAATAAATTTTACCCAAAAAATTGTTAATAAAAACAATGGGTCCCAGGGGCGGATTGCCCCCTAGCCTCAATGAAGATTAGTATTGGGGAAATTTTTATTTTCGGAATTTTTAAAGAAGTCAGGTTTAAAATGTTTGATCAATGGTCAAACGGTGTCGGTTTTGGCTGAAATTTGGACAGCATGTTTGGGACATATAAAGCTTCAATATGTCCGGTTGGATTGTTATTTGATGCTACGGTTCAAGAGAAATCACTTTTGGAACAGTGGAGTAGTTTTTGTAATATTATTTATTTTTGTTTCTTTTTTTGTTAGTTTATTATGTTTAAAATTGTTGGTGGGTCGTAGATATTTATTATATTGAATTGGATATACTTTTACCTTCAACTTATCATAATAGTAGAAGTGTTGTTGGTGGAATCTTCATAAGTCTCATGGTCTTTTACTCTTCACAATGAAGTGGTCTTTTCATATAAATGTTTTGGTTGTTCATTTATTTTACCGTTGATTATTTTTTAGTGATCAAGTTTGTGGTTTTATTTTGTTAATAAATCGGTTGTTTTATTATTTGGTTGGTTGTTTTGAAGTTAATCTCGCGTGTGGTTGATATACTATTTTTTGGGTCTAATAGTTGGTATTATAGCTCCATACCCAGACGAAAACATGATACGGATGAAATTCTTGGATGTCGAAGATGATGAACCATCAACCATGCTCATCAAACAGAGTGAATTTATTAGAGTGTATAAAGATAGCATGACTTGATTAATTGAAGTGACGCTAAGGAACTTCTAAGGTGCTCTAATAAGAGTGAACAAATATATCCATTGTAAAACTTTATGACTTAGATATGAATCATGCAACAACCTAATTAGAGTGAGCATTAGGTAAGTCAACCGAGGGGAGGTAAAAGTGGTAGAATTTTTTATGTGTGACCAAATTTCCACATCGGATAGGTATGAGAAGGATCAATGACAAATAAGTAAGAACATATCTCAACTAGTATGAAGCCTTTTGATTTTATACAAAAATGTTATAACTGGTACTAACTCATATATAAACTTAAGATTATTTAGACATATGTCCCATAAATCAAATGTAGATTTTTAATATATATTTAATTTCAATAAATATTTATGATTTTCTTAATCAATAAAAATTTTAAGATTAATTTTTTATAGTATTTCCTGACAAATTATTAAAAAATCAATTAAAAGTACGAGGTGAATGAAATAAAATTAAAACATATCTAGTTTATGTAATACTTCAGCCCCTCCTAATCTGGATTTCTGGTTCCGCCGCTGGGCCCATTACGGATCTTTAGAGAATATTGCCAAAATTAGACAAATCATAAGTCGTGGAGGAAGAAAAAATGTTTTGCTCTTGTTCTTTTTCTCAAGACTTGATTTTTCAAAACTTTGATTTTGGCTTCTTTTAATCTTTCCATAACAGCAACGGAAATGGACTTAACCAAAATGAAGTACTAAACAGATAAGATGGTTCGATTTGATATGAAATAGGTGACGTTTATACGATGTTGAAGCATGAGTTGGAATTTCGATCACCCGTAGATGAAGAACAATATACTTTTTGTCCAATAGCATAGGAGCAACTTACAACCACATCCAATAATCCATTTGGTATCCCATCTTCTCATGAGTTTTCGTAGTTAAATTTTGTACATTCTTTCTTTTATCACTACAATTTTAGTTTTTGTAACAAAATGCAAAAGGATAACATCACACGTAGAAAAACATTAGTGGTCCCGTGTCAAGAGATTCATTCATTGATCGTAAGCAATAGATGCAAAAGAACATCTAAACTGAATCTCTCAGAAGATAAGATGCAATTTACCTCATTTTTATGACGAAAAACTTTTGTCGGATTCCGTTAAAGTTACGATTAAAATTAACTTTTTAAAGATGAATGGAAAAATTAGTGTTTAGAAATTTTTTAAAATCCTATAAATATCGGAGTTCATCTTCAACCACTCCTCTAAATAAAAGATTTGGCATGAATTAAGACGGTGGTATTAGATTCCATCAATGACAACCTCAAACAAAATAATGTTCTTCGAAAGATGAATCAAACAGAGATCAATCAAGGAAACATAAAAAAGAGAGTAAATATAAAAGGGATAATGTTCCTCGTTCTACATGGTGCGAAGGAAACACTTTGAATCAGTATGCTGCTGAGACTTATCGAAATCTATATGTTACAATGGGAATTGATGATCAATTTGTTCAAGGTGTCGATTGGAGAAACTCTATGTTGACAAGTGAAATTCGATCCACAACGCTTCCGAAAGGTTTTGACATTTCCAAGGTAGAGAAGTTCGATGGGATACAGGATCCCGATGATCACATCGAACAGTTCAAGAACTATATGATGAACTTCGAAGATGACGACCGGCTGGTGTTTCGTGCATTTTCACAGACTTTTAAGGGAACAACTCTAAAGTGGTACAGTAGGATTACGAGGGGATCCATTTCAAATTTTAAGGATTTTTATACTGCATTTCGAAGGCAGTTTGCGGGGAGCAAAGAAATGAGAGCAAATGGTGATACCATTATTCAGTGCAAGCAGGCACCTGGAGAGAAGTCGAAGGATTATACAAAGAGATTTGTTTTGACCAAAGCTAGTTTGGACAACTGTGAAGAGAATGTGACGATGACAACTTTTCGCCAAGGATTATTGCCAGGGGATCTGGCCAATGAGTCTATGAAGAGAAGAGCCTTAACTTTTGGAGCTTTGATGGCTCAAGTTGAGGATCAGATCAAAGTCGAGGAGTCAACTAGGGTCCGAGGTGGACCGGTTAGCACTCCAAAGAATTCGGGTCAGGCGGCCAATAACCAAGGGCAGCCATCGAATGAAAATGGTTATCAATAGTCAAGAAAAAAGAACAACAATTATTTCCTTATCGGAGTGGTGGATATTCAAATCACACTACATCTAACACTTATAATAGGCATAGACCAAATCAGTGGGTCAAACCAGAGTATTATGTTGATCTGACAGAGAATGTATCTGTGATCTGGGATAAGACCAAGAGCTTCGTAAATTTTAGGAAGCCAACCCAATTAGTAGGCCAATAGAGGAAAGGAAAAATAAGTTTTGCAGATATCATGAGGATATTTGACATGATACAAATGATTGCATTGCTTTGAAGAAAGAGATTCAATTTTTGTTAAAAAAAAGAAAGATCCTGACTTATGAATAGTCGCAAGGGAGCGGATCGAAAAATAATAATGCATCAACTGGGAAGGCTGCACCAGCTGAGAATTTGATTATTTAGATTAAAAGGTTGAACCATTTGATGCTTCTTCTAAGTATGTGGAGAAAGATCCGAATATATTGCTTTTGATGGCAGTCGAGGAGCCCATAGAAAAGGGGCATGTGCGGGATTTATGCAAGTTCTTTGAATCGTTGGCTATTTTCGGAGGCGATTCGATGACTGGTAATTCAGGTAGTTCAAGGAAGAGGCATGTTGTCAAATTGACAACTCAAATTGAAGGGAAAATGTCCACATATTTGTATGGAAAGAAAGATATTCCTTTCATTTTGTTCGATGAAGATAATCTACGAGGTACTCTAGGACCACATGAAGATGTTGTGGTTATTGGAGCAGATGTGGCTGGCGTCAAAATTCGATGTGTGCTGATTGAAACTGGCAGTTTTGCTAATATTCTTTTTAGATCCACCTATGATAGAATGAAGAATCCACCTCGGATTTCTCAGTCAGATTGAACGATTGTTGGATTCACAGGTGTAACAGCTCGAGTTGTTGGAAAATTCGAGGGTGAGGTGAGTTTGGGAAAAGAATCATTTGAGAAAAACGTCAAGGTACTTTTTGTGGTGGTGGATTGTCCCACAAGTTACAATGTTATTTGCGGAAGATCATGGCTTTCAAGAATGTATGGCGTTGTGTCCACAGTTCATCACTGTTTTAAGTATGTGGTAGGATATCGGATTGGGGTCGTTCGAGGCGACCAGAAAGTTGCTAGGGAATTCTATACAATTGCACTTCGGATCCGAGGATCCAGCAGTGTAGAATTAATGCATAAATAGCAATTAGAAGGGAACCCTCGGATTTAGAAGAAATGGTTGACGATTCGAGGGAAACCTTAGGGTCTTTAACGGTAAGTGAAGAGATTGAAGAGTTTAATTTTTCGGAAGGAAAAGTACTTCCAATTGGAAATTTATTGACCCCGCTTCTACGTCAACAACTGATGGATTTTTTATCATCTAATTTGGATGTCTTCGCTTGGAGGACAGATGATGTAATAAGAGTACCAATTGAGTTAATTCGTCACAACTTGGCTATTGATCCGAAGGTCAAGCCAGTTCTTCAGAAAAGAAGAGCGTTTTCCTCGAAAGAAGCAGAAGCGATTGTTGCCGAGGTGGATCGATTATCTAAGGTCAGACACATAAGGGTGTCACAGTATCCTTTGTGGACGACAAATCTGGTTGTGGTTATAAAGAAGAATGGGAAATGGAGAATATGTGTAGATTTTACATATTTGAATCGAGCATGTCCCAAATATCAATTTCATGTTCCTCGAATAGATTAGTTGATTCATTCTACATCAAGAAATAAAATTTTAACTTTCATGGACGCTTTTGCAGGATATAATCAAATTCAAATGGATACAAAAGATCAAGAATGCATAACTTTTATAACTGATATGGGCTTGCATTGTTATAGGGTTATGCCTTTTGGGTTGAAAAATGTTGGAGCCACTTATCAGAGGTTGATGAACAAAACTTCTGCTACTCAGGTCGGAAGGAATATGAAAGTATATATAGATGACATGGTTGTAAAAAGTTCAAAGGATGAAGTGCATCTTGATGATTTAGAGGAAGCTTTTTTTGAATTTACGGGCGATCAGGTTAAAGTTAAATCCTGAAAAATGCTCCTTCGGAGTTCAATCGGGGAAGTTTTTGGGTTTTGTCATCAGTCAAAAAGGAATAGAAGCTGACCCAGAACAGTTGAAAGCCTTGATAACAATGAATTAACCTCGGTCTATCAAAGAAGTGCAAATTATGACAGGAAGGTTAGCAGCACTTAATCGATTTATTGCTAGATTTTATGAAAAATGCTTTCCTTTCTTTCAAGTGTTACGAGGACTAAGCAATTTTGAGTGGACATCGGAATGTGAAGCAGCATACACAAACATTAAAAATTTGTTGTCATCACCATAGATTTTATCAAAGCCTCGAAATGGGAAGAAGCTATTTTTGTACATCGCGGTATAAGATTTTGCACTGAGTGTAGTGTTAATTAGTATGGATTCAGGAGTTCTGAAGCCGATATATTACATTAGTAAAAGTTTGGTTGCAGCTGAAAAGAGATATATGAAAGCAGAAAAATTGGCATTAGCACTGGTGATTGCTGCTAGGAAGATGCGTCCATATTTTCAAGCTTATACTATTGAAGTCCAAACTTCATTCCCTTTGAATTTTTTTTTACAACTACATGATATTTCGGGGAGAATAACCAAATGGTCAGTGGAGTTGGGGACTATGACATTTTATTTACACCTTGAACAACAATAAAGGCGCAAACACTGGCATATTTTTTTATTGAATTTCATTTGAGCCGATCAGATGAGGAAGAAACTAGAGGATATTCCAATAAAATTCAAGGTGGGTTATCCGAATATATGGAGGATCTAGTGGTTCAGGGTGGAGTGTTGGGGTTCAGTTAATAGCTCCAACTGGAGAGACGATAATTCAATCTATTAAATTTAGTTTTCATGCTTCAAACAATGAAGCTGAATATGAAGCTGCTTTTGCAGGTTTAAGATTGGCAAAATTTGTAGAGCAACTTCAGTACGTTTGGAAACAGATTCTCAGTTGTTAGCAAATTAGGTATCTGGATTTTTCGAAGCAAGAAAAGATCGTTTGATTTTATATCTTCGGAAACTTCAGAATTTAATGCTTATGTTTGACAATGTTGTTGTGGAATATATTGGTTGAAGGAGTAACATGATCGCTGATTCTTTAGCGAATATCGCTTACAAGGAAGAATACCCTTGGATTTCGTTACAAGAAAATCCTTCAGTTGTTACTCAATCTAACCAGTGTGAATGTATAGAGGAAATTTTTATTACATCTGATATAATCCGAGGCGATTGACAATCAAATATTCTCAGTTTTTTTACTCAAGGAACATTACCAGATGATTTACGATTGACCAAAAAATTCAGAAGTAAAGCCTTCAAATATATAATACTGGATGGAATATTATATAAAAAGGCATTAAGCATGCCATTATTATGATGTTTAAGCAAGCAAGAATCACAAAAAGTGTTATCAGAATTACATGATGGTGAAGGGCCATCTCATTTTGGGTTTAAACGTTTGTCGCGTCGAGTTTTACTTGCAGGATTGTATTGGCCTACAATCATGAATGATGCTAAGAATTTAATTCGAAGTTGTGATACTTGTCAGAGATTTTCTAATGCTATTCATAGGCCAGCGGTGCCACTTATGTCTATATTCAAGGCGGTACCATTTGATAGATGTGGGATTGATCTAGTCGGCTCTTTGCCGATGGCTTTTGGAGGAAGACAGATGATAATTGTAGCAGTGGATTATTTTACAAAGTGTTCAGAGGCAGAGCGGCTATCAAGGACAAAGGCAAAGGATATGATCATATTTCTTGTGAACAGTATTTGTTGTCGTTTTGGAGTTCCTCGGAGGATCTGATCCTTTGCGAATAAGACAGAAGATTTTACAATCGGGATGAACTAACCTTTTGCAGATTATCTTCGAATCGGGATACGACATCAAATTTCGAGGTGACAAGGCACCCTCTGAGATTGGGAACATGTGGCAGTTAAGGAAATTGATGGGCTCGAAGGCAATGTGAAACGCATTATTCCACTCTTTCTCAGCCCAAACAGCAAGTTTTTGGAAAATATCCTTAGCAGCTGGTCGACGTGCTGAATAACATTGCAAAATTTCTATAATAATCATGCAAGAAGAAAATTAAGAAAAGAGAAAGGCAATAAATATAATTTATTTTAGAATGTAAATTTTTTGAAGTGCTTACGATTGCTTCTCTAGATGAGATTTAGCTTTAAAGGATTAGCATCAGAAATTTCTTTGCCATTCTCCCATGCTATTGATATAAAAATGAATTTCTGCTTCCAGAATTTATCAGCTTCTAAGAGATCATCGATGATTTTGAGGTCATCCACCAGGGTGAGATAGTAAAAGGGAAGCTTCAGACCTTTCGATAGTTGAGTCAAAGAGATGAAGTCTTTGATGCTGATTGGAATCTGAGATAGTCGAGATGTCATTATCACTGACATAAGGGTGAACCACTGACTCGGTGTCACTTGAGTAGGGCCTAAGTTAAGAAGTTCGAAGTATTCCACGATCATGGGATCCAGCGGAAATCGAAGACCCAATTGATAATTTTGGGGTAGACTGCTAGCTCTTCATCCTTGCAGTCTAAGGGAATTTCTCCTTCTTTAAGCGGTCGAAGAGTTATATTATCTCCTATTCCCCATTGATTTTTTTTTACACCCGAAGCTTGTTATCCTTGTAATAAATATACCAAACTCTTTCCAGAGTAATGATGTACTTAGCTTTGGGACCCCTTAAATTTCTTCCAATTGTAGCTCTTTCTTCTTCGGAAACAAAGCAAGTATTTGTTTCTTCGCGAGGCTTATGGGTATTTGCTGAGTTCCCATTATCGGATTCAGCTTCGAGATCGGTTTTGGTAGCCTCAAAATCAGCTTCGTTGGCCCTAAATGTTTCTTCTCGAGGTTGTTGAGGTAATAGATTAATAGTTTATGGTAAAGGGTTATTTGTTCGAGGAACTTCCTCAGTTTTTTCTCTCTGAGGAGGAGCTTTAATATCTAGATTCGAAAGGGGAAGAGTTGGGATAATTTTTTATTCATCTCCCATGGCAATAAAAGTTTTTCTTCTTTTGATTATTAAAGAATGATTTGAAGAGGGAGTATTTGACTTTTTATTTAAAGGGATTCTTCACTAATCAAATGAGAAATGTTACTTTGAGATGAAAAGGCTCGAGGTGCTTTAGGACCTAGGATTTTGGACGAGGAATGTTCTTCGAATATAAGAGAAAGAGAAATAGCAGGAGCTTTGGTTGGATCGAAATTACCGTAATAAATTGTTTTGATGGTTTTTCCAACAAGAGCGCTGTTGATTAATCGTGCAGCTCTATATTCTTCCGCTCTTTGAGTAATGCAGAAGTAGTCGTACGATCCGAAGACTAAGTTGTTATTAGGTTCTGGAGATTTCAGTTTCTTGGGTACGTTAGCCTTGGATTTTCTAGTTTTTGGATTTTTTCTCATAAACCAGACGAAGGTTGATCGGAGAAGATGAAGGTTGATCGGAGAGTTTGGTTTTTTCTGATGAAGATACTGGAAAAATGAAGGAACACGATGAATGTAGCCAAGCGCTTTGAATTTTTTCTGAAATGATTTGTGTTATGAGAATGAAAAAATGAGGCTACTGATTGAATTTATCGAAAGAAAATGAGACGTGTGAAGTTTAAAGGACTTTGATAGTGATACGGTGAGAGGATTAAGAGCTCGACATCTGTAAGGCTAGATATCTAGCTATGGGTCTAAAAGCTATAAAGTCATGATGGATTCGAACGGTTATATGAAACGATTACTTTTGAATATTGTTTGGATAAAAGTCGATGAGTATATTTTAAAGTTTTACTTCCACAATGATTCGAGGAGTTTTATTTTCATAACGTTTCAAGGAGACTTATTGACTTTGAGAGTTTATCATATTTTAGTTACTTCTAATGGGTATTTATTTTTTACTCCAAATGGTTGCTTCTAGTGATCGCTTCGAATGGTTGCTTCTAATGATTACTTCGAGTTTATTTTACAACAACTGACATAACATATGGAATAATTCGAAGACATTTTAGTTCTCATTCATTTAGTGACATGAGAACTAGAGCGGCTTCTGATATGGAAGTAGGATTTTGAGTATTAAATTGTAAATAATATAAATTTAAGGATTAAACTGTAAATAATGTAAGTTTAGTCTTTAAATTACATGTAATATAAGTTTTAGAGAACATTGTGATTATGTATAATTATTAAGGACTAAATAGCAATTTGTTCTCTTTCTTCAACAGATTTTACTTTTGAGGCTAAGTCTTGGCTCCTCTATATAAAGGGCAAGGCTAACCTAATAAAGGGGCTGAACACTTTTTCTATTGAACATATTTGTACTTGAAGTTGCTCTATCTAAAAACTCTCTAACTCTTTCTCCCTCTAGAAAACTCTAACAACAATTTACTAATGTGAAATCTTAACTCATCAAAGACTACAAGAAAAGTTATGTACTTGAATTTAATGGGAAAAATTATAGATTATGGTGTGTGAACAGTGTTCATCTCACTATATCTATTAAAATAAGTAGATGAGGGTTTTGAAGAACTAGAAGACAAGACAAACTTATCTACGGGCGATGGCACCAAAATGAAGTAGAACATCGAGAAAGATTTCAAAACTCTTATTTTGATTCTAAAAGTAATAACGAATAGTATTTTTTTCAAAAATCATCAACTTTACAAAATGTAAAGAGAGTGAGATATTATTGAAAATAAATATAAAGGAAGTTCATAAGTGAAAACCATAAGGCATCAATCGTTACGAAAAAAGTTTGAGAACTTGAAGATGAAAGATTTTTTCACCGATTCATGAATGTAGACGTATGGAAAAACAATTCTCAATTAAAACATTATTGAGAAAAATCTCGTTAGCTTGCCATAAATGTATGATTTTATTGTTTTAGTCATCGAGCAAACTAAAGATCTTGAAATTTTAGGCGTGGAAGAATTGATGGATTCTCTTAAAGCATTTGGGGAAGGATTGAATTTTCATAAATATTAATCCATAATGCATTTCAATCCAAGCTATTGTCTAAAAAAATCATGAGAATAATCCAGGTCATGAATCCTTGTGTGGTAGGCGAACAACAAGAGAAAGATATGGTTATAAACGAGGTCGTGGAAAATCAATAGCAATTTTACCACGAAAATCAAAAGCAATTTTACCAGGAAAATCAAAAGCAATTTTACCAGGAAAATCAATGAGGTATCCACAAAACTGTGATGTTGAACTTGTCAGAAAAGTGGTCAAGACAAGAAAGACGGGTAGCTCTGAGATAAACCATAATGTTACAAGTGTTAAAAGTATGACCATGTCCAAATATAATGTAACTTAGTGGAAAATCAGCAAGCATCATATGTTTTAAGCTTGTGAAGTCGCCAAAGAACAAAAGAACGATGTGTGGTTCATTATTATCAGATATAGCAATTATATGACCAACAATGAAAGCATATTCAAGAAGATTGAAGAAACCTAATTTTGAGATTAAAATGGGGAATGATGCCTCAAAATTGGTGTAAAATGAAAGGAAATATTACGTAAAAAAGAAAAAGGTAAGAAAAGATATCCAAGTCGTGTTGCTAGTTTGAGACTTAAATGTTGGATAACTTCTACAACTAGGATATGTCATTCATTTTTAAGACCTTTTCTTGAAAGATCCTTGATCAAAGAAAGTGTGAAGTGGAAAAGGTAATTATAGAGAAAATTAAAAGTTTTCCTCTTACTTTTTCTTACATGACTCTCAGTGCCGAGATGGTTGCTGACTTGTGGCTATAGCATAAAAGGCTTATACACTTGAATTTCAAAGCTTTAAGAATTTTTATAAGAAAAATCTGGTATACGGACTTCCACCAATTCAATAATTAAAGGAATTATGTGAAGGATGTGCATTTCAAAAACATCATCGAGCTGCATTTTAAAAAGAAAAGACATGGAGAGTTAAAGGATAGTTGGAGGTAGTTCAAGTTGATGTATGTGATCCAACGACATCAACATCTCAAACAGGTAACAAATACTTTATAACTTTCATTAATGATTATTCTAGAATGATGTTGGTGTACTTTATGAGGCAACAATCGAGTGTGTTCTTTTTTCTTTAAATAACAGTATGTAAAAAGATAAATCGGATATGTAATCAAAGTATTGAGAAGTAACCGAGATGACAAGTACAACTTAAACGAGTTCGAAACATTTTATAAGGATGTTGATTTGAATAGACAGTTAATAGTTGGTTATACTCCCCAACAAAATGAAGTTGATGAAAGAAAGAATAGAACCGTGAAAGAGATGTCAAAGTCAATGCTTTATGAGATAGGGTTGCCCATATTTTTTTGGGCTGAAACTGTGACTATAACATTTTATATTGAACCGATGTTCGACAAAAGTGGTGGAAGATAAAACTCTACTTTAAGCTTGGAGCTGAAGAAATCCTTATGTAAACCATGTATGAGTGTTTGGGTGCATCTGTTATGCTCATGTTCCAAAGCAACTAAGAGATGAGCTCGAGAAGACATGTGAGAATTGCAGATTCATGGGTTATAGCTCAAAACTAAAGGATATAAAATCTTTAATTTGAAAAAAAACATGTTGATAATTAGTCGAGATGTAGTCTTTGATGAAAGGTTAAATTCAGATTCGAACTAGAAGTGAGCACAAACACTTTCATATGCCTAGGCGGGCTCAAGAATCCTGATACCATATGATAAATAATCGAACGACGAAGAAGAATAAAATAACCTCGAAGTGTCGATGATCAACATTAAGTTTAGAGTCACCGAGCGCAAACCCAAAAAAGATGAGGAGTGTAAGGGATGTATAGAATCAATGGAATTTATGTATCATTCATCCAAATAGATTTAAAAACACATCAAATAGAAATATTAAAAGAAAGTATTAAAAGAAGAAACCAAAATAAAAGAGAAAAACAAAACATGAGGACTCGTAAAGAAACCAAAAGAGAATAATGTGATTGGAGTGAAGTAAATATACAAAACTAATCTCGATCTAGATAGGTCCATTATCAAGAAGAAATAAATGATGATTTCTAATGGTTACTCTCAACAACCTAAAGTCGACTTCGAAAAAAGCTTCTCCCTAATAGCAAAGCATGACAGCATTCGAGTTATCATTGCATTGGAAACTCTAAAGAATTTGGTATTATCAATTGGATGTCAAATCAAAATTCGGGAATAGTGTGTTGATGAAAAAGGTGTATGTAAATGAACTTCAGATATTTATGACATCAGGAGAAGAAACAAAGGTGTACCGACGGAAAAATGAACTATACGGGGTCAAACAAGAACCCCAAACATGATTATGTGAGATTGATAGTTATATTAAACCAAATGATTCTAAATAAGTAAGAATGAGCCGACCTTGTATGTCAAGAAACAAGTTACATGTATAATTCTTATTATCTCTCTTTATGTTAATGATATGGTGATAATAAGAAATGACGAATGGGTGATCTCGCACTTCAAGATTGAGACAAGGAAACGATACAAGATGAGTGATTTGACGGGTTGTTACATCATCTTTTAGGAATTGAAATTTATCAAGAAGAAGGGGGAGTATTTGTTTTGGAAGAAATATGCAAAATCTATTCTTGATAAATTTTGAATGCAAGACTACAATCCAGTATGCACTCTATTACTGGTGAATGAAAATCTAAGCAAAGAAGACAGAATAAAAAGAAGTTGATGCATCTTTATATGGAAGCTTGGTAGGAAGCTTACTGTACTTCATAACTACCAGACCTCACGTGATGTATGCAACAAGTCTATTATCGAGGTTTATGCATAAGTTGATTCAAATTCATCTCGCAATCATAAAACTAGTTCTGAGATATACCAAAGGTACTCTTGATCTCGATATTTGGTATTAAAATAATATCATAATAGACAAGAATGTTGAGGTAAAGTTAAACACTGAGGTAAATTTGCTTGGATATTGAGATACCGATTCGGTTGGATGTGTTGACGATATGATTTTTTTTTCAAGCTACGCTTTACTAATAGTTCAAATGTGGTTGAGTAGTCTTCAAAACAGCAAGAGATGATAGCACAATAATCTACCAAGGAAAAATATGTATCAGATGCTTTAGCGACGTCACATGAAATATGGATTAGGCGCATCTTAAAGAATGTTGGAGAAAAGCAAGAAGAAATCATCTCGATCATGTGTCATAACAAATCCGTATTTTCCATGAAAAAGAACCCCAATTGATCACAAGCTTACAAGATATATTGTAATAAAAAATCACTGCAACGTAGTGGCAGACATAAACATAAAAGCATTTCTAGTGGTAAGGAGTCAGTACTTCAAAGATTTAATCAACATTACTACAAAGAATTAAGGAGGGTGTTGAAATTAATATTTAATATTAATTTCTTGAAGATGAAGTGCAATAGTAACTCTAAAAGAATTTAGAGAGTCCCATGAATGTATGAGCTCCAATGTATGAATGTGTAGGTTCAATGTATATATTCAAGTTCAATGTATTGTTATGAAGAGTCATGCATTGATTCTGAAAGATTGAGGGTCCTAGAAATTAATATGAGAGTCTGAAAAGTCTATGTATATCTCTATATAAGGAGTTCACTCTTAAAAAAAACATAAGATTAAAATAACCTATGAATATACCAAATTATATCATTATTATCAAAAATACATTCAAAATTTGTATCTTCAGCCACCATTCTAAGTAAAAATTCAATTCAAGCAAAAATGTTTTTAATAAACTTGACTTTAACATTATCCAAACACGAAACCATCAGCTCATTCCATTAGCTTATATTATTCCGAGCATGGGGTTGGTGTTCTCCTAAAAATATTAAGAGTTGATCTCTTTGCTCCATGTATAAGAGTATGTACAGTCGTTACTTTTAAATTTACATGTTAGTGAGTGTCACATAGGAAAAAGAACTGACGATTACTTACCTTTTAGTTAGTAGGTTTGACTAGGGATGGTAATTCGGATGCTGTCCGGGCCGTCCCAGCCCGACCCGATCCAGCCCGACCGGGTTTTTCCCGGCCCGAACATAGAACGGGCCGGATCCGAGTTAAGAAATTGTAACCCGCAACCGGGTCGGACCGGGTTCGGGTTTCTAGTTTGTCCGACCCGTTCTGGTCTGAAAATTATAAAAAAATATAAAAATTAATATTTTTTATATATAATAACAATAATATATATAAAAAATAAATTAATATATTTAAAAAAAATAAAAAAAATATTAAAAATATTAAAATTAATGTCCGTGGGTCGGACCGGGTTGACCGACGGACACGAACGGACGGACTCAGACGGACCGGCCCAAGCACGACCTATTGCCATCCGTAGGTTTGACTTGGCTCCGATCATCTCTTCTAATTTTTCTTAACATAAATTTTAAATAACAACTTTTTTTATTCATTTATATCTTTCAAAATATTTTTTAATTATTAATATATTAAGATTTTTTATCATAAAATAATTAATTTTATTTTTAAATCTTTTTATAAAATTATATTTTTTAACTATATATATTAAAATATTTTAAACTTTTTTTATTAAAATAATTCATTTACATTATCAATTATATTTTATACAAATTTGATTTTATTTCGGTGCATTTAAAAATAATTATATAACAAATTTAATTTTATTTCTCAATATTTTCAATAGTATTTTGATAAGAATATATTTTGTATATAATATTATGATTAAAATAAATCAAGAGAATCGTTATGATATAATTATAAATCTAATTATAAGTATCTAAGAAACCTTATAAGTTAAAAAAACAATCATTGTTATGATATAATTATAAATCTAATTATAAGTATGTAAGAAACCTTATAAGTTAAAAAAACAATCATTATTACGATATGTTACACGTAATAAAACTTTACTTCAGATTAATTACTTTAAACATGTAACGGGTGAAGATAAACATAAAGTCTTTAGCATATTATATAAATAGAAGTAGAGGTCTTATTGTAAATTTTTTCTCCTTTATATAATTTCTCTTTCAATTTTGGGTGTTTGCTTAGAGTGTAATCCTATCAAACTGATACCATTTGTGGGTACAATTATTTTTTCACTTCTCTAAAAACCAAAATTGTTTTGTTGGAGAAGGAGAGTATTACAAGAATTATGTTTTTGTTTATATTTTTTCTGCATCTTCACGAGAATTGAAACAGAGAACAGTAAACATGGAACATAGTAAAATATCTTCATACACATTTGATGTTAACTTGTCCAAAACTGGAGGAAACGAATCTTGAGTTTTCTAATTAGAAAACCAGGATGTTCAAATCACGGTTATTCTTCTCTTTGAAATTCATATGAACATATGTTATCAATTGCTTAACTTTCAACTTTACAAACGTATTACATACATATTATGCATCGTCCACTTTCATAAAATACTTACTTACAACAATACTCTGCACACAATTTTTGTTGGTGAATATGTTTTCTACAACGAGAATATGTTATTACATTTAATTCTCGTTGTAGAAAGATTTAATTTCATACTTGAAAGATTTGATTCTTGTTATAATAAACATATTCACCATCAACAACATTTGTGTGCACAATATTGTTGTAAGTATTTTATGATAATAAATGTCGATGCATAATATATACGTAATATGTTTGTCAAGTTGGAAGTTAAGCAATGGATATGTAACACTTTTAAGGAGAAGAAGATACCTGATTTAGCCATGATTTGAACTTCCTAGTTTCCTATTTAGAGAACTCATTATTCGTTTCCTCTGGTTTTGGAGAAGATAACATCAGATACGTATGAAGATATTTTTCTTTGTTCTCTGTTTGGCCTAATTAAATAATTAATTAGACTATGTCTGATCTCGCATGTTTGTTATGCATGGTCCCGCATGTTTGGTTATGTCTAGTCTCGCATGTTACTGGTGTAAAAAACAAAAAATATCTTCAATGATCTACTTTTATTCGTCTTAAAAACCAAAGTCGATGGTACTTTCTAAATTTTTTTCGAAGTCCAATTTTAAAAATACAAACCTTGTAAAAATAAAAAATAAAAAATAAAAAAAATAGTTCAAAAATGAAAAATGGTTACACGACCGTAATAAAAAATATTAAATGAGACAAAATAGATATTAACTAAGTAATAAATGCTAATAACGATAAAATTTGATTTTAGATTCATTATATTTTTTAATGATTTAAAATATCCATTATACATATTCTAAACAATTAGACAATTTAATTAAAATTTTGAAGTGGTCAAACATGCTCAAAGCGCATAAATTTGACATGCTTAAAGCTTTTAGGCGGTTAATGAAAAATAACTTTCATATTCAGACCTAACTAAGTGTTTGATGGTTATGTTCAGCTTCATAAATCTAAACCATTCGTTAGAATAACAAATAATAAAAATGAACGTGTGTTACTAACCTTGAAAATAGGACAAATGCTTGGTCACAAACACCGATTTACAATTTTATTTTAAGAGGGTAAACTTTGTTACAAAGTTTACATAAACTAGACATGTTAAGTTTATATATGAGTTAGTACCACTTATAGCATTTATGTATAAAATCAAAATGTTTCATACTAGTTGAGTTATGTTATTACTTATTTGTCATCGATCCTTCTCATACCTATCCGATGTGAAAATTTGGTCGCACATAACAAATTCTACCACTTTTACCTCCCCTCAGTTGACTTACCTAATGCTCGCTCTAATTAGGCTGTTTCATAATTCATATATAAGTCATAAAGTTTAACAATGGATATATTTGTTCACTCTTATTAGAGCATCTTAGAAGTTCCTTAGCGTCACTTCAATTAATCAAGTCACACTATGTTTATACACTCTAATAAAGTCACTCCGTTTGATGAGCATGACTGATGGTTCATCATCTTCGACATCCAAGAATTTCATTCATATCACGTTTTCGTCTGGGTATGGAGCTCTAATACCAACTTTTAGACCCAAATAATAGTATATCAACCGCACGCGAGATTAACTTCAAAACAACCAACCAAATAATAAAACAACCGATTTATTAACAAAATAAAACCACAAACCTATTCACTGAAAAATAATCAATGGTAAAATAAATCAACAACCAAAACATTTATATGAAAAGACCACTTTGTTGTGAAGAGTTAGGAGACCACGAGACTTATGAAGATTCCACCAAAAACAATTCTACTATTATGATAAGTTGAAGGTAAAAGTATATCCAATTCAATATAATAAATATCTACAACCCACCAATAATTTTAAACATAATAAACTAACAAAAAAAAGAAACAAAAATGAATAATATTACAAAAACTACTCCACTATTCCAAAATTGATTTCTCCCGAACCGTAGCATCAAATGACAATCCAACTGGACTTATTGAAGATTTATATGTCCCAAACATTATGTCCAAATTTTAGCCAAAATCGACACCGTTTGACCATCGATCAAACATTTTAAACATAACTTCTTTAAAAATTCCGAAGATAAAAATTTCTCCAATACTAATCTACCTTGAGGCTAGGGGGGCGCGAGCCCCCCTAGCCCCATAGTAAATCCGCCCCTGGACTTACAATCACTGTCAAACCTTTGCCATAGTGCCTTCTTTCACTCTAGTTTTCTCCAGAGGTCTTTATTGACTGTCTCCAAACCCTACCAAACCACCACCTACTCGCGGTTGACCGGCAAACCTTTTCCCGACCACTACCTTATTCTTTTATAGGGCCATCAATTAACTTACAAGCTTATCAGACTGGCTCCAACCTTTAAAGACAGTTTGTTTCTATATATTTATACATGGATGGTGGAACAGCTAGCCAATGAAGCAAAAGAAGAGAGAAATATCTGTAATTGTGATTTGTATATTTTTTGCTTCAACTATCGTTGAATTACAAGTATAAAATATACGGAGGATGGGGAAATTCTGTTATTGTAGCAAACTCTGTTATTAGTCACTTTATGTAACTACTGGGCTTTATATATACTAGTATTGGACTCTGATCTACTAAATAAGAATATGGAGCTGCTCTACATAACATCCGGTTTGGTTTAAAAAAGGTCCAACGCTTTTATAAAAAAAAGAACTACTAGTTTAGCTTCTCCGCTCACGCTTTCTTCCATCATAGCCATTGTTTTCTTCTAGTTTAGGATCAGCAGTGTCACTAGTCTTTTAGTGTCATTAGTCCTTAGCTTAACATCTCCCACAAACTAGACGCATATAATGGAAGTTTTGGTTTGTCTTTTAAGGATTCAAATTGGGAGTGTGGAGTGGCTTAATAAAGGTGTCATTTCTTTGGTCATGCGACAAAATGTATCGTATTTTAATATTTTGACGAATGATTTAATTTCATGATGAAGTGTACATTGATTTTGATGTGCTTTGTTTTGGTATGGAAGATTGGATTTGGAGCAAGTCTCTAAATATTCATTGCTAAGAAAGGAAACGGAAGATTATATTTCATGATTTTTTTCTAATTATTATCATTAGTTTCTCTTTTTTAGTAAAATACTGAAGTGCGTATTTTTTAATCATATATATAAGTAATTTCTACTGTTTCCATTCTAAAGTGAGAAACATATTGATTTTCATCTAGATAAAAAAAACTCAAACTTTTATCCATATTTTTCCTTCGTTCTTCTCGTTTCTTTTAAAATTTGCATGTTTACAGTGAGGACTGCACTAATTAGAGGAGGTCGGATCAATTTGTTTGTGTTAGAGAAAAAATAAAAGGAAAACCAAAATTGCTGTCGGATTACCCGCTTCTCTGGTGATTCAAGTACCAGAGCCAGCCAAACTTTCTTCATCTGGTAAAATACTATTTGTTTCTAAACTCACTCATCTTGCACAATCTCCTACAATCCTCAACCAATCAGCCCAGTCAGCTGAGACTCCTTCGAGAAAAGTTGTTAGCAATCGTAAACCTCCATCAAGTTTCATTGTCATGGGGTTGGATATCAGAGAAAATATTCCTCCTAGGCTTACTAGACTCTCTAAGGATAAGAACAAGGCTTCCACATTGGAGAAAGAAATGAAGAAACCATCACAGTTTTCTACTGACACCAACAATCTCTACTAGCAAAAATCAATTGAGGGGAAAAAAATCACTACGACTCTTCCAACAGCTTCTTCTGTTGAGCTTACTCGTATCAAGGAAAATAACCCTGGTAACCAGGTCGGTGATCCAACATAATTTAGACCACAAATGATGGAATAGAAGATGGATGATAATTGCAAAGATACGCCTTTGGAGACACCAGATTGCACTGGGGACTCTCGAAAAAAAACTCGAGAAAAAAAAAAACCTCTATGATAGAATCCAAACCACTTCCAGAATCTCTGGTTGGGCGAGTCGGCCCAATTTCACTAAGGTGAGCATTAAATACTTGTTGGCTTTACAAAGAATATCTTATGTATACACTCAGATAGCCAATTTGGGTAAACTTCAGAGCAAGTGGGGGTTTCTTGAATCAATCAAAGTCATGATTCCAATCCTTAAAAAGACTCTGATGGACTACAAAGAAATAAAGCTGGTGGTGTACCTTGAAGTGCTCAATTGGGTTCTCAGGTTTCCTCTGGAATAGGAAATTGTGAGATATTTTCCCTTAGTGAAATTATGCTCGAGTCAACTAAGCCCCAACGCTTGGCTTATAATTTTGGCCAGTGTTATAGCTTCATGCTATCAAATATTCTGATTTTTATAGAGTAATTTGCCAATGTGGCTTATTTGTGTCAAAATTGTAACATTCCCTTTTAAAATGTTAGCATGAGAAATCTTTGATGACGCGGCGGAAATAGAAGAAGAAGCAACGATAGATGAAACCATAATTTAAGGGTAACATTATGAAACCCTAACCCAAGGGTAACAAAGATTGAAATTTTGAGAGATAAAAAATATATTATTCCAAAAACTTAAAATAACTTAAAGCATATGAGACTTTATATAAGAGATTCTCAAAATCCTAAATTAGAATACAAAATAAAAAAAATCTAAAATCAAATAAAATCAAATCTTAATATAATTAGATTTGATTTGATTTCAATAATCTAAGATATTTGAATAAAATAAAATAAAAAGCGTTTTTGTTTGGACTTTCTGGGCTACATCATCCTACCCTAGTTGACAAGAATTTGTCCTGGAATTCACAGCACCATCACCATCAACAACCAAAATTATTTTATTTTATTTTTTACAACTGTTACATTAGGAAATATAATTCTTGACCTTATTAGAATAAGATAAATTATTCTCGAGTTTTCCTAATTCAAAGTCACATTGAATTCATCCAGTGATGAAACAAATTGGTTTCAAAATCCTTTTCATAGCCCGAAAACAAAACCCCATGTCCAGTTGATGAAAAACATTTGTTTCGAAATCCTCTTCATAACCTGAGACAACATCTCGAGAAGCAAGTTTTTCTTTGCTCCGACGATTGGTAACCAATTTAAAATCCTCCAGTAACCGGTCAATATGATCGTCATCGAAAAGCCTCGCATGTCCCTTCACACCAAACGATCTTCAAGATTTTTATGACCATAGATTTTGTTCTCTCCTTTAGACCTTGAATCAGATGAAGTTAAGATTTAGAAACATGCATGACCCGTAGCAGGAACTGAAGCTCTGATACCATACTAATGTTGCGGCGGAAATAAAAGAAGAAGTAACGATAAATGAAACTCTAATTCAAGGGTAGCATGACGAAACCCCAATCTAAGGGTAACAAAGATTAAAATTTTCAAAGATAAAAAATATATTATTCAAAAAACTTAAAATAACTTAAAGCATATGAGCCTTTATATAAGAGCTTCTCAAAACCCTAAATTAGAATACAATGAAATAAAATAAATATTCTAAAATAAAATCAAATCAAATCTTAATATAATTAGATTTGATTTCAATAATATAAGATATTTGAATAAAATAAAATAAAATAAAAAAGTTTTGTGTTCAAACTTTCTGGGCTACATCGTTTATAGAGGACATCCATGAGCTTTTATGGGAACAGTTCACTATCCCTCCCCAATCATCCAATATTCTTAAGAGGACTGAGGAAGCTGATGGCAAGCTTTTTCAACCAGTCAGAAATAGAGCTCCCAGTTATCTTGTTAAGATTAAGAAAAAGAAAAAGAAAAGGAAGGAATAGGTGGAGGCACCACCTCAAGTCCTTCCTGAGCTGGGAAGCAAGGGACCTTCAGATGAAATAGATGCAACTATATTAGAAGTTGTGGCAGTTACTATGGAGGAAATTAAAGATCCCTCAAAATATCTGATGGTCAAAAAGAAGAAGGGGCAAAAAATAACTAAAGAATGCAAGGATAAAAAGGAGGCAAAGAAGAAGAAAACTTTTGTTGGTTCGGAGATCATACTCTAATCTGAAGTCCCTCATACCATTAATCTTACTGAAGTGCCTCATCAATCAGAATAGTCTGCTGATCCGTCTTTCTCTGTACTTTCTGTTGCTGATAGACCTTATTTCGAAGGTGTTGATCAGTTAGATTATATATGAAACTTGGAAAACATCAATTTTAAAGATTTTGATAAAGTTTTTCCATAGACCATAAGCATTGACAACGCTGTGACACACGATGGGGAGTCCTTCGAAGTGTGAAAGGAAAATAATGAACTAGGATACGCAGTTTTAGACTATATAAGGCCTATAATTGACTTTGAGAGGCAGGTTAGATCTCAAGTCAAGGATATTGCTTCCCTTCGCAATGAAAAACAAAATTTATAGACTACCATCGGATTGGAGAACGAAAAATTATAAAATTTGAATAAAGAAGTAAATACTCATAAGAATGAGTTGGTTCAATCCAAATTTCATCACAATCAGCTGCAACTCAAGCTTTCTGATTTGCAAAAAGAGCTTTAATTTTTGAAGGATCAACATGATAAGGATAAAGTTAGCTTCGAAAACTTATCGGAAGAGAAGAAAAATGTGGAAGATCTTCTAAAAAAGAAAGAATATGAAGTCACCAATCTTAAAGAAAACATTCAAAATGATATAGTTGATGATTTAAATGTATATGCTGATGGTGTATTGAAGTCTATGGAGCAGAGATAAGAATCCATTTAATGGGATATGGTACTATTGTTCCATGAAATCTTTCTCAAACGGTCTCTTGGGAAGTTGTGGAGGTACGTGTCATATGATGAAATTCATTTTCACACTATGGCTCATAGTGATAAACTAAGTGTTTCTTCGGATGAGTCTGAATCTGATAATGAGAAGATTCAAATGACGATAAAAAAGAAAAGGAAAAATAAAAAGAAGAAAAATGCAAGGTTGAGAAGAAAACCGAAGGAAACAAGCCCTGAGGTTTACCATTTTTATTGTGTTTGTGTTTTAAACCAAAGTCCTTGGAGTATGCAAGGAATTTTGTTGTATTTCAGATTTCTTAGTAACTTTCTTTACGTAAGTTTGTGTTGTACACAAGGAATTTTTCCATGTAGATCGGATTTTTATTACAACTTGAATTTATCCACTTTATGTTTTATTACATTTGCTTTCGTTAATATTTGATCTTAATTAAGTATGACAAAAGTAAAATAATAAATCAACTCCTAACAAGCCATTCAAAAGTATTTCATTTAAAAGCAATATATCTTTAATAAATTTTTAAACCTTCGAGACCCTCAAAGGTAACCCATTTGAAGACAATAAATTTTTAATAAGTCTTTAATCTACCTGAGTCATTCAAAGGTAATCCATTTGAAGGAAATAAATATTTAATAAGTTGTTACTCCATTCGAGCCATTCAAAGGTAATCCACTTGAAGGAAATAAATGTTTAATAAGTCTTTAATCCATATGAGTCATTCAAAGGTAATCCATTTGAAGGAAAATAAATGTGTAATAAGTATTTAATCCATCTGATCCATTCAAAGGTAATCCATTTGAAGGCAATACATGTTTAATAAGTCGTTAATCCATCTGAGCCATTCAAAGGTAATCAGTAAATATTTAATAAGTCTTTAATTCATCCGATTTTAATCAATACACATTTCCACCTTTTTAAAGGCAAGTCATGATATATTGATTAAGATTCAGACACCTTATTAAAACCTCCCCGCAACACCATGGTAGGAAAGAGTATGCCTCTAAATATTTACAATGAAGTAAATAAAAATAAATATTTTCTTGCTGGTTTTGAATTATGAAATTCAGGCATCGTCGTGATCCTAGTGTGGTCGCCAATTTGGTGTGGTTTATTTGAGTCTGAGGTTAATTTTGTAAAGTGTTTTGGGTGTTTTGAGGAATTTAATGTTTAGAGTAGTGGGTAGTGAGATAATAAAAATGGGTGCTAGCAGTATATTCTGATTACCCTCATTAATGAAAGTGGTTGGGGTCTTTATACTTAATTACTGGCTCATAGGCTTATTGGGTCGGATACTGAATTCGGGTCAAGTTTAAGGACCCATTAGTAATCTGGTGTGAAGTGACCAACAACTAGCTTAATCAGCATTTATTACGTTTGTCCTCTTCGGTTTTTTACAATAATGGTTATTGTACAAACTACCCATCGAATTAAGTCGAAACACAACAACTAAAATATCTGATCTCATCATAAGTGACTCTCATTGATTTGAAGATCTCTTAAAGCCTAATATGTGTGCAAATTAAACAGGATTTGTATGGCCTTAAACAAGCTCTAGCATGATGATACTAAATATATTGGTATACGTGAATGATATCATAGTACCAGAAAATCTTTCAATATCTTTATACATATTCACTAACAGGTTGAATTCCATCTCCACACTCAAAGATATGGGTAAAAAACATTTTTTATTAGGCATGAAAGTCATCATGGATGACACTGGTTTATATATAACGCAAAAAAAGTATATTGAGGAACTACTTATCTATGTTGGTATGACAAACTACAAGCAGTGCGCTACTCGTATGCTTGTTGGCAAGCTTTCATATCTTGTTGACAACACTCATCCGCCTCATCTTACCATACATGTAAGCTTATTAAGTTTATTACAACGTCTATTGCATACAAGACCTGACATATCTTTTGCTACGAACAAGCTTAGTCAATTCTTACAGGTCCCTACATCTACTCATTATCGACATGGAAAATGTATTCTTAGAGACTTATCTAACACTAAGCACTTGGTGCTTCAGCTGAAACCCTCTACGCAGCTTTGTCCCATCTTCAGATGCCGACTGAGCAAGTTCTCCTTGTGAAAGGACATCCTTCGATAGTTATTGTGTCTTTCTCTGCAACTATATCATTTCCTGGTCATCAAAGAAAGAAAATATAGGATCAAGAGTAGTACAAAATATGAATATAATTTTCCAGCAAATATATCAGTAGAAATCATGTGGTTATAACCTATTTTTTTTAAAAAACTTGGCCTACTTTTATCTCAAACACCCACTATATGGTTTGACAATTTTGGCGTTTCCTCTTTAGCTTCAAATCCGGCGTATCATGAACAGACGTAGCAGATCAAAATAGATGTTCACTTCATTCATGACCAAATACTCAATCAGACTCCCAAAATACGGTATATACAGTCACATGACTAATTGACCGGTTTTCTAACCAAACCTCTCTCTCACTCTAGATTTGAATTTCTTAGAGACAGAGTCTATGTATGAATCTCTCGGTTCAGTTTGAAGCAGGATGTAAAGATAAATGGTGAATAATTTTGTTGGAAAGTATTTCTAGATGGTGAAGAAGTTGTTGGAAATCATTTGTATATTCCAAATCTGAAAGAACAATATCTGCATAAGTATTTACACGTTAAAAATCTAATACAAATGTTTATTTAACAAACGATAGCCTTGTGAGCTAGCTATCCCTAAAGCTAAGAGAATGAAGAAAACCTAGAGGAGAAGAGGCTCAACAAGAGGAGATGAAAGAAGCTTCTCTTATGAATTTTCTCTCCCACATGAATATATAAGTGAGCTTTAAAGTGTGAGGATCGAGAAAATAAAAATAATAAAATATTTGAAAACCTTGTTTAGAGTTGTTTGATTAAACGAATAACTAATTTATTTTGGGTATTTTGGCGAGCCAATAAAATAACGAGTGCTAAAGGATCGTACATACAATTATAAAATTTCAACAAAGAAAGTATGTTTTATGGAGTGTGATATAGCAATTTTATGGAAGACTACTTGTCTTGCATCTGCTAAGCTAATAGATTCTTCGAAGATGACCTGACTAACACCTAAACGTTTTCGTTTTGTCAGTGAGTGTGATATAACAATTGGGTTTGGCTAAATTTGGTTCCAAAAATTTAGAACCAGTCTTAAATTTATGGAATCTTTTTTTATTTCTAGGCTTTTACCATTTTACATTTTGACCAAGTGAATTTATTTGTCTTGTAATGGTTTTTGGGTACACTTAACCTAAACATAAAAATAAAATAAAAATTTATCCCCCAATCTCTTTCTTATACAAAAAATTTAACAAAATTTCAAAAAATAAAAATAAAAAACCTCTCAAAACTTCAAATATACCCAGACCTCCAAAAACCTTCAAAATTTTATAAAAAACACCCAAACGATTTTTAGATGGATACTAAATATAAGAACCTTGGTGAGGAGCATGCAACTCAAAATAAAGTAGTCTTTCTAACCAATTCGTTAAAAAAAATTATTTTTTAAGTTCTTCCTAATCTGGATGGAGCTGAATTTGTGCTTCCCCGTCGAGTGAGACCATTCACCCGGGTGGGTGAATTTTCTATTTTTTACAAATTTTTAACCGTTGGTTGACGAATTCCCAACCTCCGGGGGAAGATGTCCTCGGTGGTTTAGTTTTTTTCACCCGCTTGTTCTTGGAAGGTATATATATAGATATCCTTGTTATATTTTGGAACTGGGCCCCAAAGGTTAAAATTTCCCAACCGCCAGGGAAACGTCCCCGGTGGTTAAGTATTTTTCACCACCGATTTTCGGAAGTCATATGTATAGATATTCTTGTCATTTTTTGGAACCGGGCCCCGATGATTGAATATTATTCAACCGGCGAGTATGTATCAAAACCTGCGGGTTATAATTTCCCACCCTCCGGTGGTAGGACTCAGATTTTAAGTTCAAATCTAAATTTTCATTTTGTTAGGTCTCCGTCAGGTGGATAATTGTCACCCGCCGAGGTGAAACTAAGCTGGTAGTTGATAATGTTTCAACCACTGGATCGTATGTCCAACCCCAGAAAGACATTAATTTAATCATAAGCAATACATTAAACTAAGTTGAACTTTCAATGTCATCTTAAGTACAAGAAAAACAATATAACATACAAACCATCAATGTTATGTTGTAAAATATACAAAAACCACACAAGTTTATAAGTAAAACCATACTTCAACCGATAAAACCAAATTCCAATAGAACATACAAACCTTTAATGTTATGTTGTAAAACACACCAAATACCTAATAAGTTGTTCAAGACAATACATAACTAAAACATCAAACATAGTATCAAAAATACCTAGCGCCATGGACTTGAGATTTCAAGGACTCTATTTTCAAATTTTATGGCCTCTTCTAGACCATTATCGAGAGGTCGAATACGATTTATCAGAATAATCAGATTCAACGCCTTGTGTTTGTTGAGGATATTCAAAGTTGGTGGGGGCATTTTCCCGTTCACAACGTCACTTTTGACTTTTTTCTTTGTCCGACATGGATACATGTTTTCTGCGAAAATAATAATTAGGAACGATCTGCAAAACAATTCAAAATCTGGAAAACAAATATGTTCCTCGGCGGGGAGCAAGAACACTTGCGTGAAAAACCCTAAATCCAACTCAAATCCAACCTAAAGACTCTATTCTAACACAAATCCAACCTAAAAAATCTATTCTAACACAAATCCTAGCATCCAACATCAATATATGACTTCAAAAACTTAAATAAACACAGATTTATCTATTCAAACACCTAAAATAGTTTAAATCTACAAAATGGTTAAACCCTAAATATAACAAAAAACTAAGAAAAATAGATTATTACTCTTTGCTGGATTAGAGTACTCTTAAGTTTATAAAGAACACTTATATGTAATCCGAATCTTTGGTTTTGTGATTTTGAGATTTGGAAATTTGGTAAGGGAGAGGGAAGAAGATAGGGAAGAAGACAGATTTTGGGGGCTGTTTTGTTTTGGGGATGGTTAGAGTTTAGGGTTAGAACTTAGTAAATCTGTCGGAGGTATTCTGGATAAAATGTTGCGGATAATTAATATTGCAATAGGGCTACTTAAAATTAGGGCTGTCTATCATATTGGGACCATATTTAGCCAAACCTATAACAATTTTATATATTTTCGATCTATAAATCAGATACGTTTTTTACCAAACAGGGAAACTATAAAATGGAAAATCTTTACCAAACTAATATCTAATATCTAACTTCAAAAGATTTACCAAAGTAAGATCCTATTCATTACAAGGCAACATGAGATGTTCCAACCATCTGTAAATGAGTGCAAGCAGTTTCACGTACATATATATCTAAAAAACACTGTATATATTAAACAACGACACTAAAACAAACCTTTATACCTAGAATATATCAGGGTGGCGACCAAAGTTCCATATCCCACATCGGTTGAACATAGAAATGATCAATTGTATATAAGTAAGAATATATAACTCAACTAGTATGAGCCTTTTTGGAGTGGACAAAAAAAAGGTCGTGCGGGCTTCCGGGCCCAAAGCAGACAATATCATGCTAGTGCGGAGATTGGTTGTTCTTACTTATATACGGACGACGGAGGCGGAATATTAGTTATGCTCAAGATATATGGTATGCTTGTGAAAGTGGACCAAAAACGTTGTTTTTACTTATATACAGAGACGGAATATGGGTACCTAAACCGACATTAAAATATATTCAAAAGAAACAAACTCATATTCCCAAAAACCACTCTAGAACCAAACAGACCTCACACTATATTCAAGAGAAACGAACTCAAAATCTGTACAATGAAGAATCAAGAGAAACGAACTCAAAATCTGTACAATGAAGAATGTGATTAAGCAAAACCCACCACTCCAAAACCAAACAGACTTGAAAATATATTCAAGAGAAACAAACTCAAAAATTATATAACGAAGAATGTGATTAAACAAAGCCCAAAAAGTTAAGGACTTTTTAACAAAAATGCAATAAATCATAATAAAAACTCAATTACTTATACAGTATGTATGTTTTAATAAACCATAAAATGGGATAATCGGTGTTTGCCTCATCAAATTCAATGGGGGGAAACCAATATTTCTAGATTAAGAATCCCTTTAATCGCCTATGGACAACACAATGGATAATCTTTAATAGTCTTTTATTCAAGATCATAGGTAAATGCTTTCTTCCCATCCTATTGCCATATAACTTTGCAATTTTTTGTAATATATGG
Organism: Limnanthes douglasii subsp. nivea; assembly: GCA_036936605.1. Taxonomy (NCBI): domain Eukaryota; kingdom Viridiplantae; phylum Streptophyta; class Magnoliopsida; order Brassicales; family Limnanthaceae; genus Limnanthes; species Limnanthes douglasii. Next base: position 38,174,166 of record JAUPFV010000002.1, read on the forward strand.
TGAGGTTTATTTTGTAACGAGGGTAATTTTTTCAAGTGTTTTGGAAAGTTTAGAGAGTATTAAATGTTTTATTGTGTAGTAGTGAGAGATTTGAGCTGCCTGGTTGTATTAAATATTCATTACCCTCATTAATGAAAGTAGTTAGGTTATTTTTACCTTTAATTATGGACCCATGGGCTTTTGGGTCAAATTATAGAATCGGGTCAAGTTTAAGGACCCATTTACTTATTAAGCTGATTAGCACATAGCTTAGTGAGAAGGTGTTTAGTCATTTTTACTTTTGTTCTGTCCGGATTGTTCAGTGGCAAGTTTATGTCCAAATTGCCCTTATCCGGAAATCTCAGTAGGCAGTGATGCCACCATACATTAGGTTTTGGTAATAAATCTGCTGAAACATTGTATAACCTTGTCCAAGACTGATCAACATCATAGTATTTTTTCTCCCATACCTCCAACCTAGATTCATCGTTATTATCATAGGAAATCAGAATAAGTAAATTTTCAAAGGCATTCAACTCGATAGTGGTACCGTGAAAATTCTCGGGGAGTGGTGCATACCCCATAAATCTCTCTTCTTTCACACCAAACGATAAAACTCCTTTCTCTTCATGACCACCTTCAACTGTATGTGCTACCCAATGCAAACTTTCCTTCAAAAGAGTTCCAGAACAGGACCGAACTACAAGACCAATGTCTTGACCATTAATCAATTTCCATTTATTGGACTGTAGGGTCAAGACTTGAACTTGATAATACAGAATATCACTAGCGCTAGGAAAACAACAAATACCTCTCACTACCTTATAATCGTCCATCGATGAATCATATCCAAATCCAGAATAGTGATGATAGAAGAGCACACCTTCAGGTTCATATATAAGAGGTGGTAACAACTTGTAATCTCCGGTCGATAGATTCCATATGATATAATTTTTTAAGTCAAACTCTAAACATACTAGACCATCACACGATCCTACAGTCATATATGAATAGTCGATATCTATAAAGCGTTGAATCCGAATTGGATAGTTGAGCTTGTGGAGTTAAGATTTGAAATCCAAATCTAATATTGAGGCATCTGGCTTGGATGGCACAAGAAGCTTGTAGTTGTTAGCAGTAGCACTCGCTCTGCCTTCCTTGGTTAGTTGAAGGTGAGTTTTACGAAATTGAAAACTGGAAAAGAGTGAGTACCATGATTTGCATACGCATTTAAAATGCATAAGACACTTCACAAACAACCTTGTTAGTATATCTATAACAAGAAACCAAATTTGTTTTCTACATGAGTATTCAAACAAAAACATGCCCTACACCAAACTAAACAGTATTGATCACCACTAGAAAACGAAAAATAAACCATTATTAAGAAAAACAATCCAAAGTAGAATTCTAAACAAAATGTACACATTTCAACGAAAAGCTCGATTAGGATATTAATCTCAGACTTCGACGTGTTGAATTAGGCTCAGATGTGAAAAGGGAGCCAATATCAGTACCTTGGACTCCAAGGTGCATTCATATAAATCTTCAATGTATGCCAAAAAAAATCTCTTTTTACCAAACTTGTCGCTTTTTCCATGATATCCCAAAATTCTCTTTTTGCCAAACTTTTTGTTTTTCCATATAATAAAAGAATATTACATCTTTAATAAAAAAACAATTACTAAATTTATCCACTAATACTTATATATTATAAAAGAAAAGTTATTACAATGGATAGTTTCGATTTTTGGAAAATTATTCTGATTTTCATAGCTAATTTATCCTAAATTTAAAAAGATTAGGAATTAATAGGTATTCTTAATTTAAAAAAAAAACATTATATAGTTCATGTTGATAATAAAATAAAATTATGAGAATTTTAAATATAATTTTGATTTTTCTTTTATATTTTTTCATCATTGTGAAACCTAAATTCACTCAATATTTTCATTTAAAGCTTTGGCTTTCTTCCAATCCGATCTATTTTTATGTTCTATTGATTTATGAAATTTTCATTAATTAAATAAAAATAATAAATGCATATTAACTCCACCGGACATCAACACAATTTCAATATCTAACATCGACCAAATTATTTGCACATCTACTTATTTTTTGAATTTATTCTTGAAAAAAAAGCCACAGAACTTTATTATCAAACTACCATTTTTTTTTATAGATATTCAATAACTTTATTTAGTTAAGATCAAACAACCATTTTCTTGACAATCTAAACCTCTCAAACTTTGTCTTCAACTTTGTTTTTGAAGAAACTTCTTTTTTCACATGCGTTAAATTTCACACAAACACAACGAAATTAAAAGAGATATACATCTATCAGAAGATATGAAGGTAGAAAACGAAGATGGAGTGTCTATGATGATCTTTGATGATGGCGACAAGCTACTATGTATAGTTTTTTTCTCAAACTTTCAAGGATAACACCTTGAAATGGTATAACAGATTACCTTAAGGTTCGATCAAAAGTTTTGACATGTTTTGGATGGCCTTACGAAGACAATTTTTCAAAAGTAAAGAACTTAGAGGATTGCTGGCAGCACCCTAATGAATCTTTGAAATGTTATATACAACACTTTGTGAATACTAAAGATGGGCTTGTAGATTGTTTCGTACACGTGGCTATAGATGCACTTAGACTAGGATTGTTAGCCGGAGAATTGGCTGATGCAGTTACCCGTAAAAAAACAATGACTTTGGGTGATTTGTTGAACCAAGTTTGAAAGCAAATTACAATGGAGGAAACGAAAAGGTAAAGAAGCCTCACCAATATAGAATTATCCTTTCAATTCTTCTTCCACAACCAGTAACCAATCACAAGCTACAGTCAGCACTCATTCAAGGGACTCTCATAGGGTTCTCATCAACCTAGATCGAGTCAGTCCACTCATGGAGGAAACCAATGAGTTCAACCTATTTATTTTGCAAAATTGATTGAAAGTGTTGTAACTATATATGACATGCCCAAATTTTTTTGTGTGATTTCAAAAACCTCCACCCATCGAAACACCTAAAAAAAATCGAAACACGCGATCCTGAAAATATCACAATGATTTAAGACTTCAAAGTTTAAAAATCTAATTGCATGTATTAAATCAGGCTTTAGAATCCGATTTAGTATATTACTTTATTTCTTGAATTTTTTATTAAAAAGAATTCAAAAATTAAAAACACAAAACTTTCTATAGCGGTAGATAAATACATGACATGCATTTCTATCGGAAATAAACCACTCTCAGATGGATTAATTGATAAATGAATCTAATAGAAGGATAACAAATTTTCCACGTTTCTTGGAATATGGAAAAGAAAACTGCATGAAATTCTCTAATAAAACGACCATGAATTATCAGTAATGACAAACCCAAAAAAATGTTAATAAAAACAATGGACCCATTACGGAGTATCACCCGAATTAGACAAATCATAAGTAGTGGAAGAAGAAAAAATGTTTTGGTCTTGTTCTTTTTCTCTAAGACTTCCGATTTTTCAAAACTTTGATTTTGGCTTCTTTTAATCTTTCCATAACAACAACGGAAATGGACTTGACCAAATTGAAGTACTAAACAAATAAGATGGTTCGATTTGATATGAAATAGGTGACGTTTATATGATGTTGAACCATGAGTTGGAATTTCGATCACCCGTAGATGAAGAACAATATACTTTTTGTCCTATAGTAGTATAAGTGCAACTTACAACCACATACAATAATCCATTTGGTATCCAATCTTTTCATAAGTTTTCGTAGTTAAATTTTGTACATTTATTCTTCTATCACTACATTTTTAGCTTTTGTAACAAATGAAAAAAGATAACATCAAACGTAAAAAAATGTTAGTGGTGGTCCCGTGTCAAGAGATTCATTCATTGATCGTCATCTAATAAATGGAAAGAACATCTTATACCGAATCTCTCCAAAAATAAGATGCAATTTATTTGATTTTTATGACTATTTTTTTGTTGGATTCTGTTACAGTTACAACTAAAATTAATTTTTTAGAGATTGAAAGTAAAAGTAGTATCTATTTTTTTTTTAAAAATCCTATAAATATTTCAGTTCTTCGTGCATCCTTAACTATTGCTTTTAATAAAAAGTTTGATCCATACTAAGAGAGTAGCATGAGATCCCACCAATAACAACTTCAAACAAAGACTACAAATAAAATTATATGGAAATAAATGAAATAAATTACGAATTATGGTGTGAGAATGAAAACAGTGTTCATCTCACGAGATCTATTAAAATAAGTAGAGGATGGTTTTGAAGAACCAGATTACAGGACAAACTTATCTACTAATGATGGCACCAAAATGAAGTAGAACATCGAGAAAGATGTCAAAACTCTTATTTTGATTCTAAAAGTAATAACAAATAGTATTTTCCTAAAAAATCATCAACTTTACAAAAAATGTAAAGTGAGTGAAATATAATTGAAAATAAATATAGAGGAAGTTCGAAAATGAAAGATTTTTCACCGATTCAAGAATGTGATAAATCCAATGAAGACAGATGGAAAAGAATCTCAATTAATAAATTATTGAAAAATATCTTGTTAGCTTGCCATAAAGGTATGCTTTTATTGTTTCAATCACAGAGCAAACTAAAGATCATGAAATTTTAGGTATGGAAGAATTGATGGATTCTTGTAAAGCATTTGAGGAATGATTGAATTTACACTCAGAAATATTAATCCATAATGCATTGCAATCCAAGATATTGTCTAAAACAATCATGAGAATAATTCAGGTCACAGATCCTTGTGTGGTAGACGATGAACAAGAGGAAGATATCGTTATAAACAAGGTCATGGGCGATTAAAAGCAATTTTACCAGGAAAATCAATGAGGTCTCCACAAAACTTTGATGTTGAACTTGTCATAAAAGTAGTCAAGATGAGAAAGACTGGTAGTTCTGAGATAAATCATAATGTTACAAGTGTGAAAATTATAACCATGTCGAAAAATAATGTAATTTAGTGGAAAATCAGTAAGCAAATTTTGTTGGAAATCATATGTTTTAAGCTTGTCAAGTCGTCAAAGAACAAAAGAACGATGTGTGGTTCATTGATATCGGATGTAGCAATCATATGACCAACAATGAAACTATATTCAAGAAGATTGAATCAACCTACAATTCTGAGGTTAAAATGGAGAATGGTGCCTCGATTGGTGCAAAAAGAAAGGAAATATTGTGTAGAAAAGAAAAAGGTAATAAAAGATATCCAAGTCGTGTTGCTAGTTTGAGACTTAAATGTTAGATAACTTCTAGAACTAGGATATGCCATTCATTTTGAAGGCCTTTTCTTAAAAGATCCTTGATCAAAGAAAGTGTCAAGTGGCAAAGGTAATGATAGAGAAAATTAAAAGTTTTCCTCGTATTTTTTTCTTACATGAATATTTCTCTCAACACCGAGGTGGTTTCCGACTTATGGGTATATCATAGAATGCTTGTACACTTGAATTTCAAAGCTTTAATAATCCTTATCAGAAAAATAAGGTATACGAACTTTCGGCAACTTAATAATTAAAGGAAGTATGTGAAGTATGTGCATTTGGAAAACATCACCGAACTACATTTTAAAAAAAATGCATGGAGAGCTAAAGGATCGTTGGATGTAGTTCACGCTGATATATGCGGTCCAACGACATCAACATCTCAGGGAGGTAACATATACTTTATAACCTTCATTAATTATTATTGTAGAATGATGTGTGTGTACTTTATGAGACAGAAATCGAGTGTGTTCTCTATTTAAAAAAATAGTATGTAAAAAAACGATAAATCGGATACGTAATCAAACAAATACTTTATAACCTTCAAGTGTGCTTCTCACTAACCAAACAACACAGGAAAGCAAAACCTCAACATTTACACAATGCAACTTTATTTTTCTTGCAAACTTTTTATTCTATAGACGTGTCTACCACGTGTTCAATCAAAATTTTCACCGAAATGGTTTCTTTGTTAATAATTTAATGCTCAATTGTAAGACAATGAAAATAAAATTAAAATAAAGTGTGTTCTCTCTCCTTCATTCACATTTACATTTACACCTTACAATTACATTTTCCTTCCACTCCCTTTTTTCACTAACATAATAAACCAAAACAGACAAACAAACAGAGAAGCCATGGTCCTTGCAACAGTAAGACTGTTGATGATTTTTTTTTAAAATCTGGCTTACTAGAAAACCCACCAGGACGGCTGTTTCAGACCTCCTCTGCCCACCTTCGAACACAAATTATCCAATTCTTCCATGCAAAAAGCCGTATTATTACTCGAAGCCGATACGATTATACCGATACTTGAAGCCGAATCGAGTAGAAGAGGACGGAAATTAAGGTTTTTAAGAGGGAGAACAAATAGTAGAGGAAGCAAGTTAAAGAAATGGAAGACAAAATTTCACTGAGACTACTCGAATCCATTTTGGATGAATCAAGAAAACGTTTGAATTGAGATTTATTTTAATAAAAAAACGGTTTTTGTTTTGTTGTTAAGGATTCGTATTACAGTGGAACAAAGAATATAGTAGAAGAGAGAGACCAAGATTGCCAGATTTGGATTTAGACAATCGATATCTAATTGGGTGAAGCTATTTCCTCCATTACAATTTTTATTTCCTCCATATTTCAAAATGAAAAAAAGACTTATCACTTGATTTTACTATCTTGTCCTCATTTTACCTTCTAATTTATGACTTGATGCCATTAACCATTATGAAACCCTTATATCAACAAACACATGATTTAGCCAAATTAAATCCAATATATATGATCTAACTTCTAAAATTAAACCCTAAAAACAAAAAAAAACTTCAAATTTCTTAAAGATTACTCATGGTAGAGGAAAACACCCAAACTAAAGATTTAACACCGGAGAACATCACTCAATCAACCAACAAGATAATTTAATCTTGTTTTTTAGTTTTACATCCATGTAACTTTAGAATCTCTGTTAAAAACATATTTTTAAAAATCCCGATTTGTGCAGGTTTTAGCGGAAAACAACCAATTCCTAGATAACAGTTAGGAATCATGTATGTTTTTTTCAAGAAAAAAAACACCTAATTCTGAGATATCGTCTCAGAATTAGGTGCAGTTCATCTGTTTTAATAAACAATGGTGCATTTTTAAGTGTTGTTGTTTTTTAAAATAACAAATGATTTCCTTAGACGAATTCAACTGAGACTGCCGTTTTTTTGTCAAGATTAAAAAAGAAATTGAGTAATTGGTCATGGTTTGTTGTTTTTCAAGATTAGAAGAGAAATCTGAAAAGGAGACCGTATTTATAGTGGGTAGGCTATGGTTAGGGTTTATGGGGTATTGATGTGAGAAGCTAATAAGACTGGTTGTGTGTGTATAAGTTAATATGATGGAGATAGTTGGGATAGTGGTAGAAATCGATGGAGTTGTTGGAGAATCAATGGGTTTGGAATAAAAATAAAGAAAAGGATAAATATGTTATTTCCTTTGTGGAGGAAATAACAAAGTGGAGTTTCTTTTTATTTATGGGGAAATAAAAAAATTGATGGAGGAAATAGCTTCACCCTAACTAATTTGGATTTAGACGGTTGGATGAAGCTTTGACCATTTTTCAAGAGAAGAGAAGAGAAGGGAAGAAACAAATATGGAATACTGAATTAGATTTAAGTAAAAGTAAATATAAAAAGTATAATTTAAAAGGTAGAAATATAAAAGTGAATAAGTTCAAATTTAAAAAGTATAATTAAAAATATAAATTTAAAAGGTAAAAATTTAAAAGTAAATAAGTTAAAATTTAAAAGTAAAAGTTAAAGGTAAAAAATAAAAGTTAAAACTAATAAATAAGGGTATTTTGGTAGGATTTAATAAGTGACCGTATATGGAATGTGGAGGGGTACATTGGGGTGACACATGTCATCCTCCTCTTAATTTGCACGCGTCAATGGCAAAAATGCAACGATATGAAACAACAATGACTCGTTTTAGGGACGAAATAAACTTAGTGGCACGCATGCAACAAAAGTCAAACACCGGTGACTTGACAGGTTTTTTAGTCGACTAATCACTTTGCATCGGAATTAAAAACAGAGACTATGTTTGCAAAAGAAGACCACATCTTATTTCAATATGCAAACGAAGTAAAAGAGACCTTAATCCAGAATTCGAGAACCACTATTGTTGGAAAATTCTCAAATGGCTTTCCAAGAAAATCCGCTTTAGATCAATTCTTGAATTCGTTAAATTTAAACGAGTTCATAGCATGAAAATCTGAGATTCGCGACATATATTTTTCGAGTTCGATCTAAAAGAGAATGTTATTAGTTTTTGGTTAGAATCGTTTGGAATGTTGGTGGTTTTGTTATGCGACTATTAAGATGACACCAGATTTCAACATAAGGAAGGAAATTCCTATTAATCTGGTCTGGGTGAGGTTTGAGAAAATTGCGGAACATCTGTACAACTCAAAAATCTTATACGATATTGCTGCTTCTCTAGGAATTCCTTATATAATAGTTATTTTGGAAAAAACAAAGCATATAAGAATGCCGGATTTGCCCTGATCGAGTTAGATGTATCAAGAAAGATGCATAAAAGTATTTGGATTGGGTTCGGAAGGAATGATGGTTGTTGGATATCAGTTAGTTACAAAATTTTTACCATCATACTATAATCTTTGTTATCAGATGGGGCACAAATGTTCAGATTGCAAGAAATCTCAAAAGGACAATACAGGGAAGAACATAGAGAAAGATAACAAATATAGTGATATTCAACCTATTAGCTTTTCTGGAAAAGAAAATGAAAGCAGAAATATATCATCAACGGTAAACAATTCCAATAAAGTCTACAGACCAAAAATCAAATCTTTAGTGGTTCATAACATTCAAAGAAGGAAAGATCATATAATACATTGTAATGATTGTAATGGTAGTTAGGAAAAAAAAGAATCAACAACTTTGATCTTATGGACAACAATCAGACTAGGACTAATATTCAAGAATCCATCACTCGTGAAGATATGGAAATCATTGAAGCCATACAAAATTAGATCATGATTTTGAGAAAGATGATACATAGGACTACGAGAACCTTTACTCAGGAAGAAACTCTCCAAATCAAGAAAATATTAGAATTACTCCTATTACACCTATCATGGAAGCATCATCCCCTGACCCATACTTTAATCTCATTCTAAAAAGAAAACTCAAAACTGCTAGGAAATGGAAAAGGCCCAGTAAATTGGTGATAAAGTCCCTGAAATATTTAGCGAACAATAAGTTCTATAAATCATTACTGATAATAATAAAGATTCTTAACTGGATTGTTTGAGGCATCGACAACAAATCAACTCTTAGGCGACTGACAACAATGATGTACAATGAGAAAATAATTTTTTTAGCCATCCAAGAACCAATGGCTAATACTGAGAAGATGAATGAGATTGCTACTAAGCTCGGAATTTCCTAATCATACTTATAGCATATCTAATAAGACGTGGATGTTCTGGAAAGAGGATCTTAATATTAATACTCTTATTAATCATGATCAATGTCTTCATATGGAGTTTATTTACCCTCGTGTGGATAACAATTTACTTAAATGTTATTTATGCAAAATTTGAGAGATTACAAAGAATATAGTTATGGGATCAACTTATAAAAAATTTTGCTACCAACAAATGATGGCTTACTATAGGCGGTTACAATGTCATTGCTTCATCAGATGAGTAATGGTGGATGTACTGCATGTGAGAATGGATGATTTTTGTGAAATCATAAGAGATTTTCAAATTGAAGATGATGGGTATGTTGGATCCAAATTCACATGGAATAGAAACATGAAATGGAAAAGGTTAGACCGCGTTACGTTCAATAAAAACTGGGCTGACATCTTCAAAGAGACTCAGGTTCTTCACATGGTCAGAACTTGTTCTGACCATGCTCCCCTTTTAATTTCTGCTCATTCTAATATGTCTAATAGTTCTAACAACAAAAATAAAAGTTTTAAATTCATGAATATATGGATTAAAGATGATTATTTATTAATAGTAGTTGACGATAGCTGGAAGCTTCAGATTAACGGCCATCATAATCAAATCTTTTGGTTCAGGTTGAAAAGACTATTGAAATTCTTAAGGGACTGGAACACCATCATTTTGGTAATATCTACAATAAGTTTAAGGATACAGAAGACAATATGAAGAGAATGTAGATGTTGCATACAAGTTAGAATAATACAGACACTAAAGCTGCTTTAGACAAGGCCACCAATTTACATCTTCAAGACTTCAGAATTGTAGAAGACTTTTGGAGACAAAAATGCTACAACGATTGGTTAAGAGATCAAGATTGTAACACCAATGCCTATCATGCATATGTTTCAAAGAAAATAAGGAAGAATGTTATTAAAACAATCAAGGAGTGCACCAACTAGATTTATGATTCTGAGGCTATTGGTAAGTCTATTGAGAGTTACTTCAAAAGCATTCTCACTATGAACCCTTATAACAACACTGAAGAGGAGGCTAATAAGATGCATGATCAAATATTTGATAACATCCCCAATCTTGTTACTAAAGAGGATAATTATTATCTTATGAAGGCCATAAATAAAGAAGAAATTTGGAATACCATCAACATCATGAATCCAGAGAGTGCTGCTGGTATTGACGGTTACAATATTCTTTTCTATAAGGTTTGCTAGAAATTTATTATGGATAACTTGAACTTAGCCATAAATTTTTATCTCAAAATCCATAACATGCCTAAAGGCATATTTTCTACTAGACTTTGCTTAATTCCTAAGTCATTTAATCCTTACTACTACAATGTTAAATAGAATTCTGTCGAGGATTATAAACACTAGACATTCTAAAATTTTGCCTAAAATCATCTCCAATATTGAAGGTGTTTTCGTGAAAGAAAAATCCATCCATGAGAACATATTAATAGCCAAATAACCAATTTTGTATCTCAACAGAAAACCAAAAAGTGGTCAAAACATTTGATAGGATGTCCTATTTCTTTATAGCTAAAATTCTCAGTTTACTTGGCTTTTCCACTGACTTCGTTAATCTAGTTAACAATCTGATTAAGGATATTAATATTTTTATGCTCATCAATGGGAATGTGGTTGGCTTCTTTAATCCCCAAAGAGGCTTAAGGCAATGAGATCCGTTGTCCCCAAGCCTCTTTATAATTGGCGAGGAAGTTCTATTAAAGGGGCCTATATAACTAGTTCAGTTCTTAGAAAAAAATGCAGTATGTATCTAGAACATACTATGTGGTACCCTCTCTTGCCTTTGTCGATGGCATTTTTATCTTAACTAATACTTTACAGTCTTTTATTGATAAGTTAAGCAAATTTATAGATAGATACCAAGATGTTTTAGGTCAAGCTATAAACAAAGAGAAGACGAAGATCATCACTTCCATAAGACTTGAATAGAGCGGAGTTAATTACCTGGAGAGCCAAACAGGTTTCACAGCTTAGAATCTTCCAACTACTTACCTGTGAATAACTTTAAATAACAACAACAAATCAAAAAACTTCAGTACTATGTTTGATAAAGTCAATACTAAAATCATGGAGTGGGACAACAAATATTTATCCTATGGGAGAAGGCTCACACTAATCTCCTATGTTCGAATGTCTGTACCATATTATTGGATGCAAAATACCTTAGTTCCTAACTGCATAATCAAAAGACTGGAAAAAAAATTCAGCATGTTTTTTTGTAGAAATCCAAACTTACTGATAAGAGCATTCATTGGACAACTTGGATTGCTTTGTGCAGACCTTTTGAGGAAGGTGGACTAAATATTATAAGACTTTCTGATATACAGAACATCTTCTTTCAAAAGCTTTGGTATCTCTACTGGAAAAAAGGATAGCTTATGGTCAAACATTATACATAACATATATAACAAAAATATGCATCCTTTAAAAAATAACTACAATAAGACTGGATCAGTAACTTGGAAGCGTCTGGGAGACATTAAGAATTTTGCTAAAAGAAATATAAGATGGAGTTTATGTAGAGGTGATATGGACTTCTGGACAGAAGATTGGCACAATCAATTTCCTATTCTGTACCACATTATGAATTATAGCAATAACTGGTTCCTCGAGGCTAAAGTCATTACATTCTGGAAGAACAAAAGCTAGGACATTGACGACATGACAGACTATCTATCAGAGAATATAATTAATAAAATAAAGAAATACAATGTAGACATCAATAAGGCGGACAAGATGATCTAGAAACTTTCTCCAGATTTCAAATTCAACACAAAGGAAGCATAGAATAGCATAAGACAAAAATGTAATCAGACAAGCTTATATAAGAAAATTTGGACAGTTATAACCCCCCGAAAGTTTTCTTTTCTCTTATTTAAACTCATTAAAAGCTATATTCCACCTGATTCTATAATGAAGAAGAGGCATATTACACTTGCATCTAAATGTTAGTTATGTGCTAACGATGAAGATATTAATCACCTATTTGTGAAATGCAATCACGCTTTGCACATTTGGAAGTATTACAGTGATTTATTTAGTGGGAATTGCTGAAAAAGCTAAAACTACTCCGCGAAGTCGTCTGTTTCTGATTTTCAATATTTACAAAAATGTCACTCACCAAAAAACCCAAAAATCCTTAGAAGTCAAATTAATTACAAGTCATGCCATTGAAGAGTCCAAACTACTCTGTGAAGTTGCAAACATAATTTCAAACATCAACCTTAATTCATCTTCTTCAAACTACTAAAAATAGAAACTTAACAACCAACAAAACTCATTTTTTCAGAAACTTCAAAACTTTTATAACATGGCCGGAAAAGAGTGGGAAGCACCTCCCACGCAGAGCAGCATGGTTGCCGAGGAGGTACATTGCATTTCCCTCACTCATTTTCGTAAAAACAGACTTTTGTAAAAAAACTCATTTTTGCTGTTCTTTGCCACCCCCTAGCGTGGACGACACAACGTACGCCAATGCAAAGGCGTAGAACAGTAGTGCCACGCCGTCTAGTGGCGTGTGGACCTTGCATACGCTGCACGTGTGGCGTATGATGGGTGCTCTATGCCAGCAGGCGGCGTGGTGATGCTGGTCTACGCCTTCTCATTGGCGAAATGGGCTTAACTTATCCGGAATGCTGGTTTAATTGGTTTGTCTACTTCTTAGATATTGCAGGAGTTGACTCAGTGCGATATTTCGCTTGTTTCGGACTACGCTCCCCATTTCACCTTTCACGAAGAGTATAGCTTAGACTCGATGACCGAGTGGGTAAAAAGTATGGGGAAGTCGTTGGGTTTTTCGATAAACGTTGCATCGAAGGAGGTAGGGAAAATGAGGAGAACATCGAGAGTAGATTATCGGTGTGAGCGATCCGGAATTTTTAAGTCGGCCATTAAAGAGTGCGACCGTAAGCGTAAGGCTACCGGTAGCAAAAAAATAAATTGCCCATTTCATTTGGTAGGCAATCCGGTAAAAGGAGAAGATAAGTTGGCTCTTAGTTTCCTTTCGGGGATGCACAACCACGAAACGATTAAGTATGCCAAAGGACATTTGCAATGGTCGAAGTTAAAATGGAAGGAGAAAAAGCTCGTTGATCTTTTGACGGTGAACGGGACAAGTCCACAACAAATATTTGGTGCTTTAAAAAAGGATGATCCGGAGAATGTTTCAAATATTCGTCACGTTTATAATCACCGATAAAGAACGAGGATGGTTGAAAACGGCAGTCGATCCCAAATGCAATGCTTGTTAGTTAAATTGCAATTGCACAAGTACAAGTATTGGGTACGAACGGGGAATGACGGCTCTAACGTCATAACGGATTTGTTTTTCGCGCATCCGCTTAGTATTGATTAACAACGGACCTTCACACGCTTGCTAATCATGAATAACACGTATAAAGTTATTCGTTACAGGATGCCTTTCTTCGAAGTAGTTGGGGTAACATCGATCAACAAAACGTTTTGCATTGGTTTCACGTTTATGGTGATTGAAAAACAAGACAACTACGAATGGTCATTGGGATGCTTGAAAACGGTATTGGAGGAGAAGTATTGTGAATTACCTTGTGTTATCGTTACGAACCGTGAACTAGCCTTGATGAATAACATCGAAAAAATATTCCCTAGCGCTAGTCACATGTTATGCGACATGCATAGCAATAAGAATGTTAGCGGGAGAACGAAAAAAATGTTTCAAGACGGGAAGGTGGCTAACAATTTTTTGGCGGCTTCAAACGACGTCGTTTCATCCAATACCGTTGAGGTTGGTGTGGATAATAATCGCCTGAGGGTAGGCTGGTAATTTCAGTTGGTGTTTTATGGTGGTATGTGGGTGTTTAAGTGGTGGTGTATGGGTGTTTTAAGTGTTTAGAGAGTAGAGAGATAATTAAGCAGCTTGGTAGCAGTTAATTTTCATTACCCATAGTTAATGCGGGTGGTTGGGTATTTATAGTGTGATGTTTGGACCCTTATGGGCTTTCGGGTCATGTTTAAAGGACCCGGGTCATGTTCAAAGACCCATGAGCTCTAAGCAGGAGAGCAAGTAGCTTAGTCAGGAAGTGTTTAGGTTTTTTAGTACTTTTGTCATAGTTCGAACAGTCCTATGGTCATAGTGTTCGAAGTGATCTGTCCGGTCCATGTGATCTGTCCGATCTGTCCGGTCCGGAGGCTTTGGACTGATCTGTCCCTGTCAGGGGAGCATGCTGAATTCGGACTCATCAGGAGCCCCTTTTTTAGGTGTTTAAGCAAGTATTCTTGTCAGAGACCTGAAAAACAGTCTGATGTTAGAAGTAGTTTTCAATCCGGACAGGTCTATGGGTTTACCCGGACAGATAAAGCTTCACGAATTCAAAACGGTTTTTGCCAGAGTTCGTGGGACACGTGTCTCTCTCTAATTGGTCACTCCAGCCATTTTTTCACCTTGAATTTCGCACCACCTTCTTCGAAAAGAAACCTCTTTAATTACAGATGGTGACATCAGCGCCGTCTTTTAATCATTGCCAAACTTTTCGAATTCTCCTAGGAATCAACTCCTCTTTTCAGATTTACTATAAATTCAAACTCACTTTCTACTGTTTTACTATCTCTTCCATATTTACTCTGCAAATTTACTCAGAGCTTTCCCTCTCTAAAGCAAAGATTCTCTTGGTAGTTTATGTTTACAGCAAGGACTGCATTGATCAAAGGGGGGTGGCTCAATCTTTTTAAGTTGGAGAGAGCACAAAAAGTTGAGAAGGAAAGACGAATCGCAGCGGGGCTACCTTCATCACCTGTTGACATACCAGTCGCCTCCGTTACAGAGTCAGATCGAGGCTCGTCCTCCTCTAAAGGTACTAAGCCCAAAAAACTATTTCAATCCACCCTCTCGCCTATAGTCTCTGGTTCCTCAGTTTAGGAGTCAGTACCTGCTGTTGAGCCAGGAGTTACAGTCACAAGTGTCAGGAAACCTTCTCTTTTTCTCGTCATGGGATCAGACACAGAGCACTCTCCGGAGAAACTGGTGGTTAAGAGGACAAGCCGGCTGGTTAAGGGGCCAGGCTCCAAAAATACTCCCTCAAAATCGGGGGAAAAAAATAGTAGTTCTGCGTCTGGAGTGCCCATCAGAGCTCCCCGGGAAAGGCCATCCGGTCCGGAGGCGAGCAACCCAGTACTCCCAAGAGAGACCTCTGCCTCAGAGCCCCAGCCTGAGACTAGAGGTCAAGAAGACATTGAAAACCAGCAGTCCGGAAGCCAGGCTGTGCCAAGTTTGAGCCCTCCCCGGACCACTGCCACTGATATTCCTCCAACGATCATGGAGGAAAGAATGGAGGACTCAGTTGAAGAAGTCCCTTTTGAGTCTGAGCCATCCGGCCAGACTAGTAACACTGCTACTGCCAAAAACGATAAGGGCAAAGAAAAATTATGCTTGAGGCATCCGGATCTGCCGGAGTGTCTCGAAGGGAAGGTAGGGCCCTGTTTTCACAGGGTCGAACTTAAATATCTCTTGGCCTTACAGAAGACCAAGTATGCTTTTATCCACACGGCCGAACTAGGTCGAATGCGCACAAAATGGGGGATCCCAGAAAATGTGAAGATAAGGATTCCCATAGATCCTGAAACCCCTATGGATTGCAAGCTGAATGAAATAGTCTTCTTCACGGAGCTATTTAACTGGGGACTCGGATTCCCATTGGACCCGGAGATCGTCAGATATTTTCACCTGGTCAAGCTCTGCCCGAGTCAGCTGAGCCCCAACGGTTGGTATACTCTGATGTCATGTATCATGGCATCGAGGCTGTCCGGGATCCCTCTTCCTATGGAAGAATTTGCAGCAGTGGCCAATCTTTGCAAACATCACCAATTCCCCTTCTACCACTTCAATATGGGGAATGATCTCAAAGCCGTTGATGATCTACTGGAGTCTGAGAGCAAATGGAGGAGCCAATTTTTGTTTGTCAGTGACGCTTGGGAAAACGGACAGAAGATCAAGTCTGGAGTGAACCCAAGCCTCCTCAGAAGCAGGTGGAGGAGTGACCGTAAGTTTCTTACTCTAAATCTTTGTCTACTTTTTTATTCTTATAGTTGGTTTTAAATTAATAAATCTTTCTTTGTCTTAACAGAACTGCCTAAGGAGTTCGGTGATTACTTGAAGGCCGGACAGGTCACTTATGGCAAAATCAATGCCTGGGCCGCAGAGAACTAGGGGAACCGATTCCACAATGCCTTCACAAGTGGAAATCTGACAATTTTTTGGCGGCTTGGAACGACGTCGTTTCATCCAATACCGTTGAGGTTGGTGTGGATAATAATCGCCTGAGGGTAGGCTGGTAATTTCAGTTGGTGTTTTATGGTGGTATGTGGGTGTTTAAGTGGTGGTGTGTGGGTGTTTTAAGTGGTGGTGTGTGGGTGTTTTAAGTGTTTAGAGAGTAGAGAGATAATTAAGCAGCTTGGTAGCAGTTAATTTTCATTACCCATAGTTAATGCGGGTGGTTGGGTATTTATAGTGTGATGTTTGGGCCCTTATGGGCTTTCGGGTCATGTTTAAAGGACCCGGGTCATGTTCAAAGACCCATGAGCTCTAAGCAGGAGAGCAAGTAGCTTAGTCAGGAAGTGTTTAGGTTTTTTAGTACTT
Source organism: Limnanthes douglasii subsp. nivea (assembly GCA_036936605.1). NCBI lineage: Eukaryota > Viridiplantae > Streptophyta > Magnoliopsida > Brassicales > Limnanthaceae > Limnanthes > Limnanthes douglasii. The sequence goes on from JAUPFV010000002.1 coordinate 38,191,279, forward strand.
TTGTCATAGTTCGAACAGTCCTATGGTCATAGTGTTCGAAGTGATCTGTCCGGTCCATGTGATCTGTCCGATTTGTCCGGTCTGGAGGCTTTGGACTGATCCGTCCCTGTTCGGGGAGCATACTGAATTCGGACTCATCAGAGGTGATGAACGAGAGGTTGGCTAAGATGCGGTCGGTGTTCAAAGACCAAGATAAAGCGGTGGATTATGTGGTTGACTCGTCGACTAAGCTTTATAAGGAGAGGTTTGTTCTCGCTTATACAAACAAAATCATGCATTTCAATAATCACACCTCTAATAGGGCGGAAAGCTTGCATGCTACATTAAAAAAATATGTCGGGTCTAGCCGATTGGATTTCGATGGGTTTTGGGATAAAGTACATGGCTTGTTAGCGATGCAACATTCGACCATTAAAGAATCTATGGAGCTTAGCAAGTGCCGTTTATATCACAAATTTCAAGATTATAAACTGTTCAAATTTTTACGGGGGTACGATAATTATGTTGATAAAAGCGGCGGTGAAAAATCTTCGTGCGTTTGCATCGATCGTACGATCCATGGTTTACAATGTTCCAACGAACTTGAGGCAATCCGAAGAGTGGACGGTCATGTACCTACTCGGATTATAGACGAGCATTGGAAGATACTAGACATCGTTCATCGAGTTAAACTCACCGGCAAAGAAGAGGTGAAATTTAATTTCGCAAATCTAAATGCTAAACTTGAAGAGTTTGATGTTTATGAACAAAGTCATTGGCTAAAACAATTTCAACAAATTTTGAATCCGTCGATGACACTCCTTTGCAAACCCCTCGAGAAGGTGAAAACGCACAGTAGAACTCCTGGACGTGTCGGAAGACGTGGTCGTGGATGGGGCCGGGGTCGCGTTAAAGGTAGCAAACTCCAACGTGATTATTCTACGAAAATGGATCCTTCGTATCACGAATACGGCGAACAAGAAATATTCGAGTCCCACGATAGTGCCGAAACTCCACGCATGGTAACACCAGCCGCCAATATAGCAACCCCGGTCGGCACTTTTGGTAGCACCGCAAGAACGGTCGCCGCACATACTCTTAGTAATTCTAGAAAAAAAAAACGGGTTGCATGTGTTGGTTTAGGCACTCCGAATGCGTCGAACAACATTACCGCTATGCCGTCATTCTCGGCTAAACCAATCCCGGCGAGGTTACCAAATGTGCCAGACTCAAGATTTTCAAAAGACGTACCTTAATTTTTGCGTCCTTTCATAAGCCGAATTACAAATGTTATGCCCGACGGTAATTGTGGTTTTAGAGCCATCGCGCATGGTATTGTCGGTTACGAAAGTGGATGGCTAATGGTTAGAGAAACCTTAGTTCACAAGCTAAAGAGCGATCGGGAGTTTTATAAACGGGTTGTATATTACGACGATGAAAACGAAGTCGATAAGGAGATAAACCGGTTCACTTTTAATAAAGAAAATGCACCTTTCACAAATTGGATGTCTTTGCCTAGTTGCGGAAAACTAGTCGCGACGACATTCAATTGTGTTTTCTATTTCCTCGACCCCGATGGATGTACGACGTACCTACCGGTGAAAAATGCACCACCGAAAGATAGTTCTTTAAAGGAGATTGGTGTGTCATTCGTCAATAAAAACCATTTTGTTCACGTAAGTAAAGAACTTTTAGTTTTCCATGCACTTAATCATTTATTTTCTTAACGCGCATAGATATTCAATGTCAATTTGTAGGTTTATTTGGTTAAATTGTCACCTTTACCGACTATAGATCCAACGTACGTTGCGAACGGCGAGAGAAGACGCTACTTGTTGGTCGATCCCCTTGTTAGATAGAGTTCATGTATTTTCAAGACTACAAAATCCCACGCCGACACATTCCCTTGAATTCGAAGAACCCATAGTGAACTTGACTAAAAACATTTAGTTGGGTACGGGTTGTAATTTTAAATTTTAAATCAAATTTAGTTTGTTTTTGTTTTCGTTATTTTCTTGTTCTAAACTAACTCCATATTGTATTCACCTACCATTAAACTAGTTAAATTTAAGTGAATTTAAGTTTTTCAATTCTTTTTTTCGAGAAAATTACTAGAGTGGGTCAGTTCGCCAACAATAGGCGTGGGCATCGTACCTCACGCCAACTTGTGAAGTAATGATTGGTGCATATGCCAACGGTAGGCGTGGAGATAGTACCTTACGCCAACTGTTGACGTACGCATAGGTTTGTATGCTAAAATGGTGGCGAACAGACCCAAATCTTGCATCTATTTGTAAAAAGACAGAGGCGAGGCCAAAAACCTGGCCTATTGCCGCTAGTGGTTGGCATGGACAGTGATCTGTACGCCATTGGGTGGCGAAATCACCAGCTTTTTGAAATTTGTTTGAATTAAAAAATATTTAAATTATCAAATCGGTTGATTAGGTAAATTATGCATATACTTACATTAATGATGCATTAAATTTAATTAGTTAGGCGGACATAATAAATTAAAGATGAATTTAATTAATGATCCATACAACAACACTTGATGGAAATCTTAATCTAAAAGAGCACACATGCTGGAGTAAGATAGTTGAGACATAGACTACTGGAAACATAACAACTGAGAGGCACTATTACAGAAAGAGTTAAATGATTAGTCTTCGAAATCGTATTCCAAATTATCATATGAATCGTCCCCCTCATTCCTTTCCACAATCCTATCCTCAAGATATGCCACTATATCCCCACTGATGTAATCTGCTACCGTCATGTTCCAGACCAAAGATGTTTCTTTCTTAATTCTAGCTGGCATGAAAAGCAGAGCAGTGAGCGGTTGGACGAAGAGGTACTTGCTTTTGATTTCGTCACGAGTTCGCACTTTAACTTTTTTTGCTCTTAACTACCCATAGTTGGAATACATCATAGATAGGACACGGTCAAAGAACGCATCGCTACAATCTTCCCCCATCTCTCGGCGGGCAACCTTCACCGCCTTAAGCATATGGTAGTCTTCATCAGCTGTAAACTCCATATGTTCAAGTGTTTGTGTTTTTTTTGTACGTAGACGTTTGGTTTCTATTATGACACATTGGATCCCATGACACGTTTATATAGTATAGTTACTCTTGGCGGGAGTTATCCTGTTGGCGGGAATTTTTTGGTCAATGTGAACTGCGTTTGGCGGGAGTTTTTTAGTTAATGAGAGGTGGAGGGAATTATTATGTTGGCGAGATTTTTTTACGGGAGTTTTTGTGTTGGCGGGAGTTATTATGCCGGTTGGAGTTATTGGTGGGTCCCAGTTATATTTAACCATCTCTTTAACTACACCGAGTAATTTAGGCATTCGTCCTTATCCTTATCTTTCGTCCTACTAACTTTACATGTGTCACGTTTTAATTTGTCTAACTGGATTACGTTATCCAAAAACGAAATTATCTATAAATAGATGTTGTATCCACATTAAAGGGTAAACTAGTTGATAAATTAAACAAAAAATATGTCCATGGACTGAGTTGGAAGATCAATACTTGATGAAAGCATCAATTGAAGTTGGTAACACGAACATGCTAGAGGGGCGTAAAACGTATTGGGAGGCATTGATATGCCAGATGTACTTCCTATACCGAAGGGATGATGTCCAGCCGTCTAGAATTTCAAGGCGTGTTGATGAGGTGAAAGCTAGGTGGTCAGTCCTAGTCACATTCCGTCTACATCCAGTTTCTGGCCTCATCGAGTTAGAACGTCGTGTTGCGTGTAACCGGTTCAATTGCCAAGTCACGGATTCGATAACAGAGGATCAGCTGGATCAGGTTCGTTCTGACATTATCGACATCCGACTATAGGAAATACATGACTACCAGGATGCAAAAGAAGAAAAGAAGCTGATGAAATGGAACTGGCCTGATAGATAAGTTTGAGTTCATGTTTTAGTTTAAGTTTGAGTTAGTGTTTCAGTTTGTTTCAGTTCATGTTCGAGTTTAAGTTTGAGTTATTGTTTCAGTTTGTGTTTAAGTTCATGTTTCAGTTTGTGTTTGAGTTAATGTTGGAGTTCATGTTTCAGTTTGTTTGAGTTGATGTTTTAGTTTAAGTTTGTGTTTAAGTTTCAGTTTGTGTTTTGGTTTGTGTTTGAGTTAATGTTTGAGTTTGTGTTTTGGTTTGTGTTTGAGTTAATGTTTGAGTTAATGTAGGAGTTTGAGTTTATGCTTCAGATCCAGTTTCACTTTTATAACTCTGTTTATGATTCAATTCAATGTACTCAGTTTATGTTAGAACTATAACAAGGTGAAATATATAAAAAAAGTATCATACAACAAACCGAACGATCAAAGTTACTAACATCACAACAAAATAACGAACACTAGACCCGCATAAAATCGTAAATGGTATCATACAATCCAAAACATGAAAACCTAACGTCTAAGCTAGTCTCTTAGCAGTAGACATAACATCCTCGTACGCCCTAGCCAGACGATCAAAATCCTGGTCAAACTCACCAACTGCGGAAACAAGCAGATCCTACGCATACCGGCACGCAAATGCCGAATGATAGCTCATTCCCGATCCTCGTAAACATAGTCATCGAGCGAGTAGATTGCCGTATTGATGAGGTCAAACCAGCTAATCCTTCTATGGAGCATAAGGTAATCTGGTGTAGCAAAATTCTTCATCTCCTCTCTCACCAAGTCTCCCTTAAATACGTCATCTAGAAGGTAATACTGCCAAACCGACCAATTTTCCGGATCATAAGAATACGCCATCAATTTCGGTTTTCTTCTCGACTTCGACTGCATCTGCAGCAATGATGTGAGATAAGCTTCTGGACACGACAAAACTGCCTCAACACCCGCTCCGGATAGTATGCCTGCGAGTGCTCTATACCGCATATGACATCTCTAAACCATACTATCTTTTGGAACGGAAAATGATCACGTATCGCATGACAAGGATCGAAAAGTACCTACAATACAAACCAATATGTACAAAAAAATATTTAAATAGCATTACAGCAGACCAATATTGTTGTAAAACGGTTCTACCTTATTCAATTATAAAACTAAATGAGAAGACTTACATCTGTCTCCTGCAAGTTGTTGACAGTGATCCGGAGGTTCAATTTCGTGCGAGAGTCAGATACGGCGTAGCATGACAAAATGATCCCGGACCGAGGTGTCCAGCAAACCAATACATCCAGCCATAATCTTGGTGTCGTGGAGCGAGGCCTCACCCAGATGGTGATACAAGTAAGCTAGTACTACGCTCCCCCATGAGTAGCTACCAATACCTGCTGGATTCAAATCGCGCAACAGGAAAAAATATTTGAAATTAACGTACATGTTGCTCTTCTCCGGAAATATGACGATGCCGAACATAAGACCAGTGAGATTAGGGCTGTCGTCGCAGAACTGTGGCCCATTGAACCTATTGCGGAGCCATTTGAATCCCAATCCGACACTCTGGCATTTCTCAACCTCCATCACGAAGTATACCTCATCCACCATAAGCAACTCAACGCACTCATGCACGGCGACAATCCGGATGGAGGAGGAGCTCTAGGCTACCCTGTAGGTGGTGGAGGGTGGCGTCGTACGCGGGGAGCAGAAGTGGAACTCGATCCCGAAGCATGCGGTCCGAAAACTATAGGCAGTTCCTCCATCAGAACTGCTGAATCGGCAGCTAAAACGGGATGAGCAGCTTCCCGTATCCTACTCTGCTTCTTGATTCTCTTCGTCCGCGAGCCATCCGCAGACTGTGGGGCGTTACCATGATCCATTACCTGAAATAAAAAAACGTACGAAATGTCAAGGTTCGTCGAAAACATAAATTGTCATGCTCGAAGCGTTTTTAGATAAATAATAGCATAAACGCGGTTAACACACACCAAAGAACAAGAATAAACAATTCTCGAGTTATTCAGGTGACTGGAGCAGCCAGCACCATCACGGTGGCGTGGGTATAAGGGTGTACGCTAAAAATGAGGCGTACACCAATATACCCACGCCACCGTGATGGCGTGGTCGTGACAACATACGCCCCTCGTGTGGCGTAAGTTGGTTTCCCACACCATCGCTATGGCGTGAGGAACCAACCAACGTCATGCGATGGCGTAGGGATAGTGTTCTTCGCCCCCGTGTGGAGAAGAGAAGAGTGGGTAAGGTTAATGGAGAGAGGGAGAGAGAGGATAGGGTAAATTAGATTAGTTTAAATTTAATTGTAGATTAAGTGTAGTTTATTTTTAATTTGGTGGTTTGGTTTTACTATTAGTTTAGATTAAGTGTAGTTAGTTTCGATTAAGTGTAGTTTTAATTTTAGTTTTAAATTTTTGCTTTTTTAAAGAGAAGGTAGAGAGAAGGTAGAGAATTGAGAGTTATTTTGAAAATTATGGTAACTTCGCGGAGTAAATTTGACTATTTATACAATTTTGGATGGGTAAAATAGTCAAACAAAATAACTTCACGGTGTAGTTTAAAAAAATATTAAAGGCGACTTCGCGGAGTAATTTTGGCTGTTTTTTTAACAATTCTCTTATTTAATATCATAATCGAAAGATACATGGTTTTAAGTCATGTTATAAGAAACTAGTTCTCGTTTTCTAAAAACAAAGTTCATATAAAGCATATCTTTCCTTCTGTTATATGTAGGGTGATATGGAATAATAGAATTAACTTTAACTTCAAAGGTGAAAAGTATACGAATAACATCTTTAAATGCTATAAATAAAATTATCCTCGGTCTGGATACTTCTAACACCTTATCAAGAAAACATTGGTATAACATTATTAATGTTGGTTCTAGCATTGATTGTCTTTCCATTATGAACGGAAACAAGAAAGATGTTTACCTTAAATGCTCCTGAAAGAGGTAGGCTGAAACTAAACAGTGATGTTTCTTGCCTTGGTAACGAAGAATCAAGCGGAGGGATGATGATTAGAAACAACAATGTTGAAATTGTAAAAGGTTCATGTAAAACTTTTGGTAAGCTCTCTCCATTAAATGCTGAGGCCAGAGCTTTGATAGATGGCATGTTAAACTGTAAAGAGAATAATTGGACTAAAATGGATATAAAATCCGATTGTATAATGTTAATCAATCTGTTAGCTGATGGGAAAACCCCATGGTTTATGTAGTCTATTATGACGATTTTTAGAAAGTTAATTACGCCTTCTATGACTATAAAATACATCTCTAAAGTCCAAAACTAAGCTGCTGATTGGCTTGCGAAATGGACGCTGAGATGCAAAGAAAATGTTGTCTTTTCTCACTATAATGCTCCTAATCACCTGGTAGCTATTGTGTTTCTTGAAAGTTAGGGGACGTGATACACCCATCCAAACCCTGATTGAAACTAACCTATTTTCCAAGTTTGTGTTGTACTCTTGTTTGCTTCTTTCGATTTTAGGTTCTTTGGAGTAAGTTAAAAAGATGATTTATATAAGGTTTCAAGATAATCTAAGAGTAACTGAAGATTTCAAGCTAAATTCTTAAAGATTAGAGATTGGTTTATCGAGGAAGAACTTCAAAATCGAGTTCAAATGAATGTTTGGAGAAGTCTGATTTGAGAAATGTGGAAGAAGCTCTACCTCAGTAAAAAAAGAACGAGACTTTTCAACATTGGAGGGAAGTTAATTATGAAAATTCGCTCAACTTTTATAAGGTGCGTAATTAATTTAAAATTCACAAGCTTGTAAACATTTAAATTAGGTCTCTATTGCAAATAAAAATTATTTCTTGCTTAAAAAAAAGATTATACTTATGTTTTCTAATGATGTTTCATTTTTATTATCTTTCATCATTTTCAATCATTGTTGGATTTTATTTTCATATATAAAATCTAAAAATTTCGAATAAAATAAGATCTAATTTTTTCAATTTAGTTCAAAATTTTGAGAATCTTCAAATAACAATAGGGAAAGTGTATTTAACAACTGTCAAAATAAACTATAAAATAAGATTAAGATGGTTATAAAAATTACAATGATAAAATAAGAAATAAAAAACTAAAGCTAACTTAATTTCTATGTTTACTTATGGATCAAAATTTTGCGCTTACATATCGTATCAAGATAAAATCAGTGACAGAAAAAATAGCATTTTTTTATTTATTTTTTTATTGATAATTATACAACAATTTCTTTTGTACTATTTTATATATATATATATATATATATATATATATATATATATATATATATATATATATATATATATATATATATATATCAATCAATCAGTATTATATATAATTTTTAATATATGTGTATAGTATTATTTATTTTAATATATGTTTGTGTAATTTTTGTATTAATAATTATGTAATATATTCCTTGTAATTTTTTTAATATTAATGTAATAAAAATTAAACTAATTTATTCTTTTTGAATTAAATATAAATACATAAACATTTATTTTGGTTGTCATAAAAAATAATACAATAAAACAATAAATTTCGGAATTTTGATTAACTTTATTTATTAAATATTAAAAAAAACACATTCTAGAATTTCTAAATCATAAAAAGAAGTTTTAGTGTAATATATTTTTTTCACTCATTAAAATCCAGTTGTACTGTTGTTTTTAGCAAGAAAATTAGATTTTATTAAGAATTGTAAAATTATGTTTTTTTGCTGAATATTTGGCCAAAGTCCATAACATTTTTCTAAAAAAACAAAAGAGCGTTTGTATAGAATTTATTGTATGGCATTTAATGGGATAGCCGAGTTGGTTGAGTAAGGCATGATTGTGATCAAAAGTCATGAGTTCGAGTCCCTCTACATACACTTTCTCGACTGAGTCTGTCACATTGTGTGGTTTATCTTCTGGTGTTGGTTTGCAGGCTATCGCGTCAGACTAAGAGTTTAGTCTGTGCGCACTCATTGCATTCTGAGTAGCGGTTGTGCGTTCCCTCCGAAAAAAAAGAATTTATTGTATCGTTCGGGTGTACGCTCTTTTAATAATTTGGAGGGTGGTTCATTGAAGCTAGATAGAGTATGGTAGTAGATTGCATGTTAGATTTTTTATTTTAAAAACTAAAATTTTCATTCGGCAATTTTAAGTCAAATTAGCGATTTTTAACTCTTACGGTATAATTCCATCTTAGCATTAAGTTTTGTTTCACTAGAGTATATTTATTGCAGAATGATCAAATTCTTTGAAAAAACGTAAGCTATAAACAATATTTATTTATGTTGAATTTTCTTTCGGTTTTCTTCACTTCAATGCATATCTTTATCTTTTGATCTTGATTCCAAAAATATCTCGATCTACTCACCAACTTGTTTTTCTTCAGCTCGTGTATTAGGACTGCTTATTGAATAATCGGGTTGCTATAAAATTTTAATTTTCTATAAGAACAAGTAATGTCAAGTATTACAAAATTTTAATTTTCTATAAGAACAAGTAATGTCAAGTATTACAAAATTTTAATTTCCTATAAGAACAAGTAATGTCAAGTATCTTAATTTGGTTTGTTCGTAACAAAGTATTTATCTAGTATTAATTTACTCTTTTGTATAATACAAAAAAAAGTTTGACTATTTTAATCTTACTCAATTCATAATTAAATTTTTCAAGATATATATCTCCCAAAATTTACTACTTCTAATACTTTGACATAATATAATGCTAGATATAAAATGAGAAACCTAGAAGTTTAGTTTTTTTGTATTCTTGTCCAATTTTTCAACAGAAATCTAAGTGTTTGTATGGTAACGAAATCCACCCTTTCAACTTTGATAATTTCTTTAATTCTTCTAATTGTTCCTTTGTTTCATATACACTAACATTACAATTTAAAATTGTTAGGAATAAAAAAGGCGTTAGTACTACACAATATATTTAACATAGAAACATCTTCCTCAAAATTATAATTCGCCAAAATTAGCAATAATTTGCTTTGGCTGAATACATAGAGGTAGTAAAATTTCATAGCCCTTAACTACCGTCTTCAAAAATGACTAAAAGTGTTACTTACAAATCAAAACAAAGATAAAATGGTGGCGACTAGTTTCAAAACACAGTCGTCGGCTGCAGAAATCAAGAAGAAAGATACAAAACAATAGATATATACATAACCCTAGGTTAGTATATAAAAGACTATGAGACTCAAAGAAAAATCTCAATTTTTATTCATCAAAGTCTGACGGTAAAATAAGGTATAAGATGCTTTATATAGCACTACCAAAAACCCTAATTCCAAATAAAGGAAATTACATAAACGTTTTAAAATAAAATAAATAAATAAAATTAACGCTAAAATATTAAAACTGGTTTTAGGAGGCTTTGCAGGTCGAATTTGGGGCTCGTCGAAATCTTCGATTTGAGGACCTGTTTGACCCAATTCCGATACTTGGGTGAGAAACCAGTCTGTTCGCAGTCTTCGCTACATCATCCTTCCCGGTTGGAAAGAATTTGACCTCGAATTCGGAACGATAAAACATTGACAGACCTGCAAAAATATTGGCGTGTTCACTGCTGATTTCAACTGGTACCAGCACAAGGGTGTGAGATGTGAGAATCTGAATGTTGCAGCTCTTGTCAAGAAGTGGTTTCTTAACTTTGTCCATCTGTGCCATGCAATCGGCATTACTGTAGTCAGCGATAACAAGATATAATCCACCCACTTGTTCTATGTCTTCTTTTTTCAACCCATTTACTAAGCACAACAGCACCCTTGCGCCTGTAAAGAGTTGTTGTCTTTCCAGTTCCAGATTGTGATAGTTGTATCACATCAAAACCCTTACAGAAATGAACAATTCCTCTTTGTTGAATAGTAGATGGCTTCTCAAGTTCTGCAAAGTATATTTCTACCAGCAGATTCAAAACATTGCAATCTTCTACTTTGAACTTTTTATTGTTTTTTTATTTCCCCAACCATCACCCAAAACTCCTCCAGGTTCTGGAAGGCACATCTCCACGATAAAAGCTACTGCTTTGTAGTCCTTCTTCAACAAAATCTTTAGAGTGATGTCATATGGTGTACTGAAGTCTGAGACAATTTCTTGATCTATAAATTTCTCCTTAACATTAATTAGATCTTCATTATCCCATTCTTTAACATCAACGATCTTCTCTTCAATCTCATCGTCGTAGACATCAAAAATTGGATCTCCCAATTCCGACCAAGTTTCATCAGAAATTTCACCCTGGTAGTCAGCCTCATACTCATCAAAGAGTGGATGGTCGAGTATCGGCGAACCCTCTATGCCACCAACAACTACTTGATGGATCTCCTTTCCTTTTGATTTTTTCAAATTGTAGTTGTGGCTGTGGTTGGATCCTGTGAGAAAGACTTCCGCCTTTGAATTTATGGTTGGAGTTTAAAATCCAGTGGTGGTCGACCTTTCAATATCTTATATCCCTTTCTTCATTTGATTTCGCAACGAATTCATCCATTAATCTATTTGTGATCGGAACTGACCGAATTCATCACGGTCGACCAATTCTGCGATCGGAAGAGTGGACTTCCCCCGCAAGGATCTCTTTGGTGGCATACCTTTGTTACCCACGCTGTAGGAGCTCTGATACCAATATAGTGGCGACTAGTTTCAAAACACAGTCGTCGGCTGTAGAATCAAGAAGAAAGATACAAAACAATAGATATATACCTAACCCTAGGTTAGTATATAAGAGACTCAGAGACTCATAGAAAAATCTCAATTTTTATTCATCAAAGTCTGAAGGTAAAATAAGGTCTAAGATGCTTTATATAGCACTACCCAAAACCCTAATTCCAAATAAGGAAAATTACATAAATGTTTTAGAATAAAATAAATAAAAGTAACGCTAAAATATTAAAACTGGTTTTATGAGGCTTTTGCAGGTTGAATTTGGTGTCAAACTTGGTGACAAAGTCCATTTTTGAAACCTTATGGGCTCGTCAAAATCTTCGATTTGAGTACATATTTGACCCAATTATGATACCTGGGCGAGAAACCAGTCTGTTCGCAGTCTTCGCTACATCATAAAAGAATAATTTTCTTCAAAAATCATATTCATTCTCTTATCTTTCTTTAAAGACTATGGGACTACTCGAATATTTATGCAAATACTCTTGAAGAAATTAAAAAAAAAACAATCAAACAAATAAAGTCAAAGCCAAAACAAATAGAGTCAAAGGAAAAACAAACAAAGCTGAAATAAAAATAAAAACTCCACAAAGGCAAGAGAACCTTCAACAAGGAATAATAGAGTCATTCAAGAATTATTAATACAATGTAGAAGTTTTTAAAGCAAGTACAAATTCAAAGACCAAACATCTTTCAAACAAAAAAGAAATAAAAAAGATAAAAGATATTTCAGGATAAGCGATGCTTGCCTCAGCAAACATAAAAAAATTGCTCTGACCAATGACAAGAACACTCAGACAACATTGAGCTAGTCTTCCCTCGTTACACTCACGAAGACTATGATGCTACTGATAATTTTGTAATTAGTTTAACTCAAGCTTATCAGCCCATCAACTTATCTATATGTAGAAATATCTTACGAGAATTAGTCTCAACTACAAATCTCAGTAGTTTGAGAAATATCATACATTCTCCCCTAATATTAGAGATATTTATTATAACACAACTTATAAATAAAGGTCCAACATTAATCAATAATTCTAACGTATTTTTTGTTAGAATGTATATTTCTTACCAACTAATGTGATATTGTCAGCTTTGATAAGAACCAAGGACGGTTTTGTGGAAATAATCTCTAATGTTTTTTATGATTTTGACTTGAAAAATAATTTGTCAAATGATGGTCAATTGCTAGAAAAAGGTTATATAATCACTATTCAAAAAAGGTGTTTGTGAGATTTATGATCATACTAGATGAGTTATTGTTGTTGTGCCAATGAATTCAAACAGGTTGTTTCCATGAAAGAATGAAAGTGTTCAAACTTGTTTGGTCGCTGAAGTAAAATATCATTCTTAGTTGTGGCATTTTTGTTATGGCCACTTGAGTTTTGGTGGATTTAATATCCTCCAACATAAAAATATGGTGATAGGTCTTCCTCATATTAGTATTTAATCCAAGTTTGTGAATAATGTGTTAGTGAAAAATAACATCATTTCTCAATTTACCCAAGGGAAGTCATGCATGAGTGCGAAGAGTTTTGGAGCTAATTCATTCTAATATTTGTGGCCTTATAACACCTATTTCTAACGAAAGTAAAAGATATTCAATTAACTTCACTGATGATTACCCAAAAAACTTGGGTTTATTTTTTACTGGAAAAAATCACAAGCTCTTTGTGCATTTAAAAGCTTCAAGGCTCATGTGAAAATGAAACAAGAAATCCAATTAAAACACTTCGAACAGATCGTGGCGGAGAATATTTCTCAACTGAATTTAAAGTTTTTTGTGATATTCATGGCATTCGAAGAGAGTTAACAACTGCCTATACACCATACAAAATAGTATATCAGAAATGAAAAATAGAACCATCCTTAATATGGTGAGAAGCTTGTTGGCAAAAAGGAGAATTCCAAAATCTTTTTTGCGTGAGGTAGTAAATTGGAGTATTCATATCTTGAAAAGAAGTCCTACATATGATTTTCAAAATATGACGCTAGAGGACGCTTGGAGCGGAAGGAAACCAGTTGTAGATTATTTTAGAATTTTTGGTTGCATTGCTTATGCACATATTCCATATGAGAAAAGAAAGAAACTTGATAATAAAGATGAAAAATATGTTTTTTTTGTTAGTAAAACATTCAAATCTTATAAATTTTTTAATCAGTTAACTCAGAAAATTGTGCCAAGACGAGACGTTGTCTTTAATGAAGAAAACACTTGGGATTGGAATGAGAAAGATGCAATGGGTGTATTGAGTGAGGCGGAATGCATTCCGCGGATAAAGTTGAAAGGAAAGTCTTAAGAGTGAACTTGGTCCTCTATCTCACATCACTTAGATTGAAAAGAATATACGATATACAAGTGGTCGAAATATCTCAACTAATCTGAATTTTTTTTAGAGTAAACCGTACGGGTCTCTACAATTTCCAAAAGGACTATATCGCATTATAATGATCCAATTTTATTGCATCAATTATTAAAATACCTAAAAGCTAGAGATTTAAAATAATAAATATTATTTAGTATAATTAATATAAAACTATATATATATAATTAATTAGGTGCAAAATAGTCACATAGTGGCTTAACTCTCGATAGATTTAGTCTTCAACTTAAATTTATACACTTAAATAACTTATAAAAATGAAATTACAATTTAATTTTCTAACAAATTATGAATACTTTTATAATGCAATTAATAATAACAAATAGGGTGATGAAAATAGCTATATAAAAACCTCAATCTCAAAATTTTAAAAAACATTTATACATTATTATAATTTTAAGATTATTTCAAAAATAATATGTATAAAAATTTTGTTTTAAAAACAAATATCATTGGATATTATCTTTCGGGCGAACCTAATTTTCTTTTCTTAGTTTCTTTTCTCCATGAACAGAGATTTGATTTTTGATTTGCAATAAATTTAAGTTAATTATTTCTAGTTGTTTTCCATGGAAGAAGGTGAAATTCTCTGTAAATTTCTTCGTCTGCTTCCAATCGATCTATATTTGGAAATGTTTCGATCTTTGAAACAGAGTAGTGTGGTTTATTTCTATATGAGGGTAAATTTGTAACTTTCGTTTAGAGTTTGTAGAAGTTTTGTAGGTCTTTAATATTTGAGTACAGAGTAGAGAGAGAATTAAGCAGTCTCGTTGTATTTAATTTTCATTACCCTCATTTAATGTTGGTGGTTGGGTATTTATACCCTTATGTTTGGGGTTTATGGGCTGTCGGGTCATGTTCAATGGACCCGGGTCAAGTTTAACGACCCATGAGCTCTTAGTAGGAGAGCAGGCAGCTTAGTTAAGAAGTGATTAGGTTTTTAAATACTTTAGTCCTTGTTCGAACAGTCAAATGGATGAGGGGTCGAACTGCCCTGTTCGGTTTAGATGGTCTTTGTCTGAACTGTCCCTGTCCGAAGAGGTAACAGAATCCGGACTCATCAGTAGCCCCTTTTTTAGGTGTTTGTTCAAATAACCTTTGTCAAAACCTGAAAAACAGTCCGTTGTCAGTGGCAGTTTTATCCGGACAGGTCTTCCGAATTGCGTCATGGTTCTATCCGGGGTGAAAAAGTTCTTTGAATCTAAACGGTTTTTTGCCAAGGTTCATGGGACACGTGTCACTCTTTGGTTGGTTTCTTTAGCTGATTTCACCTTAGATTTCGCACCCACCTTCTCTGAAAAGCAACATCTTCATTAATGAAGGTGACATCAGCGTCGTCTTTTAATCATTGCTAACCTTTTCGAATTCTCCTACGAATCAAGACTTCTTTTTAAGGTTTACTATAAATTAAGAATTTTTTCCACTGTTTTACCATCACTTTCATTCTTACTTTGATAATCTTCAGAGCTTTCTCTCTCAAACACAAATTCTTGTTTAGGTTGTTTATGTTCACGGCAAGGAACGCTCTGATCAAAGGTGGGTGGCTCAATCTGTCTGAACTAAAAAAAGCACAAAAAGTCGAACGGGAAAGGCGCATTGCAGCGGGCTTACCCACTTCTCCCATCGAAAAACCAGCATTCTCAGCCACAGAGTCTGACCATGGTTCTTCCTCCTCAAAGGGTGTCAAACCGAAGAGGTTGTTTCAAACCAACCTTTCCCCTATCATCTCAGGTTCTTCGGTTCAAGAGTCAGAACCCACAGTTGAGTCAGGTTTAACAGTTACTAGTTTTAAAAAACCCTCCCCATTCTTAGCCATGGGGTCAGATGCTGAAACTTCTCCTCACAAGCTGGTTGATCGAAGAAAAGGCCGGCTGGTCAAAGGGCAGGCTTCCAAGAGTACTCCTTCGAAATCGGGGGCCAAGGACAGCAGTACAGGGTCAGAGGTACCCATTAAAGCACCCAGGGACAGGCTGAGCGGTCCGGAAACCACTGGCTCAAGTCCCCGAAGGAAAACATCTACATCAGAGCCCCAACCGGAGGCTAGGATCCAGGAGAGTACTGAAGCTCATCAGTCCGGAAGTCAGGCTGATCCAACCCCAAACCTCCCCCTCACAACAACAACCGAAAATCTTTCCTCAATCATTGAGGAAATAATGGAGGACTCCATCGAAGAGGCTCCATTCGAGTCCGAACCATCCGGACAGACTAGTGGTGCTGCTGCTGCCCAAAACGATAAAGGCAAGGAAAAGCTATGCTTAAGGCTTCCGGATCTGCCAGAGTGTCTTGAAGGAAAAGTGGGACCTTGTTTCCACAAGGTCAATGTTAAATATCTCATTGCCCTGCAAAATATTAATTACGCTTTCATCCATACAGCTCAGTTGGGCCGGATGCGTACAAAGTGGGGGATTCCGGAAAATGTGAAGATAAGAATCCCAATAGATCCTGAAACCCCCATGGATTGTAAACTCAGTGAAGTAGTCATCTTCACCAAGCTCTTTAACTGGGGTTTAAGGTTCCCCTAGGATCCGGAAATAGTGCGGTATTTCCATCTCATCAAACTCTGTCCCAGTCAATTAAGCCCCAATGCCTGGTACACACTTATGGCATGCATCATGGCCTCCAGGCTCTCCGGGATTCCTCTACCAATGGAGGAATTCGCAGATGTGGCTAGTCTCTACAGGATCCACCACATTCCCTTTTATCACTTCAACATGGGTGATGATTATAAAGCAGTGGACGATCTGCTTGAGTCGGAGAGAAACTGGAGGACCCAATTCCTGTTCGTAAGTGGTGCTTGGGAGAACGGGAGGAAAATTAAAGCCGGAGTCAATCCAAGTCTTCATACCAGCAGATGGAGGAGTGATCGTAAGGCTCCTACTTTATATTATTTTTTCTGCTTTTATCGAATTTTCTTAAACTGACTGTTCTTATCTTTTTTCTTAGCAGTGCTGCCCAAAGACTTTAGTGACTACCTAAAGTCCGGACAGGTTACTTGCTCCAAGATCAACACTTGGGCTTCTGAGAAATGGGGAAACCGGTTTCACGATGCTTTTACAGGGGGCAACTTGGCAAGGTCTCATCTTTGGAACACCACTGGCCAAGGGACTTGACTTGGGAGGAACTCACTACCCCACCCCCTCCGGATGTAGTCCTGAAGAGAACACACGAACCGGACGGGTCACTTTACTTGCCAGGCCGGGCCAAGGCCCCGAGTAAGATGAAAGCCAAGAAGAAGAAGGGCATGAAGGTGGTAGGTGAAGCTAATCCTACCGAGGTGGAGGAGGCTGTTCCAACAAATCCTGAGGGGCTAGCCCCAAGCCAGATTAATGCTGCTCTCCTAGAAGTGGTAGAGCAGGAGAGTGTTAGGCAAGAAGTTCAATCCCCAAAACCCCCAAGAGCTCCCAAAAGAGACCGAAAACGGGGAGCTGAAAGCAAGGACAGGGAGGTCAAGAAGAAAAAGACCTCCAAGGGTGATGAACTTTCTCTCCGGCCTCCGGAGCCTCTCCCCCATGTTGATCCTACTGATCCAACACAAGCAGAGGAGATCCCTGGTGATTTTCGAACTGACGAAGTCGGAGGAGGAGACCTTAGCATCGATGGGGTTGACATCACCGGTTTTGATGGGCTTGGTGACTACTTTGCCAACCTCCCCATAGATGATTTTGTTGGGCCTTACCTCCCTCCGAGTACTTCGAACACCGTCACTTTTAATGGTAAGACTTTTACTGTTTCAAGTGAAAGGGATATTATAACTCACTCTATATTAAGTAGTGTTCAGCTGGTGCTTGTGCTGGAGAAGCAAGTTCGAAGTCAGGAAGATACTATCAAAGATCTCAAGTCTGACAAAGAGAGACTATCTGATGATCTTCTTACTGCCACTCAACATGCTGACACTCTAAAGGGGGAGAACAAGGAGCTGAAAAAGAACCAAGAGGGGTGGACCACCAAAGTTGCTACTCTAGAAGATACTATCTAGGAGCTGTGGGAGAAGTTGTCCGGAGTAGAGAAAGATCTCACCTCTTCAAAAGAGGAGGCCAAGGCTAAGGATCAAGTTATCCACAACTTGACGAGTGACAAGATTGCGTTTGAGAACACAGTGTCTAAGGCTGCAGAGGAGAAAGATGATCTGCTAAGGGAGCAAGAGGCCAAAATCAAGGCCAAGATCGATGCTTACGCCGACAACGTAATAGACACTCAAGAGCAAATGTATGCCAAGGTGAAGTCGGACATGGTCCTGCTTTTTCATGAGAAGTTCTCGAAGAGGAGCCTGGGAGATTTGTGGCTTCACGTAGAGTACGAAGACCTTCCCTTCCACACCATGGCTGATGGAGACTTGCATGATTATTCCAGTGCTTCCTCTTCTGACGAAGCAGAAGAAAATACCGAGAAGGGCCATATCGAAGAGAAAGACGATCCTAAGGGGAAGAAGAAGATAAGTGAGGCTGAGCCATCTTCAAAGGCTCAGTCTTAAACTATGAATTATCATTTCACTTTTATGTTATCTAAACTAAAGTCCTTGGAAGGCCAAGGCATTCTTTTTGTTATTGTGTCCGGTATCTGACCGGATAGATCCTTTGCTCTGTTTGGCAATTTAAAAGTCCTTGGAAGGCCAAGGCACTTAAGTTATTTTAATGAACATCTTTGTTTTGCACAATTCTCGCATCCTTTCATAGTTTGTTTCAATTCTAGTGGCTAGTGTTTAAATAGCCCTTAGTTATTTCATAAGCATTTTAAAGTGAGAGTGTCTAAATTCTCCGATGACAAATGTTTAAGTAGTCATTAATCCCTTAATTCAATCCGGATGGTGTGACAAAAAACAAAGTAAAAACACTTCGATTTTTTTTTACGAAGGCATCAAATTTTATTAAAAATTCTGGACACCTCATTAAAACCTCCCCGTGCCACCAGGGTAGGAAAGTGTATGCCCCCAAATATTTACATGAATTTTAAAACAAGTCAATATTTACACAGCTTTTATTCCAATTACATTCGGAGATGCTCAATATTCCAAGGGTGATTTAAAACCCTACCATCCTTGTCTTTGAGCCAATATGTTCCAGGTTTAAGCCTTTCAATGACCATATAAGGTCCTTCCCAAGTTGGGGCCAGTTTGCCGAAGAGCTTTTCTTTAGTGTGTAAGAAGACTTTCCTCAATACTTTGTCCTTAGGCTGGAAATCTCTTCTTTTAACCCTAGAAGCAAACTTGTTTCTCATCAAACCTTGATAGTGTGCAGCTCTAAGGTGAGCCTTTACTCGTCTTTCCTCTATTAGGTCAAGCTGGCCTCTGATTGCCACTTCATTCGCGTGTTCGTAGAAGTTGTGAACCCGAAATGAAGGGAGAGTTGCTTCTATGGGGGCTATTGCATCCATCCCATAGACCAAGGCAAAGGGTGATTCTTGTGTCGCAGCCCCATGTGTAGTCCGGTAGGCCCACAAGACCTCTTACAAATAACTAGGCCACTTCCCAGCAGCCCCTTCCAAATTCTTCTTCAAACCGGACAATATAGTTCTGTTAGCCACTTCAACCTGACCATTTGCTTGTGGGTGGAAAGGTGAAGAGAAACAATGTTGTATACCCCTTGAAGAACAGAAACTCTCCATTTCCCTATTGTCGAAATGTGGCCCGTTGTCTGTCGTTATTTTTTGTGGAACACCAAATCTGCAACAGATGTTGGATAAAATGAATTTTATGACAGCTTTTTATGTTGTTCCTGCCAAGGGGGCTGCTTCTATCCACTTCGAAAAGTAATCTATAACAACAATTATTGTTCTGCGCCCTTCGGATGCCATGGGAAGAGGTCCTACCAGATCCAACCCCCATCGAGCAAAAGGTATAGGCTCAGAAATTGACTCTAAAGGGATGGCCGGGACATGAATTTCATTGCTATATTTTTGGCATGGATCACACCTTCTTACCAGCTCATTAGCATCCTGCATTATAGAGGGCCAATAATAGACAGCCAGTAAAATTCTCCGTGTTAGAGCCCTGAATCCACAGTGAGCCGATCCCTCACCATCATGCAATTCGGAGAGGACTACTTGAGACTCATCGTCTCCCAAACATCGCAAAAGAGGTTTACTGTAAGACTTCTTATACAGAACGTCTTTTAGTATGATAAAACCACGAGCTTTGTGCTTCATTTTTCTTGCTAGTGCTTTATCTGGAGGCAGGATGCCATTGGAGAGATACTGCAGGAGAGGAAATCTCCAGTCTTGTGGTTGTTTCATCTGTACTTCGAAAATTTCTTCCTCTTTACCGATGTTATGTTGAATGGAAGGGCTCTCCAGCACATGGATCCAAGGATATGACTCAGTGTAGGCTATGGTTGCCAGTGAATCTGCTAATTCATTCTCTGCCCGGGGTATATGCTCATAAACAACGCTTTTGAATTTAAGAGCCTCATTTTTAAGAAGAAGCAAGTACTTCACTAGTTGCTCCTTTTTTGCCTCAGATTAACCTTGTGCATGGTGGATAAGAAGCTGAGAGTCACTCATCAGCTTGACCATTTTGGCCCCACTTATATAGGCTAACTTTAAACCAACTAGAGCTGCTTCGTATTCGGACTCATTGTTAAAAGCCCTAAAAGCAAAACATATAGCCTGGTACATTTTGTCACCATATGGAGAAGTCAAACACACCCCTGCACCACATCCCATAGTACTGGACCCACCATCCGTCCGGATGACCCAGACCTTTTTGTCTTTCATCTCACTAGTCTGCTCCGAATCCCTATCAGAGTGGAATTCAACTAAAAAGTCAGCCACAACTTGGGCTTTGACTACTGTTCGAGGAGAAAAATCAATATCGAAGTCCCCTAATTCCACTGACCACTTAGTCATTCTACTTGAAATGTCTGCCTTTTGGAGAACATTCTTCAAGGGAAAAGACGTTCGGACGACAATCGGATGAGCCTGGAAATAAGGCCTCATCTTCCTGGCAGCAATCACCAAGGCCAACACTAACTTTTCGAATTTCAAATAATGCTTTTCTGCATCTATCAAGCTCTTGCTGATGTAGTACACCGGATGGGGGTAATTATCTACCTATCTTACCAATACAGAACTGATGGCACAACTTGAAACTGCCAAGTATACGAAGAGTGTTTCTCCATCAACAGGCTTAAACAAAGTCTTAGGAGAGGACAGATGTTTCTTAATTTCATTGAAGGCCTCATCGCACTGTGGAGTCCAGTCGAATCCCTTTGCACCCTTTAGAGTTTGGAAAAACGGGGCACATCTGTCTGAAGATCTTGAGATGAATCGATTTAAAGCATCCAACCTTCCCGTCAACTGCTGTACTTCTTTAACATTCCGAGGAGGCACCATTTGGAACAGAGCATTAAGTTGGTCTGAATCGGGCTGTATCCCTTGCTCACTTATTATGTAACCCAAGAACTTCCCGGATTGTACTCCGAACATACATGTTTCTGGATTTAGCTTCAAATTCAGTTTTACCAAGTTGGCAAAAGTTTCTTGGAGGTCTTTCAAGTGCAGCTGCTCATCCACACTTTTCACCATCATATCATCAATGTATACTTCCATATTTCTTCCAATTTGATCAGCAAAGGCTTTATTTACCAATCGCTGATAAGTGGCCCCATCATTTTTCAATCCGATTGGCATCACCTTGTAGCAATGAAGACCCCTGTCAGTGACAAACGCGGTATGCTCCTGATCCTTCGGGTCTACTTGAATTTGATTGTACCCGAAGAAAGAATCCATAAAGGAAAGTAGTTTATTCCCAGAAGTGGAGTCTACTAGCTGATCAATCCGGGGGACCGGATATAAATCTTTTGGGTAAGCCCTATTGAGATCTATGAAGTCAATGCACATGCGCCACTTGCCATTTTTCTTTTTCACCAAGACCGGGTTGGCAGTCCATAAAAGATATTGAGACTCCTTTATATGCCCCATTTTTGTGAGCCTGTCAACTTCTTGAACAATAACATCAGCCTTTTCCTTGGAAAAAGCCCTTCTCTTTTGTACCACAGGTGCTACGTCTCTCCGGATGGATAGGTGATGTGATATAATGTCTGTTGGAACCCCTGTTACATCAGCATTTCACCAAGCAAAAACATGCTGATGGTCTTTTAAAAACTTCAACATTCTATTCTTTAGTTCGGACGGTATTTTGGACCCTATCTTAACACTTTTTCCTTCTTCTAGCAAATGTGTTTCAACTTCTTCAACTGGTATCAACACTCCAGGGGTCTCTCTGGGGTCATCAATTTCACCCTCACCCCCAGAAAGCCCCTCAAATTGCTATCCTTCGTTGATACAAACTGCCCCCAAAGTTCGTGGAGCCAGCATTGTAGCATAACATTCTCTTGCAACCTTTTGACTGCTTCGGACAACTCCCACTTGTCCTTGAACAATATATTTCAAATATTGGTGGACTGTAGAGGCCACTGCATGCATCCTAGAGAGCCAAGACCTCCCTAAAATAGCATTATAACCAGTTGAACAATCCACCACAATAAAAAGTATCCTGGACATCTTCTTAAAAGGGCCCTTGCCCAACAAAACTTCTTCTTCGAACTCCCCGATCACATCTGCTGAACTCCCAGTGAAGCCCACAGTTGATCTGTCCGAACGCTGAATTACGGCTGGATTTTTCATCTTTTTATAAGTGGTTAAGAAGAGGATATTGGCTGAGCTTCCAGTATCCACCAAGATTCGTCTTATATCATTGCCCCCAATGGATGCTCCTATGACAACAACATCTTCATGAGGGCCAGCTATATCTCTTAAGTCATCTTCATCGAAAACAATGAAGGGGAATGGAATTTGTGACTGATAGGAGGTCATGCCCCCTTTTAGCTGGGTGGCTAAAGTATGAACATGCCTCTTCCTCGAAGAAGCAGTAGGAGCTGCCATAGTATCCCCTCCGAAAATTGTAAGTGACTCAAAAAACTTAATCAGCCCGGAGACCGTTTTACAACGTTCTTCAATGGCACCCACTCTATTTCGAGTTAGATCGGGCTCCAGGTATTCGGATTCTACATCAAATATTTTGATTATTACCATAGCCCCCTCCGGAGCAGCATTGCTCGGACCAACCGGGTGAGTATTGTCAGGCCTATTTCCTCCTCTTCTTTTGACATATGCCCCCAGCTTTCCTCTTTCAATCAAGTTCTGAACCTCTTGTTTCAAGGCTATACAATCGTCAGTGGTATGGCCAGTATCATTATGGTACTTGCAAAAAGAGTTGTTACGATGTTCCCTAGGGGATTGTAGTGCAGTCGGTTTCCTATAATGCACTTCTTCCTTTGTTTTATCATAAATGGTGGCCACATTTTCTTTCAATTCTGCAAACCACTCCGGTTGGACCCAAGGCCCCCTCTTATTTCTAGATTTCTGACTCTGGGCAGGTGCATCTGGCTGAGATTGAGCTTTGGCCCTGTTATGTGTATGTCCGGTCTCCCTTGCCTTGTTCCCGAACTGTTGGTTAGGGTTTGGTACAACCGGGGCAGAACTCACCTGCCTGTGCACCCTAGTTTTCTTCGTTTCATCAACATTGATCTACTTTCCGACTTGATTCAGCAAACCACCCCAAGTCATGGCTTTCTTTCTGGTCACCGAATCAGCCAAATTTCCAGGGTTCAAGCCCAGTCTCAAGGATGCTATTGCTGGTGTGGATAAAAATAGCCTGAAGGTAGGCTAGTAATTTTAAGTGGAGTTTCAGGGTGGTGTATGGGTGTTTCAAGGTGGTGTATGGGTGTTTCAAGGTGTTGTATGGGTGTTTCAAGGTGGTGTATGGGTGTTTCAAGGTGGTGTATGGGTGTTTCAAGGTGGAGAGATAATTAAGCAGCTTGGTAGCAGTTAATTTTCATTATTAGAAGTTAATGCTGGTGGTTGAGTATTTATAGTGTGATGTTTGGGCCCTTATGGGCTTTCGGGTCAAGTTTAATGGACCCGGGTCATGTTTAAAGACCCATGAGTTCTAAGCAGGAGGACAGGTAGCTTAGTCAGGAAGTGTTTAGGTTTTTTAGTTCTTTAGTCATAGTTCGAACAGCCTTAAGTTCACAAGTGTTCGAAGTGATCTGTCCGGTCCAAATCATCTGTCCGGTTTCCGGAGAGTTTTAGACTGATTTGCCCTTCCGGGGAGTATGCTAAATTCGGACACATCAGGAGCCCCTTTTTTAGGTGTTTGAGCAAGTATCCTTGTCAAGGAACTGAAAAACAGTCCGATTCCACGAAGTGGTTCTTAATTCGGAGAGAGTTGTGGGTGTACCCGGACAGATCAAACTTTACGAATTCCAAACGGTTTTTGTCAGAGTTAGTGGGACACGTGTCGTTCTCTGATTGGCCATTCCAGCCGTTTTTTCACCTTGAAATTCGCACCATCTTCTTTTATAAGTAACCTCTTTAATTGCCAATAATGACATCAACACCGTCTTTTAATCATTACCCAACTTTTCGGATTCTCCTAGGAATCAACTCCTTTTTTCATATTTACTATAAATTCTCATTCATTTTTCACTATTTCACTATCTCTCTCAAATTTTACTCTGCAATTTCACCCAGAGCTTTATCTCTCTAGAACAAAAACTTCCTTGGCTGTTTTATGTTTACAGCAAGAACACCATTGATCAAAGGCGGTTGGCTCAACCTTTCGGAGTTGGAGAAAGCACAAAGGGTCGACAAAGAGAAACGACTAGCAGCAGGGCTACCATCGTCGCCTGTTGAGAGACCAGCCTCCTCTGTTGCAGAATCTGATAGAGGCTCATCCTCTTCCAAAGGTACCAAGCCTAAAAAGCTCTTTCAATCCACCCTTTCTCCCATAGTATCTGGCTCCTCAGTTCAGGAGTCAATCCCTGCTGTTGAACCGAGAGTTACAGCTACAAGTGTTAGGAAAAAATCGTCTTTTATTGCCATGGGGTCTGACTCTGACCACCCCCCGGAGAAGTTAGTCATCAAAAGGCCAAGCCGGTTAGTCAAGGGGCTAACCTCAAAAAATACTCCCTCGAAATCGGGGGCAAAAAATAGTGAATCTGGGTCTGGGGCACCCATTAGAGCTCCTCGGGAGAGGCCGTCCGGTCCGGAGGCCAGCAGCCCAGTACCCCCAAAGAATCTTCTGCCTCAGAAACTCAACTTGAGGTGAGAAGTCAAATAAATACGGGCAGTCAACAGTCCGGAGGCCCAGCTATGCCAAGCTTCAATCCTCCCCGGACTACTTCTACAGAAGCTCCCCCAACAATTATGGAGGAGAGAATGGAGGACTCCACTGAGGAGGTCCGATTTGAGTCCGAGTCCTCCGGACAAGCTGATACTGCTATTGTTGTTGCCAAGAAGGGCAAGGAAAACTTATATCTGAGGCATCCGGACCTTCCAGAGAGCCTTGAAGGGAGAGTGGGGCCATGCTTTCACAAAGTTGAGCTCAAGTATCTCTTGGCCTTGCTGAAGACCAAGTATGCGTTCATCCATACTTCAGATCTGGGTCAATTGTGCACAAAGTGGGGGATCCCTGAGAACGTAAAGATAAGGATTCCCATCGATCCGGAGACCCCGATGGATTGTAAAAGGAATGAAATAGTCTTCTTTACGGAGCTATTCAACTAAGGACTCAGGTTCCCACTGGACCCGGAGATAGTGCGCTACTTTCACTTGGTCAAACTCTGCCCAACACAGCTAAGCCCCAATGGTTGGTTCACCTTAATGTCATGCATAATGGAATCTAGGCTATCAGGGATCCCTCTTCCTATGGAAGAGTTCGCTGCAGTGGCCAACCTGTGCAAGCATCATCAGTTC
This sequence comes from Limnanthes douglasii subsp. nivea, assembly GCA_036936605.1. Lineage (NCBI taxonomy): Eukaryota > Viridiplantae > Streptophyta > Magnoliopsida > Brassicales > Limnanthaceae > Limnanthes > Limnanthes douglasii. The sequence continues at coordinate 38,216,963 of JAUPFV010000002.1, forward strand.
CCCTTCTACCATTTCAATATGGGGAACGATCTCAAAGCTGTTGATGATCTCCTGGATTCGGAGAGCAAATGGAGGAGCCAATTCTTGTTTGTCAGTGGCTCATGGGAAAATGGCAAGAAAATCAAGGCCGGAGAGAATCCAAGCCTCCTCAAGAGTAGATGGAGGAGTGACCGTAAGTTTTCTACTTCAAGTTTATGTTCGAATCTCTCTTTTCTCTCTTTTTTTAAGTTAAGTTTGTACTAACCAATTTCTTTTTTGTTTTATCAGAGCTGCAAAGGAGTTCGGGGACTACCTGAAGGCCGGACAGACTACCTGTGGCAAAATTAATGCATGGGCTGCAGAGAACTGGGAGAACCGATTCCACAAGGCCTTCACCACTGGAAACCTAGCAAGGTCCCATCTGTGGAACACAACAGGTCGGAGAGACCTAACTTGGGAGGAGCGCTCCACCCAGCCTGATGAAGACATTGTGCTGAGAAGGTCCCACGAGTTGGATGGGACACTCTACCTGCCTGCCTGGGCCAAAGCCCTAAGCAAAATGAAGGGCAGAAGAAAAGGCAAGAAGGTGGTAGGTGATACTGAGAAGGAGGCCCCAACAGATCCAGAGGGGCCAACACAAGTTCAAATTGATGCAACCCTTTTACAAGTGGTGGAGCAGGAGAGCGAAAAGCAGGAAGTGAACCTCCCAAAACCTCCAAGGGCATCCAAGAGGACTCGCAAGCAAGCAAGTGAAAGTGCTGATAGGGAAGCCAAGAAGAAAAAGACTTCCCAAGGAGATGAGCTTGCTCTCCGGGATCCGGAGCCCTCTTTCCCTACTGACCCGACACTGGCCGAAGAGATCCCAAAGGACTTTCAAGAAGAGATTCCAAGGGAATTCCATACTGATGAGGTTGAGGGGGGAGAGCTTAATTTGGATGAAGTGGACATCACCGGTCTGGGTAGACTTGGTGAATATTTCCTTGGCCTGCCTAGAGACGAGTTTGCAGGGCCCTACATCCCTCCGAGCAGTTCCAATACGGTCAATTTTAATGGTAAGACTTTCATGGTTTCTAGCGAGAAGGATATTATAGCCCATTCTCTACTTAGCAATGTGCAGCCAGTTCTTACATTGGAGAGGCAAGTCCGGAGTCAAGCAGACACTATCAAAGACCTCAAGTCTGATAAGGAAAAGCTGTCCGGAGACCTCCGCACTGCCACCACCAATGCTGACTTGCTTAAGGAAGCAAATGAGGAACTGAAGAAGAAGCAAAATGAAAGCAACACAAAAGTTGCAACCCTAGAAGAAACCATAAAAGATCTTCAGGATAAGCTGTCCGGACTGGAGAAGGACCTGACAACCTCAAGGGGAGAAACTGCAACAAAGGAGAAGCTCATCACCAACCTGACCACTGACAAGATCGCTTTAGAGAATGCAGTGACTCAGGCTGCTGAAGAGAAGTCTGCTTTGATAAGGGACCAAGAGGCCATGATCAAAGCCAAGATTAATGCCTATGCCAGGGAGATGATACAAAGCGAAGAGCTAATGATCCAAAGGGTGAAGTCTGATATGGTTCTCCTGTTTCACGAGAAATTCCCGAAGAGGAGACTGGGGACTTATGGCGCTATGTGGATGATGATGACCTTCCATTTTATACTATGGTCGATGAGGGATATTCCAGTGAGTCCTCATCTGATAATGAAGAGGAAACCGGAGAGAGCCCAAGTGAAGAAGAGATTGATCCCAAGGGCAAGAAGATAGTTGAAGAGAGGAGTGACACCAAAGTCAAGAAAACAGATGAGGGCGAGCCATCTTCAAAGGCTCAACCTTAATTTATAATTTATTTTGTTTATCTTTTATTCAAACTAAAGTCCTTGGAAGGCCAAGGCACTCTTTTTGTGATGGTGTCCGTACTATTCGGACAGATTTTTTTTTACACTGTGCTCAAACTTGTTTAAAAGTTCTTGGAAGGCCAAGGCAATATTAATTTGTTGAATGAATGTTTCTATTTTACTCAACCATCATCTTCTTTCATTATCTGTTTTACTTTAGATAACTAAAATTTAAGTAGCTTTGAGTTATTGCATTGTGAGAGTGTTTAGATTCTCCGGCTAGAGTTTCAATAGCCCTTAGACCTTTCAGTCCGGGTAGTATGACAAAAGACAGAATTTTGAAAATACTTAGAAAATTATTGAAGAAGGCATCAAACTTCATTGAAAGCTCTCCGTGGCACCGAAGAGGGGAAGGTATGCCCCCAAATATTTACATGGATGTTTAAACAAGTAAATATTTACACAAGTGTTATTCCAAGTACATTCGAAGGTGTTCAATATTCCAAGGGTGAGTTAAAACCCTGCCATCTTTGTCTTCCAACCAATAAGTCCCAGGCTTGATTCTTTCAACCACAGTATACGGACCCTCCCAGGTTGGGGCCAGCTTTCCGAAGAGCTTTTCCTTAGTATGCAAGAAAACTTTTCTTAATACTTTATCTCCTGGTTGAAAATCTCTCCTTTTAACTTTAGAAGCAAACCTGCTTCTCATCAAGCCATGATAGTGTGCAATTCTAAGATCAGCTTTAACCCGTCTCTCTTCGATTAAATCAAGTTAATTTCTAATTGCCATTTCATTAGCGTGCCCGGAGAAGTTGTGAATACGAAAGGAAGGGAGTGTTCCTCTATGGGAGATACTGCATCCATTCCATAGACTAAAGCAAAGGGCGATTCTTGTGTTACAGCCCCAGGTGTTGTCCGGTAGGCCCACGAGACCTCTTGTAGATAACTAGGCCACTTCCCAGCAGCCCATTCTAGATTATTCTTTAACCCGGACAGTATTGTTCTGTTAGCCATTTCAACTTGCCCATTGGCTTGTGGGTGAAAAGGTGAAGAAAAGCAGTGTTGTATACCTCTTGAGGCATAGAAGCTTTCCATCTCTCTGTTGTCAAACTGTGGCCCATTGTCTGTTGTTATCTTCTGGGCTGCAACATATGTTGGATAGAATGAATTTTATGACAGCTTTTGATGTTGTCCCTGCCAGGAGAGCTGCTTCTATCCACTTCGAGAAGTATTCAATGGCCATAATTATAGTTTTACGCCCTCCGGACGCCACAGGGAGAGGCCCAACCAAGTCCAATCCCCATCGAGCAAAAGGGATGGGCTCAGAAATTGATTCCAAAGGAATGGCTGGTACATGAATTTCATTGCTGTACCTCTGGCATGGGTCACACCTTTTCACCAGTTCCTTAGCATCTTTCATGATCGATGGCCAATAGTACCCGGAGAGTAGTACTCTTTTTGTTAAAGCTCTGAATCCACAATGGGCTGATCCCTCACCATCATGCAATTCAGAGAGGACCATTTGTGACTCATGATTCCCTAAACAACGTAGGAGAGGTTTGCTATAGGATTTTTTGTACAACACTTCTCTTAACATAATGAAACCACGAGCCCTGTGCTTCAATGTTCTGGCTTGTGATTTATCTAAGGGCACGATACCATCGGACAGATATTGTATAAGAGGAGACCTCCAGTCTTGAGGCCGATTCACTTGTATTTCAAAGACTTCCTCTTTTTCATCCTTACTGAGCTGAATAGAAAGGCTTTCAAGCACATGGATCCAAGGGTAGGACTCCGTATATGCTATCGTTGCCAATGAGTCTGCTAGCTCATTTTCTGCCCGGGGAATGTGCTCAAAAACAACAGTTTTAAACTTTAACGCTTCATTTTTTAGGAGAAGTAAATACTTGACCAATTGCTCCTTTCTAGCCTCTGATAGGCCTAAGGCATGGTGGACAAGCAACTGGGAGTCACTTAGTAGCTTGACCATTTTAGCTCCACAGATATATGCCAACTTTAACCCAGTTATAGCTGCTTCGTATTCGGACTCGTTATTAGACGCTCTGAAAGCAAAACAAATAGCTTGGTACATGTTGTCCCCGTATGGGGAAGTGAGACATATTCCTGCTCCAGATCCCATGGTACTAGATCCTCCGTCTGTTCGGACAATCCACACTTTCTTGTCTTTTGAATCAGTAGGTTGCTCTGAATCCCTATCGGAGTGGAATTCAACCAGAAAATCAGCCATAGCTTGGGCTTTTACTGCTGTCCGGGGAGCAAAGTCTATGTCGAAGTCCCCCAACTCTACTGACCACTTTGTCATTCTGCTTGAAATGTCTGCTTTTTGAAGGACATTCTTTAAAGGGAAAGATGTCCGGACGATGATAGGATGAGCCTGGAAATAGGGCCTCATTTTTCTTGCAGCTATTACCAAAGCCAATGCTAGTTTTTCGAGTTTTAAGTAACGCCTCTCAGCATCAATCAAGCTTTTGCTGATGTAGTACACTGGGTGAGGATGCCCATCCACCTCTCTTACTAACACTGCACTGATGGCACAACTTGAAACATCCAGATACACAAAGAGAGTCTCCCCATCAACTGGTTTGAATAAAGTTTTGGGAGAGGAAAGATGTTTCTTGATTTCATTGAATGCCTCATCACACTGTGGGGTCCATTCAAACCCCTTTGCACCCTTTAAGGTTTGAAAGAATGGAGCACACCTGTCCGAAGACCTGGAGATGAATCTGTTCAAGGCAGCCAATCTCCCCGTTAATCGTTGTACTTCTTTAATGTTTCGAGGAGGCTCCATCTGGAATAAAGCATTGAGTTGGTCTGGGTCGGGCTGTATTCCATGCTCACTTATGATGTACCCTAAGAACTTCCCGGACTGCACTCCGAACACACATTTTTCAGGGTTTAATTTTAAATTCACTTTTGCCAAGTTGGCAAAAGTTTCTTGGAGGTCGGACAAGTGCAACTGCTCATCCACGCTTTTCACCATCATATCGTCAATGTAAACCTCCATATTTCTTCCAATTTTATTAGCAAATGTCTTGTTGACTAGCCTTTGATAAGTAGCCCCAGCATTTTTCAAGCCAAAAGGCATTACCTTGTAGCAATGTAGACCCCTATCAGTGACAAACGTGGTGTGCTCTTGATCTTTTGGATCTACTTGGATCTGATTATACCCGGAGAAGGCATCCATGAAGGAGAGCAGCTTGTTCCCAGAAGTAGAGTCTACTAACTGATCTATCCGGGGGACCGGATACAAATCTTTTGGGCAAGCTCTATTGAGGTCTGTGAAGTCAATGCACATACACCATTTGCCATTCTTCTTTTTCACCAAGACAGGATTGGCAGTCCACAAAGGGTATTGAGATTCTTTAATGTGGCCCATCTTTGTGAGTCTGTCAACCTCTTGTACTATGACATCAGCCTTTTCTTTTGAGAAAGCTCTCCTCTTTTGTACCACTGGTGCCACATCCCTCCGGACAGATAGGTGATGGGAAATCACCTCTGATGGAACTCCAGTAACATCAGCATTGCACCAAGCAAAAACGTGCTGATGGTCTTTCAAGAATTTCAACATCTCTTCTTTCAACATTGGTGGCATTTTGGACCCTATCTTGACACTTTTTCCTTCTTCCAAGCAGTGTGTTTCAACCTCTTCAATTAGAATTAACACTCCAGGGGTCTCTCTGGGGTCATCAATTTCACCATCACCCCCAAAAAGGCCCTCAAACTGATATTGATCATTTATACGGACTGCCCCCAGCGTTCGTGGAGTCAAGGCAGTGGCATAGCATTCTCTTGCAATTTTTTGGCTGCTCCGGACAACCCCAAACTGTCCCTGAACAGCATACTTCAAACACTGATGGACTGTCGAAGCCACTGCATGCATCCTAGAGAGCCAAGATCTCCCTAGAATGGCATTATAGCAAGTGGGAGAATCCACCACAATGAAGAGTATTCTAACCATTTTCTTGAAAGGGCCCCTGCCCAATAACACTTCTTCTTCAAACTCCCCGATCACATCGACTGAGCTACCCGTGAAGCCCACGATTGATCTGTCCGATTTCTGAATCACAGCTGGATTTTTCATTTTCTTGTAAGTGTTTAGGAAAAGGATATTGGCAGAGCTTCCAGTATCCACCAGAATTCGCCTTATCTCATTGCCCCCTATAGATGCTCCTATGACAACAGCATCCTCATGAGGGCCAGCAATATCTCTCAAATCATCCTCATCGAAGACTATGAATGGGAATGAGTTTGGTGATTGATAGGATGTCATGCCTCCTTCTAGCTGGGAGGCTAAATTATGAACATGCCTCTTTCTTGAAGAAGCAGTAGGAGCAGTCATTGTGTCCCCTCCGAAAATCGTCAGTGACTCGAAGAATTTAATGAACCTGGAGACTGTCTTAGAACACTCCTCTATGGCACCCACCTTATTTCGTGTTGGATCAGGATCCAAGTATTCAGATTCCACATCAAACCTTTCAACTATTACCATGGCCCCCTCTGGGGCAACATTACTTGGACCAACCCGGTGAGTGTTATCAGGCTTGTTGCCTCCTCTTCTTTTAATGTATGCACCCAACTTTCCCCTTTCAATCAAGTTTTGAACCTCTTGTTTCAGTGCTATGCAATCATCAGTGGTATGGCCAATATCATTGTGGTATTGGCAAAAGGAGTTGTTGCGATGCTCTCTGGGAGACTGCAAGGTTGCTGGTCTCCGGTAGTGTACCTCATCTTTTGTTTTATCGAAAATGGTTGCCACACTTTCTTTGAGTTCTGCAAACCACTCCGGTTGGACCCATGGCCCTCATTTGTTTCTTGATTGTTGACTATGAGCAGGAGCTGCTGGCTGAGACTGAGCTTTTGCCCTACCATGCCCTTGTCCGGTTTCTCTGGCTTTATTCCCGGACTGGTTTTGATTTGGAGTTGGTGCCACCGGGGTGGATCTCACCTGTCTGTGCACCCTGGTCTTTTTTGTTTCATCAACGTTTATTTGCTTGCCAACTTGATTTAACAATCCTCCCCAGGTCATGGCTTTCTTTCTGGTCACCGAATCAGCCAGGTTGCCTGGGTTCAAACCTTGTCTTAGGGATGTTATTGCCACCTGTTCGAAGCAATCAGCCAACCCATTCTTTGTGTTCACAAAACGACTTATGTACTCCTTTAATGACTCATTTGGCTCCTGGGCGCAATGGATTATGGTGTCCCCATTACCCTTCAGCTCCTTACTCCCCACAAACTGCCTTCGAAAGGCCACCCAAAAAGTATCAAAGTCTTTAATACAACCCTGAGGCAGGCTGTTGTACCATTTCAGAGCACTCCCCGTGAAGGATTGGGAGAATGCCCTACAGAGTAGTTTATCATCATCATCAAAGTTCATCATGAAGTTCTTGAATTGCTCCAGATGATTGTCCGGATCAGTACTGCCATCGTACTTCTCCATCTTGGTACTGTCAAACCTCTTGGGGAGGTTCCCGGACAGAATTTTAGAAGAGAGTGGAGACTGCCTCCAATTCCTTCCACGACTGAACACAGTATCCTCATTAGGAGTTGCAAAGATACCTAGCTCATTATGGAAGGCAAAAGGATCCATCAGCATCCGGTCTACATGCCTCCGGCTGTGAGATGACCCTTTTCTAATATGCCTTTTCATCCTTCCATGGTGATCTCTTTTTCTTGAATATTTCTTAACTTGCTTTTGCTTTTTCCTGGTTCGACCCTCATCACTGCTGGAGGACAAGGATTTTTCATTCCCCCTCACTGTCCGAAGAGCTACTTGAAGATTCTGAGCTTGAGTCAGAGCTCTCCACAGGTTTGGACCGGTGAGACTTTTTAGAACTAGCATGTGTCTTTTTAGTGCTCACATGAGTTTTTGAAGCCTCAGGCTCTCGAGGGTTGTCAGTATGATGAGCAGCTGACGCTTTGGATTTCTCTTTCATGCCCATCTTGGCCTTTTCAGCCCTCAGAGCTTCTATTTCAAGCTTTAACCTGTCGCGCTCTTGGACAGTATACTCATCGTTTTCTTCCACCACTTCGAGCAAAGCTGGTGGAAGCTCTGGATTATCCGGATTCATTCTAACAGAATTTCTTGGCAGGTTTTGAATGCTTGATTCAGGCACCTCTCTCCTCCCACTGTGGTCGCCAATTTGGTGTGGATAAAAATAGCCTGAGGGTAGGCTAGTAATTTTAAGTGGAGTTTCAGGGTGGTGTATGGGTGTTTCAAGGTGGTGTATGGGTGTTTCAAGGTGGAGAGATAATTAAGCAGCTTGGTAGCAGTTAATTTTCATTATTAGAAGTTAATGCTGGTGGTTGAGTATTTATAGTGTGATGTTTGGGCCCTTATGGGCTTTCGGGTCAAGTTTAATGGACCCGGGTCATGTTTAAAGACCCATGAGTTCTAAGCAGGAGGACATGTAGCTTAGTCAGGAAGTGTTTAGGTTTTTTAGTACTTTAGTCATAGTTCGAACAGCCATAAGTTCACAAGTGTTCGAAGTGATCTGTCCGGTCCAAATCATCTGTCCGGTTTCCGGAGAGTTTTAGACTGATTTGCCCTTCCGGGGAGTATGCTGAATTCGGACTCATCAATTGCTACTTGCTCGAAGCAATCAACCAATCCATTTTTGGTGTTTACAAAATGACTTATGTATTCCTTTAACGATTCGTTTGGTTCTTGGGCACAATGGATTATTGTGTCCCCATTACCCTTCAACTCTTTACTCCTAACAAACTGCCTTCGAAAGGCCACCCAAAAGGTATCAAAATTCTTGATGCAGCCTTGAGGTAAGTTGTTATACCACTTCAGAGCACTCCCCGTGAAGGATTGGGAGAATGATCTATATAGTAATTTGTCTTCATCATCAAAGTTCATCATGAAGTTTTTAAATTGCTCCAAATGGTTGTCCGGATCAGTATTGCCATCGTACTTTTCTATTTTAGTGCTATCAAACCTCTTAGGGAGGTTCCCGGACATAATCTTGGAAGATAATGAAGATTGTCTCCAATTCCGGCCACGACTGAACACAGTATCCTCATTGGGAGTTGCAAAAATACCTGGTTCATCGTGGAAGGCAAAGGGATCCATCAGCATCCAGTCTACATGTCCCCGGTTGTGAGATGATCCTTTGCCTATATGTTTCTTCAATTTTCCATGTCTATCCCTTTTCTTTGAATATTTCTTAATCAGCTTTTGCTTCTTTTTGGATCGGCCCTCATCACTGCTGGAGGACAAGGACTCTTCAACTCCTTCCTCATCTGATAAGCTACCAGAAGACTCTGAGTCTGAGTCAGAACTTTCCACTGGCTTAGACCGGTGAGACATTTTGGAGCTGGCATGAGTCTTTTTGGTACTTACATGAGTCTTTGAAGCCTCATGCTCTCTAGGGTTATCGGTATGATGAGCAACTGATGCTTTTGACTTATCCTTCATGCCCATCTTAGCCTTTTCCAGCCCTCAGAGCTTCTATCTCGCCCTTTAATCTGTCACGCTCCTCGATGGTATACTCATCATTTTCACCCATCACTTCAAGCAAGGATGGTGGTACTTCCGGGGCGTCCGGATTCATTCGGACTGATTTTTCCTATTGGTTTTGAATGCTTGATTCAGGCACCTTTCTCCTCCCACTATGGTCGCCAATTTGGTGTGGTTTATTTCTATCTGAGGGTAAATTTGTAACTTTTGTTTAGAGTTTGTTGAAGTTTTGTAGGTATTTAATATTCGAGTAGAGAGTAGATGGAGAATTAAGCAGTCTGGTTGTATTTAATTATCATTACCCTCATTTAATGTTGGTGGTTGGGTATTTATACCCTCATATTTGGGCCTTATGGGCTCTCGGGTCGTGTTTAATGGACCCGGGTCGAGCTTAAGGATCCACAAGTTCTAAGTAGGAGAGTATGCAGCTTATGTTTGGGCTTTATGGGCTGTCGGGTCATGTTTAATGGACCCGGGTCAAGTTTAAGGACCCATGAGCTCTTAGTAGGAGAGCAGGCAGCTTAGTCAAGAAGTGATTAGGTTTTTAAATACTTTAGTCCTTGTTCGAACAGTCAAATGGATGAGGGGTTCGAACTGCCCTGTCCGGTTTAGATGGTCTTTGTCCGAGCTGTCCCTGTCCGAAGAGGTAACAGAATCCGGACTCATCACAGAGTACACACTTCTCAAGCAAAAGAATCAAGATCATCAAATAAGTATTGATTCAAGAAGAAAGAATGAAATCATGCTTTTGAGAAATTTTGATTCATTCCAAAACAGGTACAATCACGAACATCAGGAATAATCTTGCTTTTGAGAAATCATACCACGAAGAAACTTCAAGTTTTGAAACAGAATTAAACAAGATACCCCAGAAATCGTATGCAGAAGTCGTGAAAACCACCTATTCAAGAATTTGCGCATGATAATGTTTCTATCATTCATAAGGTTGATAATGTTATTATAAACTTTGAGGGCAAAGATAAAAGGTTGTTACAAATATCATCAAAACACACTATCATTGGAAAATTGTCTATTGGAAAGCCGAGTTCAGAAACTGTTAATTCCTTCCTGCAAAATTTCAAATTTACAGGAAACTTCAGCATAACTCAGTGGGATTCCAGGCATGTTTTTATTGAATTTAATCTTAAATAAAACATATAGAAAATTCGACGTCGAAATGTTTGGACAGTGGGTACTAAAACTATAAGGATCTTGAAGTGGACTCCTCATTTTAATCCTAACAAGGAATGCCATATTACTTCAGCATGGGTAACTATTCTTAATCTCCCAGAATTCATATTTAATGAAATAACTATCAATGAGATTTCAAAATTCATTGGCTTCCTCTTCAATTGTTTGGGTTCCTCCTAGAAATAGATCAAGGCACAATTGTTGTAGATTCACTGTTGAGCTCAATATATCTAAGCCTACAATCAAGAAAGTATGGATAAATTTTGGTGAAGAAGAAGGTCTATGGTTAGATATTATCTATGATCCCTACTCTGCCTATTCTAATATCTGCAACCACATTGGTCATTCAGAAAACAGCTTCAAAACAATCCTTGACTACCAAAATAAACCAACCCTTGATCAACAATCCACCACAAATCTTTTTAGAATAACATACTTATATTATCATGTATAACCGTATGAACCTAGCAATTAAAGATCTTGATTTTGTAGATGCTACACTGTCAATAGATGGACTGTCTATCTAAGGTTACTCGATTGGATGAAGCAAGACCGGTTTTTAAAAGAGATACATGGAAAAAGTGTTAAATCTTCTTTATTTTTGCAAGTTGGTTTAATTTATCATTAAATCTAATTATTGCATTTTCATTCCAAGAACATGGATAACAGTATTAAATAAAAAGTTGGTGGTTACTCTATGAATTATAAGGTTATATCTCTCATTGATACATCTGGTTTACTATTTTGTATATTTCTAATTTTGAGGGTGTAACTTACACTATTGGATAAACTGGCTTTTATAACGCCTTAAGAACGATGAATATCATTCAGGCCCGTTGCAACAACGCTTTCACAACGGGTTCGAGACCGGAAATGCCGGTTGTGTTAAGTGGGGTCATTAACCAAACTTAGTTTCCATTGGAACCCTTTTGAAACAGTTTTGCAATGAGCGTCGTTGCAAAATTTGACCCCGGTGGAATCGGGTCATGTCGTTGCAAGAATTTTTGTGATTGCGTGCCACTAATTTATCGAAACGGTTAAGTCTGTTAATGTTCGTCGTGGCAACAGTCTTTGCACAGTTGTTGCACGATGACTAACTGCTTCATTGCAAGAGTTGTTGTGATTCTGTGGCACTAATTTATCGAAACAATTAATTCTGTTAGTGTTTCAGTCGTTGCAAAAGTCATTGCATGTCTGTTGCATGATAACTAACTGCTGTAGTCACTAATTGTGTTGCATTTATGTTGGAAATAATATGAATTTAATATCCAATACATTTTATGTTGTTGCAGAGTGTTGCTCACCTGTTATAACGGTGTTTGCACTTCTGTTATATGTCTGTCGTTAAATATGAGTACACGTTAAAAATATAGGGTAGCTATGCAGGGGGGTGCATAGCTCTACATTTTTTTATTTCAAAATTAAAATACAATAATCTAATAAATACGATTCATCAATACATATTATGATTGGAAAATAAAATTTACATTCAAACAAAAATTTCCTAAAACTATAACTTGATGTCTTCAACTTGATACATCTTATCCTTATGTTCTTTAATCTTCTCCCTTTGTTTCTTCTTCTGTCTTCCAGTGTCCAGTAATACTGGTATAAAATACGTCAATTCATGCTTCAGTGGAAAGCCTGCATACATTACTCTACAAGAAAATCCGTAAGTAAAAAACAACAAAGGATTGTGTGCAAGCTCACCGGTTCTAGTGACTATTTATGCAATCAACTTGACAAACCCAATCAAAATGACTTATCCCACAATATAGGTAAATTGAATTTCAAAGTTTTGACTCACTGCCAATATATTGAAGGAGTAATAACAAATAAAATTTGGCAATTTAATCTATATTGAGAAACAATCGACCTCGACTGGTCCCAAAACACCAACGGCGTTGCCTGTTTTTGCGGCCCGATGATTTTGTATTCTCATAGTCTAAAAAGGCGCTATAAACCTTTGGATATTTCAAGAATATAAAATCACTGGGCTCTAAAAATGGTACCTGTAAAAAGATATGTCAATTACATTGGAAACACATCTAATTATACAATGAAAAAGAATAAAAATATTTACCAATCTAGAACCTACATATTGTTACTCGAGCAACCGGCTGAGCTTTGTTCATCGAGAACCTACATATTCTTACTCAAGAAACAAACATGATCTTTTCTCATCGTTTATGAAGAGAAAATAATATAAGAGAGGTTTTGATTTAGGGCTTTACAATAAGTGAGGCAGTAGTATTTATATTAGATAGGTACAAAATTAGGGTTAAGGTATAATAATTAAATAGTATGCCGTGTGAAAGAGGTGAAAATCTTGTAAGTAAGTAATGTAGTTTTTGTTAATAGTGCGTTGCTCAATAATCTTTATTCCGTTGCAGAAATGGAAATTTTGGAAAAATTTGTCATGTTACAATACAGAAAGACCCAATCCTGCCTAAAATAAATAGAATACATCCAACAAAACATAAAGCTGAATCTACTACTCAAACTCATAATAAGTAAATTAACCATATCATATTGAAACACCAAATTCATCAACTCAAAATAGATTCAAATTCATCAATATCTATTCAAATTCATCAATATTGACATCTAATATACAATATTAATCAATATTGTTAATTAGTCTAAGTCGATATCGTATTGACCATTGCTTACATTATCAATGCCATCTTCATCACTAACAAACTCATCATTAAACTCTTCTATATCAACGATCTCAAAACTTTTAGGATCAACAAGATTGTTAGGATCACTTAGGTCCATATCGGGTTGTAGCGGCATCGGTGGAGGCATTTGGGATTCTTGGAAGACTTCTTCTTGTGTTGCTTCAGCAACTAATACTTCTTCTTCATCGTCGGTCGAAATAACATATGTCATGTCTATTCTATTTCGGGCCCTTGTCTTGCATACAACTACCCATTCTTTATAAGATGTTTTTGTCGATACATAATCCAAATAATAGACTTGCCAAGCTTGAGAAACCAATATGAATGGATCATATTATGACATCCGACTTCTTCGACGAATTTCTATCAAACCATTTGTAGGTGAATTGGCATGTTTTTCCTATTGTTCCTAAACCAATCGCATTTGAAAAACACACTCGATTTATTCACCCCACCATAGGACACTTCCTAAATTTCTGCTATTTGTCGATAGTAGTCTAACATATCAGCACCATATGTCCCCTCAACCATGACACCACTATTATTTGTCTCATGCCCTCTTCCACGTTTTGTATCGAAGAGGTAACCGTTGGTATAATATCCCTCAAACTTATGAATCTCGCAATAGGGACTATCGGCCAATGTTGATAAACGAAGGTCCAATGTATCCATGTTTGTACCAACCTATGACACTCACAAAAAACAACAAACCAACATTAATATATAACCTATTAATACCGTCCACAAAAGTGAAATAATTGCTGAAAATGCAGAGAGCTAGCTACTGCAAATTAAACAAAAGCTCACTCTTATGCTAAATGAAATTACTCCATCTAAAATCGAAATTACTACCGCAAAGAAAGTGAGTTTATACCAGCAGCAACAACATCATAACATATATGTATGAATTTGATATTGTATGTACTTAAAAAAAATGAAACCAAGCAAATGGTGATTAAAAGAAGTAACAAGTAGAGTCAATATTACATATTCTTCTAGCCAAGGACCAAATCTCTCGACAAAGTATTGATCGAGATCCGCTGCAGTAGAATCGGGATTGAGTTGACGGAGCTGTTTATTGTGGGGCTGCGAAATAATTATTAGTATTGCAATTTTTATATTGTGCTAATCAATAAAAACTCACTCGATAATAGTGGCAATTTCAGTGGTATTCTTCAAGACATATATGTGTAACATGTTTGAATATTTTTTAGACAAGTATTGAGACTTCTTCTTGACTCTCTTTGGTCTGCCAGGGTGCCAAAATATTGACAAACCTTTGTCAGCCTCCACTTCGCCTCCATCATCATTCCTCGGTGGTTGTCGCTGATTTTGATGAGTCCAGAAATTTTCACCACTCACTGTAGAAACCGGATAAGGGCAATTCGGACAAAAACCACCCACTGAACCATCTGAACTGGACTAAAGTATTAAAAGCTAATCACTTTTTGACTAAGCTAATTTCTAATCTGCTTAATAAACTAATGGGTTTTTGAACTCTACCCGGTTTCATAAGTTTGACCCGAAACCCCATGTGGCCCGTAATTAATGGTATAAATACCCAACCACTTTCATTAATGAGGGTAATGAATATTTAATACAAACAGATAGCTCAAATCTCTCACTACAACCCAAACATTAAATATCTTTGAAACACCATAAAACACCTAACAAAATTATCCTCAGTCAAAATAATCCACACCATACATCCCACAAAACGATGACACCTCTTTGAGAATGTATGTTTGTGAGATGAATCCTTCAACATATGTTTTATGAGTCACCATGAGTTTCATCTTACCAATATACCTAACCAGGTTTAAACAGAGGTTTGCATTGATTAATTTGTAACCAAAAAACGTAAGCATTTATTAAAATCAATCAGAAAAAAAAAACTTACGATTCAAAAGGATACATCCACCGATATTTATAAGGTCCACCATTAAGCACTTCATATGGAAAATAAATCGGAAGATGCTCCATTCCATCAAAGAACGTTGGAGGAAATATCTTCTCCAACTTACATATTATTTGTGCCATATTTTTCTCCAGCACTAGTAAATGTTTAACGCGAAGGGTTGATGAACAGAGGTCCCGGAAAAAATGGCACAAATCAACTACTGCCTCCAATATTGGACTAGGTAACAAATGACGAAAGGAAACGGGTCATAATTTTTCCATAAGGATATGAGAATCATGGCTTTTCAAGCCACCAAAACCCTCTACATCTGTGTGGCGTGAGAGATTGCTTGCAGAATCGTCTGAGGGCCTCAAATTTCCTAGCCATGTTCAAACATCCTGTTGTTGGTCTTTGTTAAGTACATAATTAACCTTTGGTTTAACCTTTCCTAACCTTGGGTCATCGATCAGATTCAAATAGTTCCTTGAGCATAAGTACTTTATATCTTCTTTTAGCGTTTGCATTATCCTTAGTCTTTGATTTAACATCCATGATAGTAAACATCATGTTCTCCAAACATTTTTTCTCGGTATGCATCAGGTATATATTGTGCCTAATTAGGTTGTCCTTCCAGTAAAGTAACTACTAAAAAATACTTTTTTTTGCCCAATGATATTCTGTACCATATCCCGGTGACTTGCGCTTGCAATTGGATTCACCGAATTCATTCAAATAAGTGGCATGTAGAACAATCCAGTGTCTCTGCCCCAGTAAGTCGTTCATTTTCAACTACATGTGTAACTATTTTCCTTTCATAAATGCAACTTTATTGTTCATGTCAAAGTTTTCCTTACGTAGAAACTTTCGATGACAATCAAACCAACATATTCTTAGCTCTCGCAAGGTAATGCGTATTTGTTTTAGTCATACAATACAGGATTGCCAATTTACTGTGCGTATATAACATGCCATAAGCAAGGAAATCATTAATCGTCCACATTAGCGCTACGCGCATCGTAAAATTGACCCGCTTTCCAGCATCGTACGTCACAACACCATCACCCCACAAGTCCTTAAGCTTGTCGACTAATGGCCGCATGAACACATCAAGATCTCTCCATGCACTATGAGGACCAGGTATTATAAGTACTATAAAAATTTAAGGATCCTTCATGCATAAACCAGGTGGCATATTGTAAATGCACACCATCATCGGCCAGTAAGAGTAATTCCTTGCAAACTTATCAAATAGATTGAATCCATCTATACACAAGCCAACTCTCACATTACATGGTTCTGATGCAAACTCCAGATGAAAATTATCGAAATGCTTTCACGCCTCACCACGGCTTCGATGTGTCATGAATCCATCAATGGATGGATTATGATAGTGTCATGTCATATCCTTAGCAGCCTTTCTCGACATATACAACATTTGCAGTCTAGGTCCTATGGAAAATTAATTTAGCACCTTTTGAGCTACACATTTCCTTGTATTATATTTTACATTGTAACGTGACTTACCGCACTGCAAACAACACTCGAGGTTGGTCGCATCTCCATAAAACAGCATACAATTGTCAACACATGCGACAATTTTTTGGTGAGGCAGACGGAGAGGCATCAAAAAATTCTTTGATTGCCAATATGTAGAAGGAATTCTGTTATCTCTGTATGGTGTTAATTGTCCCATAATAGACACATAGCGCTTGTGGTTCCGCTTGGAAATCCTTGACTACGATTTCAAGTTGATAAGTTCGGACACCAGCGGTAACTTAGACATTGTAGTGCAACTTTCGTAAACTGGTTCATCAGCATCACGCAATAGCTTGTAGTATGTTACAGCAGTCCTATTTGGAGCCTCACTGATGCAGACAGATTAGTGCTAGAATTTATGAAGACAGGCGATCACCCGAAGAATGCGGCGAATTGACAGTTTCAGAGCTCCTGGTGTCCGATTTTGACCCACAACACCTTATTTCGAAGGGAACGACGCCACGAGTTGAACTCACGAGCTTATGCTTGTGACATATGGCTTTTTTTGGGCATTCGGAGTTATTACTTTTGGGCATTTTCGTAATTTTCTTATTTTCGTATTTTTCTTATTTTCATATTAGGGTTTTCATTCGAACCCTTATTTAAACAGACTTTGTTTACGATGTAAGGGAGTTTAATTTTGATGAAGAAAATTAGGATTTCCCTATATTGGCTTCTCTGTGTTTACTCTCTATCACTCACCCTCATTGATGGGCTCCCTGAATCCCAAACCAGCACCTAGCATCTCGTGATATTCGTTCCCATCAAATTGGTTAGCAGGACTTCCCTGGGAATTAACCTCACTCCTTAAACTCTCTCTCCAATATATACCTAAATATAGTAGTCTTCCACAAATCCATGTCTCATTATATGCTGGTGCACTATATAATTTGCATTTGGGTAATATTTTTGCATTTTGAACATGGATACAATATCAAACTACTCTCTCCTACTGAAATTTTGTGCATCTGAAATCGTAAAATGAAGTCATTGACACCATCAAAGAATTCATCTGCAAAAACAGTCCTAGTAACATCTAAACGACGATACATCCAGTCACGAGCAGTTGGAATTTTGGTAGGCATATGGCAAGGACCTGTGATTCAGAAAAAAATGCAAGACACTAGCTAGGATAGTTGTACTGGATTCGAATAGAGACAAAATAAATAGATTAACCTAACAAAATGTATTTAGGTAACTGGATTTACTTTAAGAATCTTAGAATTACTTTAGGAATCTTAGAATTAGAGCACCAATCGGAGCTCATAGCCGTTATAGCAAAAACCATTAATCGAAATCGAAAAACAAAAGATTGGGAAGTACAGAGACTCACCTACTGTTTGAAGCTCTCGATATGGTTACGTAAAGTTGAGGTGAAGATGATGGACTGTATTTTTGCTATGTGAATAGAATGGATTGATTATTTGCGATAGTTTCAGCTCTAGAGTCAAACAGGTTATGCTATCAGTTCTATAGTCATCGTTGGTTATGGGCTTTCGTGTAGTTAATTCCTACTAGTATTGGCCTTTAAGTTAGAATTATTATTACGACTTGTTTTTTCGATTTACATTATCTATTTTGTTTCAACTTACATTATGGTATATAGACTCAATTTACATTATCTACTAAATTTAACTTGTAATTAAGTCTATGGAACTAAAATATAGTGTTATTATTAACTACTAATTATAACTATGTAAAAATTGTACATAGAAATCCAATAATACCTAGATTCGATTTTGTAAACCGATTATTCAAACCAAATTAATTAAAATTGTTGAATCACTAAATTATATTAACACCAAGTTTTATTTTGGGAAAATTTAGTTATGGTAGATCATAAGCTATTATATTGATTTAAATAAATCAAATACAACCACAAAAACAAGAAGATTTTGATAAAACATTACATATGTACATTAAGTTATGATCAAACATAAAACAGATCTTCAAATTACACAATAACCAAAATTGGTGTACAACATACACCCAAACCCAGTACATCATACAAAACAACAGCCTAAAATGTATGATTACCACATACAAGATAAAATAACTAACCAAGCTAGAGAAGAGCCTCTAGTATCATCACCACTACAATCTTTGATGCCATCACCAACACTTGTATTATTGTCATTCCCATAGCCGAAACAATTCCCATCACCCGACATAATCTTCTCCGCAGCATCATATTTAGAATGTACAACGAGAATTTTGATAGCTTTCTCAAGCATCACCATCCTCTTCGATATCTTCTCATTCTTCTCCATCAATTTTTTGGCTTTCTCACTACCCAAAACATAAGATATTGATCCTTGTGATGAAATCCTCCCAACAATGTTATAAGAATTCTTGGATAGTCATGTTCCAATTAAAGGCCCTTTCATCTTTGGGAGATTTCACAGTTGGAAGAGAGAAGAACAGGTTTGGATCATCAGCAGATTATAGGTCAGTGTCGTCACCATATTTTGACCTGACTGTTTCTTTCCACTTTTCCTATAATAGACCTTTATTAGTTATGCATGAAACAATTAAAACATATAACTATATGAAGTACATTGACAAGGTCAAAAAAACAGTTAAACTAAGACAATCACATTGTACAAATAAGGCAATAACCACATGCAAATATATAAAATCAACGCTCACAACATGAAGCTGAAACACTAACCATACTGTAAAACATAAATAGAAATTATCGTTCGACAATGGCAAGGAAACAAAAAACAATTAGTAATCCTACTATGCAACATATGTAGACAATGTCATTCAAAATTCCAAGCATAAAACAATTAGTAATCCTACTATGGGACAATATAGACAATGTCTTTTGGAACCCAAAAGAACTTCCAAACAATTACTAATCCTACTATGCAACATATATACACAATGATCAACTAAACCAAATATACAACATACTACGTACATATACATATAATATTTAAGAAAACTGATCTAACAAAAAAATACCATGATTTTAAAAGACGAATGGTTAACAAATTCTGGCATAGCATTGCTTTGGCCATCCTTCTTGCCGTATGTAAACCTCAAGCGTTTGGCCACCGAAAACATTTCTCCGGTTTCCTCAACCCACCAGCATGAGTCCCCAGAGGGTGAAAATGAATATGTTAAAAACAGAGACTCAGCTTAAATTCAAAGTAATTAAAAACACTTACATACTGACCAACTGATCTGGAATGGCTCCTCGACCCACCACCATGAGTCCTTGCCCCACCATGATGAGCTTTGCGGTTTCTCGAGTTTGTTTCTGACAGCTTCATCTTCTTAGGACTACACCAGAAATTAACCCATGACATCCATAATCTTGGCTTATTCATTAAGAAGGGTGGCCGAACATTGATCAGCTCAGTTGATGGACACTACAGGTTGGCTCTCCTTAAGGCACTTCCTTTCATTCTAGCCACAACATTCTTGTACCAAATATTTAGTTGTTACAAGAACAGCATGGGGACAACATCATAATTTTTGTTTTGTACATATAGCATTCCTATAAACAAAACAAAAACAAACAAGTTTTACAATTCCACAAATAATACATAGACAAATAATAATACGGTTAGTACCTTGAATGCCTTTCACATGTCAGCCCTCAAACCAGGGGGTTTCTTCTCAAAAGTCTTCTACAAGCCTGTAATTTGAAGCCTTATTTCAGGCGCAAACCAGCGAGGAATATCATCTGGCCTTAGTCTAATACGAAAAAAAAATCATTTTACCAAAAAATTAATAATACTTAAATAGAAATAAATATAGTTGTACATTACTAAGAAAATTGCATGTTCTTGTATATTGTGACGTGTTTACGGTCCAGACTGAGCTTTGGTTTAGGTAGATCATGCCCAGAAAAATTGCAATGCTTCACCACTCCTTCTTGATCAACACCAATGTCATGTCCGCTGGCTTCCTCTTGAACATCAACAGCATCATCTTGTTCCACTTCCTCTTGATTGGCGCCACCCTTCTCTTGCGCCACTTCCATTTGCTTGTCGGCCTCCTCATCAGCATCTTCCCCCTTATTTTCCCCTTCATCAACATCTTCCATCTCATCTTCTTCCTCATCAGCATCTTCCTTCTCATCTTCTGAACTCTGTTCAGATTCGTAGTCTGCAACTATACTTTGAGAAGGAGGCTGGTGAGATGTGCTTGGTTCAGGCGGCTGGGAATCAGTAGAGAGTCACAAAACTCTATCTCTAGTGAAGTCCTAAGACAGGTCCCCGATGCAGAAATATCCCCATTTGGAATGGGAGTGGGAGTTTGAGTGGGAGTGTGAGTGGGAGTTGGAGTTGGAGTGGGAGTGGGATTCGGAGTGGGAGTAAAGACGGGAATTTGTTGCAGGTAGGTATACCGTCTTATTTGGAGACGAACAATAGCTACCCTCCCCGACAAAGGCTTTCTAGTTGGGGGCTGAGAGGATTTTTCATCACGGAGTTTGAGGGAACGATTGCGAATTTGAGGCACATGTACGAACAGTAACTTCTTCGGCTTATCTAACATGTCTTGTTTGCCTTTTAGGTTTTTCTTCTTACCAGCCAGACCTTCCAAAAACAATTGAAATCATTAAATAAACATATTTCAAACATTAATCTCAATAACAACAACAAGCATAAAGGACTGCCCACTATATGAACTCATTCTCATAAAAATAGTATATTTTATACTTAAATTGTTGTGGTTAAATTATCAGACATGTACAAACAGCCTACATCAACCTAAACTCAACTACAAACAGAATATCAAACCATATATATGATATACAACATGATATTCATACATACTAAATCAATGACTCACAACATCAACACAATACATGAGTGTTAACACAAACTTACTGAATCACAACCACAATAAGAACACATACACATTAAATCTCTGACGCAATACATATTCACTAAATCACTGACTCACAACATTAACACAATACATGAGTACACAAATTTACTGAATCACAAACATAATATTAACACATATTCTTTAAATCAGTAACACAATACATATTCACGAAATCAATGAATCACAACATAAACACAATAAAATATCCATGTAAGATTTATAACTATAAATCTGGACTCAAATAGAGTACTAACACAATAAAGTCACATTTAGAACTTAAATGAAGCAAAATACTAACGAACATGTTAAGACAGACAATACTTGTTAATGATAGATCGTCTACTTCCTTACAACCTTGTTGCAGCCCACGTTCCTACAACAGACAAGCATAGTGTTAACAAGCAACAACAACAATATATTAACAAAGAATAAACAAGTGTAAACTGAAAGAAAACCTAATACACTCACCATTACCATATATATGAAGTTTAACAGTAAAAATCATAGAAAAAATATTACATCTAATCAACAAATTGTACACTTCATTTAGAGAAGACTTCTGCTCCTGCGAAGAGACAATGAACAAGACTCTAATAATAAATTGTAGTAAATAAAATTTTAAAAAAAAACACACACTGGAAAATACAGGTCTTCTGTTAGACAGTCATTACATGTTGTCAATACTCTTTCTAATCAATACATTGATGCAACCCACCTTCCTGCAAGAGACAAGTTAAGTGTTAATAACATACGACACCAATCTATTAACAAACAATAAACCACTGTAAACTGAAAGACAACATGCATATCGAATCGAACTAAACAAAAACTAATATACAACAAAATTAAAACTTATGCTAACACAGTACACTGGTTTAGAAAGGTTATAATAGAAAAAAAAACAAAGGGATTGGGCATAAATCGAACTTAATTAACAATACAGAGCAAGAAATCATACCTTTGAATGACTGTTAGGACAACCACCGAGAGATGAGAGAGGCCAAAGATGGGATTAGGGTTTTCAAAAGAAGAAGAAAGGGGTTCGTAGGGTTTCGATGGTGTAAGGTTCACTGGGAAAGAGAGGATGAGAGAGAGAGAGAGGGGGAAATCAAAGAGTCAAGGGGTCAAGTGGTTAAATTTAGGGCGGAGGTTAAAATAATTAGGTTAAATTAGGTGGGTAAAAAATAGGCGGGTTAAATTTTGGTAAATATTGGGCGCGGTTGAAAATTTTGTGTGACGAAAATCCAACTGAATTCGTTGATTAATTATTAAAAAGAACATTAAAATAATATTGCTGCAAGCCCGTCTCAACCGAGAAAGTAACTCAACAACATAATGAGCACGTTGCAATTCCACTGTAACAACAGACCCATTTTTCATTAAATGGGTGAAAACAGATAGTCATGCAAAAACGCTACTATTTACGACAGGTTGGCAACCGAAAAAGAAGAAACGTTGTAAATAGCAAATTAGCTAAACTTTTTATATGAAAGAATATATATTTTTTGTTAATCTCTTTGACTAACGAATTTTTTATTTTATTACAATGGATTGTTTTTCATAATTTCGGTCAAAATAAAAATTTGAAAAATAAATATAAACGATAGACCTTTGATTTTGAAAAATACATCTACCTTAGTAAAAATAATAATTTGTTATTTATAAAAATTTGTACTCCAATATTATACCAAATAATATTGGAGTATTATATATTATCTAAACTGATAATAAATAACATATAATTTACAGTGGAATACGATGAAAGCATGACTTCAATACTTTTTTCTTTTGCTAAATTTGAATATATTTTGATTATTAGACATTTTATTCTTTCATGTTGTTAAATTAACTTAGTTATAGTTTTGATAAAACAAAGTCCAATGCAATCATAACGACAGTTGATTTCCCCTCTTATAAGACAAAAAAAGGGACATGTTTAATTTTAATTTCTTTTAACCCAACAAACATCGAAGCACCAATTTTCATGTTTTAAATGTTTAGATTAAAATACAAGAACTAAAATATTTTAAAAATTTATTCATGACCTAAAAGTTAATTTTTAAACAAAAAATACTTTTGGAGAAGAATAGAAGTAGGCATAAATGGACATGTTAGGGAAGAGATAGAATACTTATTTTTCAATGATGGTTCATTTTTATTATCTTTCATCATTCTCAATAATTGTAGGATTTTTAAAACAAAACAAATTAAAAAATTTCAAATAAAACAAAATCTAATCTTTTAATTTAGATGGTTATCAAATGCTTTTAAAAATCGTCAAATAACAATAGGTTATCACAGAAGTTGTATTTAACATATGTCAAAATAAACTAAAAGATGGTTATAAAAATTATGATCATAAAATAAAAAATAAAAATTAACATTAATAAATATGTTTAGCGAGGAAATCAAAATTTTACGATTAGTTACGAATTGAGGGAAAATCAAACTAACGAAAAAATAGCCTAACTTTTTTTTAATTATTTTTTGAGAAAAGTACCAATAAATACTCACTCAACTTACTTATTATCACCTAATACCAAAAATGCATACTATGAACAACTACCTCCCTGGGCTGAAAAACCACAAGTAACACTCTCTTTTTTTAAACCATATTTATCTTTCTTACTTTTTCTTTTTTATTGTTATTTTAAAAAGTTTGTATCTTTCAAACCGTAGTTCGGAAATAAAATCTGAAAATACCACTGGCTTCAATTGTTTTAAACGAACAAAAATAGATTAGTTCATGTTCTTTTTTAGTTTTTTTTGTTGTTTAAAGAACTCAAATGCTTGATTTTTCAAAGAACTCTCATGATTGATTTTTCAAAGAACTCTTATGATTGATTTTTCAAAAAACTCGCATGTTTAATCTTTCTAAGAACTCTCATGGTTTATTTTTTAAAAAATCCCATGATTGATTTTTCAAAGAACTCGTATGTTTAATTTTTCGAAAAAAAACTTGCATGGTTGATTTTTCAAACAAAATAGCACTTTTTATTTTTCAAAAAACTCGCATGTTTAATTTTTCAAAGAACTCAATTTTTTAAAGAACTCACATGATTGATATTCAAAGAACTCTCATGGTTAATTTTTAAAGAACTCGAATGTTACTGGTAAAATTTTATTTTAAAAAATTAAAAAAAAAATCATCAATAGATCTAGTTTTGTTCATCTTAAAAAACATAGGCGATGATACTTTCGGATATTTTTTCCAAGCTCTAGTTTGAAAGATATGGACCTTTTAAAAAAAAGTAAAGAGAGATTTTGGTTCAATAATTAAAAGTGCTTAGATTGTCGTGATGAAGCGTATTTGAGGTATTATTAAATAATTATGTATTGATTAAGAGTTATATAGATGAGATGCATATTAAGTAAACATAAATAATAGTTTGGGTATTAGACAACAATATAGTTTGTGAGTAGGTACCTCTAGTATAATTTCTCTTATTTTTTAATTAATAATTATTATTCAACAATTGTTTTTACTATTTTAACTAGATGAGGTATATATTAGTATTATATTTAATATATATATATATATATATATATAATATTATTTAGTTTAATATATGTTTTTATAATTTTTTATATTAATAATTATGTAATATATTTTTGTGTAATTTTTTTAAATATTAATATATCAAAAACAATTAAAATAATTTATTTTGGTTGTCATAAAAATAAAAACAATAAAACAATAAAACAATAAATTTCAAAATTTTGATTAATTTTATTCATTAAATATTAAAAAACACATTCTAAGAATTCGAAATCATTGGAAAAAAATTTGGTGAAAGAGATTTTTTTTTTTCACTTACTAAAGCCAAATGTACTACTTTCTTTAGCGAGAAAATTAAATTTTACTAAAAATTGTAAAGTTACGTTTTTTCGCTAAATAATGAATAATTGGCAAAGTCCATAACATTCTTCTCCAAATTAGAGCGTGTGATTTGAAATTCATTTTCTTTAGTGTGACGCTCGAGGGTACACTCTTCCAATAATTTGGACGGTGATTCATTAAATCTAGATAAAACATTGTAGTAGATTACTTGTTAGATTTTTCATTTTAAAAAAATCTTCATTTGGCAATTTTAGGTCAAACCAACAATTGTCTAGCATAACTTCGATCTTGAGGTCGTATAGTAGAAATTGATATGATCATTAAGGTTTATTTCACTGGAGAATATTTATTGTTGAATGATCAGATTTTGTGAAGAATTAAACAATAAATATGTATTTTTTGTTGTACTGAATTTCCTTTCAGTTTTCTTTAGTTCAATACATATCATTATCATTTTATTTTGATTCCAACAATATATCGATCTACTCAACAACTTGTTCTTCTTATATCGTCCATTAGGATTGTTTATTGAATAATCTGGTTGCTGTAAAACTTTAGTATATTACGAGAACAAGTAAAGTCAAGTATTTCAACTTGTTTTAAAATTTGTTATTAAAAGAGTATTTATCTAGTATTAATTTACTCTTTTGATTTTTACAAGTAAGTTTGAATCTTTTAATCTTAGTCAATTCATGATTAAATTTTTCCAGAAGCATTTCTCCCAACCTAACTACTTATAATACTTGGAGACAAAATAATGTTGGATATAAAATAGGAAACCTAAAAGTCTAGTTTTCTTGTATATTTGTCCAATTTTCAATAGAGGTCATAAGCGTTTGAATGGTAATGAAATCCACCCTTTCAACTATGATAATTTCTTTAATTCTTCTAATTATTTCATTGTTTCCTATATTACTCACATTACAATTTAGAATTTGGATGGTCATTTGAATTATCTAATATAGCGTCTAGATGACCCTTTGAAATGTAATGTTTTGGGGTTAATTAGGCCTTTAAAATATTTAACTTTAGTCCTCTTCATTTTTTACATTGAGTCATCTTACTGTATGTTCCTTCAGCTATATAGACTTGTGTAATCTTTTGACTTTACCTTCTGTTATAAAGTCAAGGGTTGGAGAAATCGAAAGATTTCCCAGTGGTGCTTTGGTCAGGGGAATCAATATCAATATCAGAGCAATTAAATTCCTTGGATGAGGTAAAAATAAATCATGTTTAATTGGATTGAAGAGCTTCAATAATTTCTATGTCTCTTTCCTTTAATATTGTCATTACAGACTCATGTACAAACTCATTATATGTTATCACATTCTTGTTGTTTAATGATGATTTATTTTTTCTTGATACCTTGAGATTGAGTGTATATGTTGAGTTATGTTGTTTTATCATTCATTTGGTAATGGGCCACCTATTTTCTTATGAGAAATCTGCATTCCATTGTCTCTTATACGGCTTGATTCTAATTGTATACTAGCTAGACCACTGGGTGTCTTACCGTTAACAATGATTGATTTAACCTTAGGATTATATCTTTCACTTTTTAAGGATGAGTTTAGAGTAGGGATGGCTAGGGAATGTAATTATTACTGGCTTGACCTAAAAATTACTCTAACTTTCTTAGGAAATAGTTTATTTTACGATCTATAGATTTATGACCAATGTGGCAACATTCTGTGCAATGTGAAGGCCTATCCTCATAGATGATTTATTGCCAGAAACCATAGTTGTCCCCCAAACCAATACAAACTTTAGGTATTAGGTTTTGAGAGACATCTAATTCTATCCATGTTTTTCAACAACTAAATTTTTCTCTATTTTTAAGAGGAACCCACACTGAAAGAGGAGAACCTATAGACTTAGCAATTCCTCGTATTATGTCCTCATGGTACATAAACTCAAGTTAATTCGAGAGAGTAATCCACACTGGAGTAACTAGAATGCAAACAATAAGAAATTTGGAGTAACTAGAGATTCAATTCTCGAATAAAATATGGATACCATTTAAGGAGTCTTATGGTATACTGTTTTATACTCCAAACATTTTATTTCTAGTTTTTTTTTAAAAGAACATGTGTGGGATCCCAAAGTGATAAAGTATATTCTCCCACAAACCCAAAAGTATCTAATAATTTTTGTATAAACATTAAATTAAGTCTGCCAGTAGAGAACTTACCAACCAATATAAATTAGGATAGAGACAATAGTCTTTCCTTGTCAAAAATCGAGAAGTAAAGAGTCTGGTGGTCTCCCATGTCTGTAATATTCAAGTCCTCAAGAATATTTTCATTTCATCTTGTTTTATTAACACATGCGTAAAATTTCATTTTTTGTTTTTTTGCAGAGGTTGAACACTGTGTTGAGGTGGTGAAGTGTAATCAAAGATCTGTTTGTTTATTAATTCACGGATCGTGTTGGCTCTTTGGTGAGACAAACGAATGCATTTATCATGATTGTTGTTATTGGTGACATTCAAGGAAGTTTTTCTTTGATTTAGACCTGTTTTATTCCAAGCGGAGAGTAAGAATTTTCATATGTAAGTAGTTGATTTATTGCTCGATTTATTAGAGTTTGAGAGGTTAAAGATTGTCGGAGTTTATCGTGATAATAATCGTACCGATGAAATGGCCAAAAACACACGGTGAAAGTTCAATTTGCCAGTAAGTGATAGATTAGAATTAAATATTTAGGTTCTTGGATTCTTGGAGGGAATCCAATTTGAATTGTATTATAAATCTTTAGCATTTAAAATCGAACAATACGTTAATGATAACAAAAATATTTTTAAAATTAGCCATTTGCATTTTTTTTTAATTTACACGCTAAAAACATTTGGAATCACTTTCTTACATTATTGGCAAGCTGGTGCATATATTGCAAGCCTCTTCTACTCCGACTAAAAGTGCAATTTATAAGCCGGAGTATAGTTCATCTATGTCCATGTTATCAAAGTATGTTATAGTTCATCTATGTCCATGTTATCAAAGTATGTTATTTCCCGATATTTCAGCTATCACTTATGAGCCGATACCTCCGACTACTTTGGGTCTAAACTTATGAATTTCTAACTATTACTAAGCTATAGAAGCCTATGTAGTTTTGGACGTATGAATTTTGCAATGTGAGTATATATCTAACTACAATATATTAAAACATCTCCAACAACATCTATATATTTTGATTAAATAAAAATAAAAATTTTCTTTTTTATAATTTAGATTATGACCTTTTTTCATCACATAAATGTATAATTAAGGAAATTTTTTATTTTACAAGATACCATGAAAAAATAGAAATAGAAGTATATATATATATATAGATAATAACGTGCATACCAATTAAAATAATAAAATTTAAATTTAAATATGTTTTATTTTAATGGTTGGAAACTATTTTTTCACAAATAATATGTATATTTGATATACAACGAGAGATAAAAGATAAAATATACAGCGAGATAAAAGGTCTTTTGGAGATGTCGTAAGATACCTCAAGTTCTTTGTACGAATTGTTTCGAATTAAGATTTTCATTTAATCTGCGTAATTATTTCTCTTGTCATATGTTTATGTTTTGGTTCGTCGTAGAGGAACAAATCACTTACGCACCAAACCCCTCCTATCATCAATCATATCTTTTATAAATGTGTTTCATTTAGTATATCTGGAATGCTTTAAGTACGAAGCTTGGATTTTTACTTAATGGTTTTAGATTACGGCAATTTAGATTATGGAAATTTTGAAATAGTTTCTTTTAACCATACGTCATCTTTGGTTTTGTGTTTGGGTTTGGTAATATATCACTTTGGTGAAAAGAAAAATCAAAATATTTGATTATTACGTGGTTTTACAGTTCCGAACAGTATGTTTTCTATTTTTTTGTTTAGATTTGTTTATTCTAAAATTAGCTGTTATTGTATGGTTATGGTCCTGTCGATCAATTTGTATCTTGCTTCTATTTCATTGATGATTTTTTTGGTTCAACTTTTTCAAAAATCCAAGTGTTTATTTTTGTATCTTTTGAATTTTATATATAATCTTTTATTATATAAAAAATATTATTGGATTTAGGAATTTCAAAATAAACATGGTAACAATAAATATTATTTAAAACATTTTATCATGTGTATTGAAACTATCTCTTCCCTGCCCACCTTTATTTGGATTAGGATGGCGGTAGCGATAACTGGGTATAGACCTTCCGAGTCATTATTATTTAAGAGACGCCTTCCTTCGTTTTTAAAAACAATGAGATGCTATGTTAAGTTAAATATTATGTTTGTGTGTTTATTAGAAAACCTAAAAAGGAGCTAATCTTATACAATCAGTAGTTAGCAGCAGCAGATAGGAAGTGTATACTATTGACAAGTGTGGCAACTTATTATAAGAACCTTGTTTTAGCATATGGATTAATTTCTGTTAGTGATTACTCTTTTCCTCTCTATCAGCTATTTGGGAGTCACCTTGAGTCGCAACAATAAATCAAAGAACTTTAGTAAATTGGTGGATAACATCAATGGAAAGATTACAGAATGGGACAACAAATACTTGTCATTTTGGGGAAGGCTTTCTCTTATCTCTACTATACTTATGTTTATACCATACTACTGGATGCATAATACTATTGTTCCTCAAACTGTGATAAATAGACTAGAGAAAACCTTTAATAAATTCTTATAGAGGTCTAAATTTAAGACTAAAGCTATTCACTGGACTGCTTGGAATAACATTTGCAGACCTTTTGATGAAGGTGGCTTGAATATCAGGCGTTTAAAAGATATTCAAACCACTCTTTCTCAAAAGCTCTGGTATAATTATAGAAAGCAAGACATTATTTGGGAAAGCTAATGAAAGATATTTACAATAAAGACAAGCATCCCCTTAAATCTAACTTCAATAAACTTGGTTCAATGACTTGGAAGCGGTTGGTTAATATTAAAGATTTAGTTGAATCTAACATTAAATGGTTTCTTGGCAGTGGCAATATGAACTTTTGGTTGGAAAATTGGCACAACCAATCTCCAATCATGGACTACAAGAACCTTGATTCTAACCTATGGTACCTAGATCAGAAGGTTAACACTTGGAAAGGAAATTGTTGGGGCATGGATATGCTGAAAACATTTACTTGGGAAAATTTAAGATGTCATTTCAACAAATCTGCTTTATACAAGAAGAATTAGAATCAATTAACCCCCCAGGAAGTGCTCTATCTTTTTATGGAAACTCATTAAAACAAATTACCTATTGATTCCACTTTGAAAATTAGACATGTTAGTTTAGCTTCTAAATGTGTTTTATGTCCTAACTGTGAGAATAGAAATCACTTATTTATTAATTGCAAACTTGCTTGGTCTATATGGAAATACTACAGTCTTATCTTTAATATCAAAATTGAATCTTACATGAGTATCACTCATATCATTAGGGAATAGTTTTGGTTCTCAAGAATAAATGTTCATATCTAGGAATGACATGAAGTTCAAGAATAAACTTACTTCTACCGACTCTGCTATATTTTACATTAACAGAATCATCTGCAGTTTGGACACGAAATTAAAAAAAGAAGCATTGGTACAATGCATTGGACACTGGGACTATTCTAGGAAGTAAATCAGTCTATGAAAATCGCAGTAAACAATTATATGTGAAATGGACTCACCCAGTGGAAGGAAGACTGAAGCTCAATGTAGACTGAGCAAGTTCTCTTACTGGGGAAGCATCGGGTGGTTTGATCTTCAGAGATCACCAGAGAAACATGGAGCTTGGAATTGGTAAGACTTTTGGGAAATTTCCTCCTCTGTTGGCAGAGGCTCGTGTTCTTCTTAAAGGCCTCTTGCTTTGCAAAGAAAAGTGATGGTCGAAGGTGGACATTGAGACTGATTGTCAGGAACTCGTCCACTACTTGGCAAAGGGAAAATACCCATGGTCTCTATCCAAGCTTCTCTCAATCTATAGAAGATTGATTCAACCATGCATGAAAATTAAATTCATTCCCCGTACCCAGAATTACGCCGCCGATTGGTTGGCTAAATGGACATTACGCTGCAAGCAGAAAATCGAAATAACTCAGATGTCTGCCCCAGCTGAGTTACTGTCTATAATTATTCTCGAGGGATTGGGTATTGGCTACATGAATGCTTCAAGCTAGTAGTTCGTAGGATTTAGGCTTTGATTTAGAGTATTATCGGGTTATGGCTTTGGTTGTTTTGGTCTCTTAGTGAATTTGAATCGGAGATCGTCTCCGACGTCTCCTTCTCGCGCTATCTGATTTACTCTAGGGTTTGATTTAGTAAAGTTAGATCTTTATCAAACTTTTGCTAGTTAGTCCTCTAACTATTATAGTTTTGTAATTTTCCCATCTGTGAAATAAAAGCTCTCAATTTTGTAAAAAATAATAAGGGTTTATGTTTTTTCTCCTACGTTATGTTGTTTTTTCAATAATGATTATCCTTTTATCGTTAAATCTTTTGTTTAAATTTTTGTTCCTTCCAAATTTTAACTAATTTTAAACTATTATAATGTGTTTTTTTGTTAATATTTTAGATTTGGAATAAATTATGTTTGTTAATCGTAGTTGTAAAATCATTTCATCAGTAAAATGACGAACACGATAATTATAAATAAATAAAAAATTATAAATATTAATAATAAACTGCATAAATTTTAAAAAAATTAAAAATCATGCACCGATATTTTATCTTCAAACATATGATTGACTCAGATTGAGAATTGGAACAATAATATATAAGAAATAATTTATTGCAAATTAAGAAACCATTCTCGTCCGGTGGCTACCAATATATCTTGTAAACGTCACTAGATTACTCAAGTTGCCACCAATATAATATCCAGTGAAGCAGATTGTGATCAGGTTCTGCAATCAGTAAATCGAATCTTATAGCCAGTATTTCTTCAAGAAACTCTACAAACTTTTATTCTTTTAAAAATATAGTATCTCAAAACAACCAGTATAATTTGATCATGTATCACAACAAGAACAATTGTGAATTTCCTTCTCTACCAAAACACAAATAAAAGCAAGATTGTTCCAATACAATATAATTTGTAAACATTTGAAATAATCCTATATTTGAACAAACATCTTCACCTCAATAAGCAAGATAGAGTCTGTAATAAAAAACAACGCGTAAAATCTATATTGAAACAATGAAGAATAGAACAAAAAAAATAAAGCACGAAGATTTCAGGATTGATGAAGCTGGTGATCATGTATCGATTCAGTCTTATGCCAAGGACCAGGAAAGTCTAATCTTAAACTCTAAACATACTTTATTAGGAAAATTCTCTAACGGTAGACCTTCTTTGATGATGATCCAAAAATTTATTGATAGCTTGAGATTTCTAGAAGAGGTTAATCTCTCCTTATTAAATCACATCTTTGTTCTAATTGAACTGGACCTCTTACGTTATCTTAAAAATATTTGGAAGATAAATATATTGTATATTGGCCAAACTACTATGAGGCTCCCTCACTTCAACCCTGAGATAAAATCTCTTTCAACTCCAGCTTGGATTATATTTCCAAATATTTGGGACTTTATGTATAATGAAAATACTATCGAGACTATAGCTAGTTCAATTGGTAACCCATTAATTATTTGGATTCTCTTAAAAACGTGTTAAATTCAACTTATCTAAGGGATGCGTTGAGCTTGATGTATCTATGAATCTTAAAACTAAAGTTTGGATAGGGTTTGGTGATAATTTAGATTTCTTGATTGATATAATATATGTTGCCATGCATACATATTGTCAATCATGTAGGCATTTAGGTCATAATAAGAATGTAAGAATCTAATTCAAAATAAAGAATAGTCCTCTTTAAATAACATACAAGCTAAGAATAATCTAAACCAAGCTCTAACTTACAATCTGAAATTCGGGTCCCTAAAGTCAAGTCCATTATTATTAATTGCTTTTGTAAAAAGACCTTAGTTTAAAGATAAAATAATTTTACTAGCTCTAAGTTGGTAGGAAATCAATTTGAGAAGTTGATTCTTTTAAGTAGTTAATTACCAATAAATAAGGATAATCATTCTATAAAGCTAACATAGCAAACTAAAAAGCAAGAGAATCGAAAGTTTTCAGCATAAATACATAAAGATCAAAGTATATATATAAATTATATCTTACAACCAATAACAGAGAAAGCATAGGATATACTTGAGAATTAGGTAATAAAATAATAGAAGTCCTCCATTCAATATATAATAGTGCTATGTTTACTACTAATTCCCTACATAACTCTGATTCTGACCAAAACTCCTATAAGCAATCAACAATAGGTAGCCTTCTATTTTATCCTATTTTGAGAAAGATAGAAAAAGGATCAGAAATTCAGAAAGTGTTACGTATAAAGATGAAAATATATAAAATATAAACCTTTTAAAGGTTTTATAAATCACAAAGCATTGTACGTTAAAGGGGTCTGTAAGAATCTTTAATAGTATACTTAAATGACCATTACAATACTAAACTAGAATGGTCGTAGTATTGAAAATAAAGGAACTTTAACAAGAGTCAAATACATCAAAAGATCTAGAAAATAGAATTTGTAGTCCATCAAGAGCCTATGTTAGTTGTTGATAAGTTAGACTATAACTACAACCAAGCTCCTGGTCAATTAAGAGCAATCACCCTCCTAGTGAGCCTCGATGTAGGATACTTAAGAATTGATGATTAATTTCTAGCATATTGTTTTTTAAGTTACTAATTATTTTAAAACATATATTAGATTGTTATAGGTTCTCAAAAGTAATTCTATTTTTCTTGGTTCTCTACGGATTAGATAATCAACTTTTAGCATTTTATCCCTTGGAATATCAACTATCTTTTTATTGTTTCTTCTAGTTTGAGGATGCTCAAACTAGAAAGAGACACTAGTCTTATATTAAGACTAAATACTATGATTTATTGATACTAACAAAATCTGTAAGCAATAGAAATACATGGCTTTATGTTCATAGAAAACAACTATCTATAAGTATCAACTTGAATTAGGAAACTTACGTAGGTGGTGGTGGGTTTTTGTTCTTCACCATGATGGACGAGGAGGAGTAGTGGTGGCTCGCCGGAAAATCTTAGAGATAGGTGGGAGTGTTTTGAGAGAAGAGAGTTTGAGAGTTTAGAGAGAAGTGAGAGAAGTGAGGGAAGTGAGACAAAGTTGAGAGAAAAATGTGTTGGATAGAAGTTAGTAAAAAATGACTTATATACCTACAAAAGGGTATTTTTGGAAAAAATTGGGTATACTTAGATCATCTTTGGGTATACTTAAACCAGAATTGGGTATATATAGCTTGACCCAAAAAAAATGCAATGGTTGAGTTTTAAGTAAAATAATGGATAACTTATTATATATATATATATTAACTCGGGTATGATTAGTTTGAATGTCATTTTGATAATAATAAAAATTGTATCAATTAAATGTTTAAAATGAGTTAAATAAAATAAAATTATGACTTTCATAAGTCATAAAATAAAACCTATAGATAGTACTATATATAACATGTTATTATTTTAGAAAGAGATGAACACACACTAATTTAACTTTAAACTTTGTTTTGCTCTCTCTAGTATAGTACAATGTCCATATATCCAAACCTTTTTAGTAGTATTATAATGGATGAAGACTAAGTATCTGGATTAACTAGTAATTGTTAGTTTTTTTCACATTTGTGTTTTGGAGATATGGACATTTTTTATGTATTAGTGTTTTATGATGTTGTCGAAATAGGTCAAGGATCAGTGTCGGGCTCCCGCATTCGAAATAGAAAATCATCGAGCACATTTAGACCTCATACTCTAAGGTCAGAAGTGAGACATATGAATATGGAGATGAAAACCACTAAAAACGATTGAGTCTCAAGATCTTTGTAATATTTCTGCCAAACAAAAGTTATGGGTCCTTCAAAAGACATATTCGAGCTAGATATTGGTATCATTCTCTTAATACTAGTTCTAGTCAAATGGAGGTCGCCCATCTAAAACTTTACACCCATAAGAGAGGCCAAAAAAGTCAGAACCACGACGCTTGAGTCTCAGCTACAAACCCAGCCTACCCAGCCACCTGCTCCTTCATCTTGTTATCAAGCTCCTCATATTAATCTGGACATCTTTCGTCATTTGGCTCCATGTTAGGGTCAAAGCTTCAGACTGCATGCACCTAACAATTTTGTTAATAACCCCTTTTCTCCCTATGGTCTCTATCTTCCTTTCAATCATTTATATGAGAATCCATAAATGTTTGAAAGCTCCAACCAGTACTCGGATTAGAATGATGGCGCATAATAAACTTTTTACATTCAAATATACACCTAAGTCAGATTTTCGGTTGCTCATGTAATCTTAGCTCGTGAATTGACACCAAAGTTTGATTGATATAAGATTAATACATTGATGGCTCGGGTGATCCGTAACACTATTTTGAGTAATTTAGGAACATAATGTTAAACTTCAAAGGAGATAATAGGCTAATGTGTTAAGCCTTCACAATGAATTTAAGAGGGAACACCTTGACTTAGTTTAACCAACTACCTTCAGGTTTGATCTGAAGGTTTGACACTTTACGGAATTTGTTCAAGGATTGGTGCTGGAATAAAATTAATCAGGGGTTAGGACAACTACATGATGCATTCTAAGAAGGAGCTCGGTGAGAGCTTCTAAGATTATACCTTGATGGCTCTCGATATACCTGCAGGGAAAATGCATTTAAATTATTTTGAGAAGAGTCATACACATGTTAGAGAGAAAAGTTAAAACACAAATTCAAGAGAGATGAGTTGTCTTAAGTAGTAAAAAAGTAATAATTGTTTCTAATATTTTAAAAAGGTACATTCCCTTGTATAACAATAATTTTTTCTCGTTTTCATCGTATTAATTTAATAATATTAAATATATTTACTCCTTATCACACAAAATACTTTTAATGTTATATATGTTTTGGGTTTATAATACAAAGTAAATATTGGTCCAATATTTGACCGGTTCGACATGTGTGTCGAATAAATCGTACTCTTATCAATAGCTTTATAGTTCTTACGAATATTCTTTAGGAAGGCTAACTTTAGCACTGATTTTGATCACATTCGTACCCTTACTTTGGACTGAAACCAACCATGTGATCGGAAATTGTTTGGGTCGGATAATGTTGTCGCAATTATCGTTGTTGTGGAAATCACTAGTCTCATGAAATATGCATCACGAGTGGTTTTACTCCTATACACATGTCACAAAAATATTCGAATTATGCAATAGACCCTTAGTGATGAAGGGTGAAGAGGTTGTGAAGAAACCGTTCCATTTCCCTATATATTAATATCCCTTGTACAAACCCCATTTTTTTATCATCGTCGTAAAAACCTCTCTGCATAAACCTTTTCCTTCTTTTACTTCGTGTGGCCACACAATTTTCTCGGAGTTATATGATTTGCATCGAAAAATCCATACACTTACTGTCACATTCTGAGCTGGCATGGGCAATAAACGTCATTGGAATTACAAACGAATTGTCAAATCACATTGTTTAGGTGTTTGATTATGGACGTAACACATTAAGAATAAAATAAACCGAACCGGTTGGTCCCTCATCTTCTTCAAATCCTTCTGACCATTCGACAATAATTACATATCCTTTCATGCAAACTCATTCTCAGAGAAGCGAACGCCGACCGTGTTTTATTCTGTTGGGTCAATCTCATAATAAAGAGATATCCCAAAAAAATACTTTATTACCCCAAGAGAAAAGAAGACACCATTCAATCAATAGGAAAAGAAATCCAAGAACCCATGATGATCCTTCTAGACCATAATACTCCCTCGGAAGAATCAGTTGGGTCCGAAAGAAAGGTTCCCACAGGATCTCAGGGATTCGTCTAAGTCAAGTTGTGTTTTTTAGGGATTTGTGTGCCCTTCAAATAGAACATCGATTGCCAAAACAAATCCAATGTGGTTGGTTGATGAACCTAAGAATGAGGATGATACCAAAATGACTTGGGCAGCTCAAAGGAAAAAAGAAGTGGCAACTCAAGTAAACGGAAGCCACATAAGTGGAAGAAAATGAGGAAGACAAAGATTGAATTCGAATTGCGTTCCGAAATATTCGAAGTTCGCGAGAAAAAATTCCGTGAGGTGGACCACATATACCTCATAGACCTGTATGAAATTAAGTATAACTACTATTGTATGGCAGAATAGTCAAATATCCAAATGCGTTGGGGAATTTCAGAATCAGTTCTTATACACTTCTTTATAGTGGGAGAGACATCATTTTATGTCAAGAAGCGTGAAATTGTAGCCTACCCGGACGTCTTGAATTGCGGACTTCGTGTCTTTGTAGACCATGTTATCGTTCACTATTTTGATCTACTTGAACTTTTGCCTTGTCGAGCTATTCTAAACACATGGTTCACACTCATGTTTGGTATCATTGCATCAAGGCTTTCTGTAATTTGTGGTGTTCACTTCCGTGTCAAGGAAGCGTTGGATAACCTTTTATTTCATCACTCTGGCCAACCTGATCTGAAGCCATCTCTGACGTACAGGTCTAGAAATTATCCTATCTTCAGAACAATTGATGACCCCGGCTGGTCCGATTGAAGCTTTTAAAATTACTGGATACTCCTGATGTCCAAGTTTTCCTTTCGAATAGAAAGAGGGCTCCTAGTCACGGAATTCAGGACGAAGCTTCTGAAAGTTTTAGTCTAAAAAAAATCAAAGAAATCCACTATGGAAGAGAAGCATGATGGGAAAGGGGTCAACGGCCAAATGAATAAGGTTGTTGATCTTACTAGGATAAAAAAGAAAGGGAAGAAGAAATATTTGGTCCAAAAGAAATATAACGCTCGAAAAGGGATTGTCCCGCCGTAGATCAAACCATCATTATTACGATGTTTGACGTCATGATGCCCAAACCCCGCTAAGCCAATCACCACCTCTTCCGAAGGAAGACCAATAGTTGTTAGAGACATAAATTTCAAAAGATCAATCTTTACAACTTCCAGAGAAAAATTCACGGCGGTTAGTCACTCAACCCCGAAAAGATCAATGTCAAGTTCGTGGGAGTTCTCCCATCTCTAGATCATGTTAACTTCTTAAAACATATTCATTTTCCATTACTACACAAGCTTGTTGCTCCAATTCTTATAATGGAAAGTCGGTGAAATAGAAAAACAATTCAAATAAAGTTAATGGATTGATTTCGTACCTTGAGAAGTATAACTCGACCTTTCTGGAGGGAGAAAAGTTTTTCAAAAAATATTCCACAAACTACAAAAGAGTGTCTCAAACCAAAGATCACTTGTACATAAAATATATACAATTTCAGGATTAAGTCTTTCAAACTCACTTTCACTAGAAGTGAGTTATATATAAAGAAAATCTAATCTATTATAAAAATGGTTATCCATATTCAAAATCTTAGAGTTATATGTGATTTTTTCTTTGCGTATTGATCATTTATATAAAATATATACAATTTTGATTGTTTTTTTTATATTTTAAAAAAAGCTCACTTGAAATAACTTTGAAAGATATATACAAAAATCAAAAATGCGATGAATTTTTTTTCTAAACTAAAGATTTTGTTTCAAAATATAATTAATAAAAATAATTATAATACGTATTCTTTTAACAAAAAAAGTTAAAATGAACCGATATAAACCGATTAAAATGGGTGTTATATGATTTTAACATTCATGTGCAAAAAAGTAAATATAATATACGGTAAATAGAATAAATAAAATTAATCTCCTCGTCTTACTATAAGGGGGCGGATTGTAGTCTAGAACCAGTTCCAAAAAACTACTATATTCTAATAGAAAAAACGGTCTACGTACTATATATCTAAAATACAATTTTATTCAAAACCATCACATATGTATATTTTCTTTTTTTAATTTAATATATTAAAAATTTGTATCTTTTAAATCGTAACTCGAAAAAGAAAATTTGACTCTACTATTGGTTTTATTTTTTTAAAAAGATAAATAAAATTAGATCTATAAATTATATATATATATATATATATATATATATATATATATATATATATATATATATATATATATATAACATTTTGTGAGTTCAGTTAAGCTTAGACAAATATCTAGTTTTTTTTGCTCTCATCTATCATCTAAACATTTCAATTTTACGTTGGTTTCCCGCAGTGGCGGAACATAAAATAATATTGGGAGGCTGACCAAGTATTAATAACATTTTTTTGTTAATCATTTCAAAAACATAATCAGGCAAAACCATGTCTACTACAATTTTTGTTTTCACCAATTATGGTGTTATAAAAAAAATCTGAAATTTTCATCAAATACCAATTGTAGCATTACAAACAACCAAATATATTTCAAATGTTACATCTAACCACTTACATCATTCATTCCTTTTATTATCTCTCTTACAAACTCGATTTTTCCAATGATGATATGTTCAAAAAAGTATTCACAAATATTAGTAAAGTTATTTAAAAACAAAATAAATATTTAAAATTTCATTCTATTTCAGTCAATCCAATGATAAACCTACTAACTACTAACGCTATGCATAAATATTTTTTATAGCTTTTTTAATTAAAATAATTGATAAAATATAACTTTAGTTTATTAACCTTTAAAAAAATATTAAATAGGTTTATTATACACAAATATTCTTATATCTCTTAAATTAAGGTAATTGATAAAATAAGTAATATTTAATTTAGTAATATTTTATTTAATGATATTTTCTTATAAAGCGCATTAAAGTAATTAAAAAGAAATAAATATTTTTTCAAAAAAGAATTGAACTTCACTAACTCTTTTTTTTCTCTTTTACCTTATTTCACTCCTACTGTTATTGTGTCTAAAATTTATTTACATTTATCCGAATAACAAAAAAATTATTATTTATCTACTGGGATATTTCTTTTACACTGAAAAGAAAACCCACTACACCCACTACCTACTTAATAAAATCAAAATTGGACAGTGCTTATGTGGAGGTTGCAGCCCCCCTCGCCCCTGGTCTTCCGTCTAGGAACTGGACTAGCATCTATCATCAAAAAAAAATTACATTTCACATTGAGTATGCATCTATGATCTAAAAAAATCATTTTATATTGATCTCGCATCTAGACATTTGCTCTGCATCTATCATCTAAAAAAATATTACAATAGTTTTATAACAAACAACTTAGTATTATCATCTAAAAATCCATTTTTTACCCAGATCTCGTACCTAACAATTCTTCTCGTATCTATATATAAAAATAGACCGTTCTTACTAATTTCGTTTTTTAGTTTGAAAAAACAAAACAAAAAACTAAATATAAAAGCTTATTAGATTTAGTTGCGTTAATAAGTTCACTCAGTTTTGAAACTTACTATATTTGATGGTGGAATTAGCCGAATAAAGTAAATAGAATCTTCTTTGTTGCTATATTTATATATTCGAAAAATTCTGTTGAAAAATTTATATAACAGATTGATAATTTTATTTTTAACGCGATCGTAATCGATTATTGTTCGATTTTTTTTTTTAATTTACCTAACCGATGAAAATCAAAGCATGAATCGATAGGTTGTAGACCCCTACCCTAAAGGCTAGATAAATAGAGTAGTATGGAAGATGTCAATCTCTTCTTATCCGGTTAGAAAATAATAGACTGAAATTCTCATACTAGAAAACAGAGCACCGACGGTTAGATGACGAAAGGATGTGATATATTGAAGTGCGTGGCGGGGCATGTGCCATTCTTTCTTCAAACTCCATTGACATTTAGGTCTGCCTCTGATTGTCGGGGACTAATCACCATTAGATAGTGATCCCATTTCTAATAAGATAATCCTGGTGCTATTATAACACATGCACTCCTATTTAATTAACGTTGATTCAGGTTTACTATTTGCTCATATGGGAATTTAATACCCCTATATGCTGACGACGACTTCGTTAAGAAGTCCATAACTAGGTCCATACACTATACTCCTACATACATAGTATATCTCCAGAAACTGAGTGCTACGTTGTAAACTCATACGTCTTACACATTCATCTAGTTTCATTTAACAGTTATGGGTCGGTCCATAACAGTCCGATGAACTAAATAAAATAAAAAAGGATGTATAATGGCTGTAGAATAATTAATCGGGTTATAGAATAATTAATCGGGTTAGAATTTAAAAAAAAATTATATAAAGAAAATGTTTAAGTTTAGTCTAACAACAAATTATGTATTATAAGATTTTACGTACTATAAATCCATTTATATCTTTATAATAAACTTGTTATTTTGATGATTAGTTAATATTTAACTTTTGATTTAGCAAGTTTTTATGTAAACATTTTCTATAAACGTAGTTATCGATAAAGTTCGATATTGCCCATTTATTTCGGAAACCTATCAATCATATCAATAATAATAACAATAAATATGTACTTATCATGTTTATTAGTAGAACTACGCTAAAGAACATGGTAGCAATTACCCTCACTCAGTAGCAATATTGGTCAAGTTGTGTGACCTAGAGCTATAGGAAGTTCTATTGAAGTTTGTCCATATATGTTTATGGCATGAATGTTGAACGTTCAAAGGTATGGTTTTGGAAACCTTTTTGTTTTTTTATTCCCCTGTATTCTTAATAACACCCGAGTTTGTATGGAGACCAGTATGTTGGAGATTTTTTAATTTTTACGGAGCTATCAAAATTAACAATCTTTGTAGATTGAACAGAGCCACCAATAGTGGTATCATTGCATTGCATGGTAGTGGTCGATTCTGTCGGTGGTTTTTCTTTTCATTTTCACGCTTTTAATTTCGAAGCTTTCCATTTTAACCACCTTCGATGTATGAGATCCATAACAGTTTTATTTGTGATTGTTCTAAATAATAATGGAGTATAAAAAACTGTTATGTTTACGGTAATTTAGAAGATAGTTGTGAGCTATTTTTCCTGGAAAGAAATCGCTTCCAAGTCTAAAGTCAATCGAATATGGAAGATAGTTGTGAGCTATTTTATCTTAAAAGAAATGACGTCCAAGTCTAAAGTCAATCGAATTTGGAAGATAGTCGTGAGCTATTTTACCTTGTCTTCCAAGTGTTCTGGTAGCTTAGTTTAGGCAGAGTTCTACAATCTCAAAAAATATTATAAGTTTAAAATAGGAAGGCAAAATGAACGATCCATTCGAGTACATCAATATTGATTATTAGCTTTCTAGATATTGTTGAGATAAGAGTGATCGGTGTTGGATAAAAGTTTGTCAGGTAAGAACCTAGTGGGTCGATTATTTTCAGAAGAATAATTTACCTTGTTTAAAATTAGCAACAAATAAAAGGAAGAGTAAAAATCTTATTTTAGTTAAGTTTTTACGGTTCAATCTTTCTTATATCTCTTCCGAGTATTAAAATTTTATCCACATACAACAGTAATATGATTTCTCTATCTATGTGTGTTTCTCTATTCCAATATATACATTTGTCATAACATCTACAAACATATTTGATGGATCCCATAAAAGAATCAAATCTTCTATTCTACAACCTCGACGACTGTTTCGGTTCATAGAGGGGTATCTTCAATAGACAAACATCACAATATTTTCTTATTCAAACCCTTTCAACTGATACATGAAAATTTTATCTTCCAATTCACCATGCATGAAGGTAGTAGTAACATTTATTTGATCTAGCTCAAGATCAAATCTAGTAATAATTGACAATAGAACCTATACTTTCTTAGTATAGTCATTTATTAGGGATATAAAATACATTGCACTACTTATAGTAGGTTCTCGTACCAGACCCTAAATATTTGAATGAACATAATCAAGTACTAAATTGGTTGTTTTATTTTTAAACATAAACTTCACCCTCTTGCTCTTACCCCATACACATATTTCACAAAAAGCTCAGCTTCTAAACTGCGGTACCATCTTACAACCCTTGTTTGCTTAGTTCACCAACTCTTTCTTCACTTAAATTTCACATACAATGATGCCATAATAGGGCAGAATCCTTCACCACACTAGACACACCCCTTACCACTACAGAACCCGTACAAACTAACACAATACTAATCATATTGTCTTTTATAAAAAGTAGGGAGCCTTACAAGACCCATAATCTTCCATCTTCACCCCTATAGATAAACTTTACCTGATCCGAGATCCTAATAAAAAGGTTACTTTTAACTTGGGTACATATCTTACGTTGTTAATCACTCTCTCAAGTCATATAGGAAACTTGATCTTTACCATTCCAATCCTTTTGACATTATATGATTCGTCATTAGCAACAATAACCCGTCCACCATCAAGTATTCTAAAGTCTTCAAATCAATATGGATATTGGATCCTATTCTTTGCTTCTGCAGAAGGTTAATCACATCATCTATGAAAATTAAGCACGTATTCAGAGAGCAAAATAGTGCTGCAGACTGGGTTGCAAAGTATACTCTTCAACTGAAAGAAAACTTAGACTTTAATCAAGAAACAACGTCGAATCATTTGCGTGCTATAGCCTTCCTCGAAAGCGTCGGGATTGGATATATAAGGAATGTCGATTGAGGAGTAGAAGCTGATTCATTCTCTGCTGCACCAAGGAGTGGTTTTTGTATTGAATGTTTTTTTAAGATTCTCTCCAAGCCATGGAAGTTGGTTCAAAAAGCTTCAAATTTGCTCGGTTCTTAGTTTGGAGGGAACTTGAATTTTTATTTGCATTTTGGCGCACTATGAAAATATAGCGGATCCCTTGTAACTCTTAAATCCTATTCATAGGATCCTTTTAATACAATCAAGAAAAAAAATTATTTTTTTCAAGTTATACTAAATTCGAAAACTAATCCAAGTTAGACTTTAAATTTTGTAAAATTGGCCTTTAAAACTCTTTATTCTGTCAATGGAATATTTTTTGTGAAAAAAATGAATATCGGTGTATATATACATACACGGTAATGGGGCATGTCGCTGTATCATACTTTTATAGATCTAATGGTAAATTGAAACTGGTGTGGATAAAAGTAGCCTGAGGGTAGGCTGGTAATTTCAAGTGGAGTTTTAAGACGGTGTAAGGATGTTTCACGGTGGTATGGTGGTGTTTAAAGGTGTTTCAAAGTGTTTCAGGGTGTTTTAAGGGTGGAGAGAGAATTAAGCAGCCTGGCAGCAGTTAATTTTTCTTACCCATAGTTAATGCTAGTGGTTGGGTATTTATAGTGTGAAATTTGGGCCCTTATGGGCTTTCGAGTCAAGTTTAATGGACCCGGGTCATGTTTAAAGACCCATGAGTTTTAAGCAGATGTACAGGTAGCTTAGTCAGACAGTGATTAGGTTTTTTAGTACTTTAGTCATAGTTTGAACTGCCTTATGC
This sequence comes from Limnanthes douglasii subsp. nivea, assembly GCA_036936605.1. NCBI lineage: Eukaryota > Viridiplantae > Streptophyta > Magnoliopsida > Brassicales > Limnanthaceae > Limnanthes > Limnanthes douglasii. Next base: position 38,261,642 of record JAUPFV010000002.1, read on the forward strand.
TTGCAGTGTTCGAGATCATCTGTCCGGTTCAATCAGTGCTGTTCGAATTGAAGTCTTGGAGTCTGTCCGAATTTACGGGGTGATTTACTTTGGACTACCCTTCCGGGGAGCTCTTCGAATTCGGACTCATCATGAAACACTAAAAACAATATAAAAAACAAGTGATTCGATTAATTTTAAACTTAAAATAACATAATAATTAGTGTTAATCGTATATATATATATATATATATATATATATATATATATATATATATATATATATATATATTATTTTTATTGGCAAAAATGAGATATTTTATTATCAAATTGAGAGAAATACAAAGGTTAATGGCTAAATAGCTAAAACACAAACTGAAAGGACTTAATTAACAAAGGAATTAAAACTTGGAGGGCTACAAGACAAAAAGCCCTGCCGCAACAACCTAACTTCTCGATACAAGCTCTGAACACCAATTCTGCTTCCATGGCTAGAGAGAGAGAGAAAACCCAGAGAGACGATACCGACCAGCGATTAGGTTAAGAGATATAACCCTTCATCCAAACCCCTTTGTAGATTAGGAATCGACTCAATTGTTCGATTTAGAAAACAATAGTTCGTTCCTCATCTTCCGATTTAGAGAGATGTCCCCAGACATGCAACCTTCAGTAGAAGCTTCTTCCGATTTAGAGAGAGGTCCCCAGAGACAAGCAACCTTCAGTAGAAGGTCCATTAGACCAACAATCGATCCTCATCTTGACCAACTAATAGATCAGATAGGGAGAGCCACATGCAATCCTTTCTTCCTCCAGCTTAGTGCACCATCTCCCATTTCCTTTCTGAAACATAGAAAACCTCAACAGAATCGACAGTTTCAAGAAGTAGAAATGTATCATCGGCCTAAACTCTCAAGAAATACGATCGAGAGGAGCTGGTTAGGCGCATTGAAGTGTGAGAAGTTAAGCTTCTCTTTATACTTCAATGTCCATTTCGTGAGCCAGTCTACAGCGCGATTCTGGTCTCTCGAAATTAAGGATAAATTCATAGTGGGCATCAGCAAGATTTTGCACATAGAGATGATATTTTTCAGGTACCATGGATATTTATTGTTCTTTATTATGTTAATAAATAATTTACAGTCCGATTCTATATCGGTGTTAATCCAATTGTTTTCTTTTCAGGTTAACAGCCCCTCTAGTAAAGCAGTTGTCTCTACTACCAGAGGGGTAAGCTTACCAAACAACTTAGAGGAAGCATGAACAATAACCTCTTCAGAGTTCCTGATAATCATTGCTCCACAAGAGTCGCCATTAGCCAAGCAGGAAGCGTCAACGTTCACTTTGTACCTACCAGCATCAGGAGCTTCCCATTTCAGATAAGTACTTATTTTACATTTATTTTCTTGAGACAAACAACCCAATGACTGACCAGCATCTTTGGTATTCAGCCAGTGCTTGCTGGTTAGCACATTGGAGATGTCGAGACCAAGAATAATATTATTAATCATAGTAATTGAAGTATGAATGCTTAAACCAGTTCCTTTATATTTCTCATTATTCCTACTTTTCCATATCACCCAACAAATGAGAACTGGAAAACAGTGGGTGATATGGGTCTTTACATTAGAGAACCAAAACCAATTGTAGACAATATGTTTAATAGTCATATGTCTTTCGACTCTGACTTTAAACATATTGCTATAATGACACCAAAGGCTCCAAAAGTAGTCGCAGCTAACAAAGAGATGATTTATACGTTCACTGTTTTTGCAAAAATAACATTTTGAAGCTAAGTTAAAATGCTTTTTTGTAAAATAGAGTCAACAGGTAAATAATTATTAATAACTCTCCGGAGAAGGAAATAAAACTTCCTCGGAGTTATAGTAGACCAAATTTTCTTGTTGAAACTTGATTTGCGGTTTGGCTTTCTCACTAAATTCCAAGTACATTTGAAGTTGAAGTTCTTATCTGGTGAAAGTGTCCAGATTATTTCATCTTCTTTGTCTTGAATTATTTTGAACTTCATAATTTTTTCTTTTCTGGTTTCAGGTAAAGAACTCATTAGAGAGAAATCCCAGCTATCAGCTTTCCAAAAGGTGTCGGACTTGGTCTCTAAGAACCACTTATTCATGGGCAGTAAATGGTTCAGAATGGGATCCATATCATGCCAATTGTCCGTCCAGATGTCCACTTCACCTTTGCCTAAAAGCCATCTCACATTTTGCTCCGCTTCCCCTTTAATATGCATCAACCGTTTCCAGTTTAGAGAACATTTTTTACTGTAATTTACTTTTAAATGATGAATGCTCATATTGTAAGTATTATGCATTAGCAAATACCAAATAGATTTATTCTTTCTGTAATTGAACCAAAGATTATGGGAGTAAGTAGATTGAATATCAGAAAGACTTCTGATATTTAATCCACCCTCATCGAAAGTAAAACAAAAAAAAATTCCAAGAGGACCAATGAATATTTTTCTCATTTATGTTTCATGTCTAAAGAAATTTATTAAAAGTATTTTCCAATATGTTTATAATAGAACTAGGCAGCATTTCACTTTGCATCCAGTAGTGGGTGATAGGCAATAGAATAGAAGTGATAAGAGATAATCTCCCCCCCATAAGATAGCTGCTTTATGTTCCAGTCCATAATCTTGCAATTAATTTTATCCAGAAGAGGAGCATAATTAATAGCCTTGTTGTTGTTGTGCAGAGTTATCCCAAGGTAACATGTTGGGAGATAATCTGTAGTGGAGCCACTAGAATTCTCTACAATATTAAGTCTGCAAGGCTGCGATATCTTGGAGGTAATGACTTTAGTCTTTTCTTTGTTGATACTGTGACCAGAAAATCTCTGATAATTGTCAAGGAAAGCACTTAGAGTATCAATAGTTTTAGGGAGACTATTAGCATAAATAATTATATCATCAGCAAAGGCAGTGTAAGGAATAAGCATTTTAGACCTAGAGGCAAATTTCATATATCTATTCAACTCAAACAATCGCTTTAAACCTCTAAGAAGAACTTCTTGACCCAATATGAAGAGGCTTGGGGACAAGGGATCTCCTTGTCTTAAGCCTCGATTAGAATTGAAATAACCATAGCTACTACCATTGATTAAAACAGAAAGCTTAACATTATTAATCATCTCTTTCATCAGATTAGTGAATCTGCTAGAAAAGCCAAATAGACTAAAAACTTTAATAATGAAGGGAATGGACATTCTGTCAAATGTTTTTGACATGTCAAACTGGACCATAATGTTCCTAGTCTTAGGTTTCTTGTCTAAATCAAAAGCTAATTCCTTGGCTATTAAAATATTGTCATGAATAGTATTATTCCTTACGAAAGCACTTTGAGTATTAAAAACAATATTAGGCAAAATACTAGCTACTTTATTATTTAAAATCCTAGAAAATATTATGTTATACATGGTACACAGGCTAATAGGTCTATAGTTACCCCAGTTGATAGGGCTAGAGTTCTTAGGGATTAAAGTAATGCCAGTGGCAAACATACCACTAGGCATTTTATAACCATTCAGATAAGAGTTGATAGAGATAGCAAGATCTTTTTTAATGATGTTCCAACAGGTTTTGAAAAATGTAATATTATAACCATCCATGATAGGATCAGACAGCAAGCTGGCTTCTTCATCCAGACTGCTATAAGAGCTAACAGACAGATAAGTAGAAAAATAATTAAATGCAGCATTTCCTATGTCATTATCATTATACAACCAGTTATCCCCAACTTTAATTCCTTTAATTGAGTTTTTCCTTCTTTTCTTATTAACATAAGCATAATAAACTTTGGTGTTACCATCAGCCTCTTTAAGCCATAAATTATAGCATTTTTGCCTCCATTAAGATTCTTCGATTCTCAAAGCCTTTATATGCATAGTTATAGCCTTATTAAGATTGTTATTTGTAACAATATTACTCATATTCTGATGGATAATGTCCATGATTTTAACTTTATCCTCAACCTATTTTAGATTACTAAATATGTTACCAAATTGATTCTTATTCCAGTATGTAAGACAACTTTTTAGTCCTTTCATTTTATAGCAAAAAATATTATTAGGAGCAGCATTTAGATTTAAGTTCCAGTTCTTATCAACAGTTTCAAGGAAAGAATCATTTGAAGTCCATAAGTTCAAAAACTTAAAACTTCTTTTTTTGCAAATATGTCTGTCAGTAGTTAAGGAAGAACTAATAAGCATAGGGGCATGGTCAAAACAAGTTCTGACCATGTTGATAACCTGAGTGGATTGAAAATATTCAGCCCAATTAGAGTTTAACATCACCCTGTCTAAGCGTTTTCACTTCATGTTTTTATTCCAGGTATACTTTGAGCCCACACCAACAGCATCTTCCAGATTGCAGTCATATATAGCTTCTACAAAATCATCGATTCCTCTTTGGCACAAGGTGGTGCATCCCATTTTCTCCTCGGCTGACGCTACAATGTTAAAGTCTCCCATGGTAATCCAAATCCTATTATCATTAGAAATAACGTTTAGATCATTCCAAAGATTTCTTCTCATAACAAGATTACATTTTGCATAAATTACAGTCATGATAAAACTATTAGAAATACCAGGGTACATAACTTCAAGATGAAGTAAATGATCTCTATTAGTAAGGATACTAATATTGATGTCAGAAGACCAAAAAATCCAAATTTTATTAGTATAATTAGCACTAAAGTTAGGAAAGTTTAACGTGGCAGCCACTTCCCTTTGAGTTTCAACTTTAACAAGAGGTTCTTGAATAGTAAGGATCTTGACTTTCTCCTTAAGAATGATATCTTTAAGTCTTCCCACAGTAGGATTATTGTTAATACCTCGAACATTCCAGTTTAAAATCTTAATCATTATCTGAGACAAATTTAAACTTCTTTTTAATCCCTGAAAACTGCAGAGATTTTAACACCCTTTTGCTTGGCCTTTTACCCTTATTAACTGACTTGAGTTTCTTTTTCAGGATAATGTTGAAACTCTTTTCCGTAGGAGATCCCATGTTAATCAAGGTGACAGGAGAAGTACACTCACTTCTGATATTATCTTTGGTAGGAGAAATGTTACTAGAATATAGAAAATTTGATTTTTAAGTTGAATCAATGATTTTGCTTATATCATGTAACGCCTCTATAACTTCTATTTTTTCTGTAGGTTCCTTAATATCTTCTCTTTTGTGCAGAGGATCAGACTTTTCCTTGAAGACTTGAAGATCATGCTCCAGATTTGCTTTCAAGCAAAGAGTTTCATCACTGATTTCCACGGTAGCATAAGGAATAGGATGCTCCTTTTCAATTACTATTGATCTAATCTTAGGAACATAAACCTTCTCACTAACATTAAGAAACACGAACCCATGGCTTCAAAAAAAATTATTATATGACTATATAAATAGTATCGATAAAATCGATAAGTCAGTAAAACCGATTTGGAACCGAATGAATAAAAATTGTAAACTGATAGACTTGATATAGAAGCGAACCGATAAAACAATCCGTACATGTTATTTTATTTATTATTTATTTTTATGCATTATATTATTAAAATTCACAGTTAGTTACCAAATTTTTATAAACTTATAAATTAACTTCTAAACTTTAGTTTTTATATAAGTTATTTAAGTAAAAAATCTAAAATGAAATTATAATTGCATTTAACTTTTTTAAGTAAATTGAAAAAGATGGATAACAGACCGAACCGAAACGGACGGAAGCGAATCGAATCGAATCGAATTCGGACCAAATCAGACCGAACAAAATCGAAAATTTAATAACTCGATCCGTTCTAAAATATAGAACTATAAACTTAGCGATCCAATCGCGTTCTATTAAAATTCGAACTAAAAATAGAACCATAAGATTACCTAAATACTTAATTTGTTTCAAAACAATTTATTTGGAAAACGTTAATATTACCAACAACGAATAAATGGATTATGTATTTTATTTTAACATGAAAATTAAAATGCACGGAATTTCAAATTTAATCGGGTCAAAACTTGGTTTACTCTAATATTTTCAAATATATATATTATCATTAGTGTTTTGTCAATTCTGCAAATCTCCAAAACTGGTACTATTAAGGTTGATTAACTGATTTCCAAGATAACCTTGAAATGAGAGTGTTTTCTAACTCATCTGATTTGACAAATGATAATTATTTTTGGTATTAGAGGTCCTAGACTTCCAAAAACATGATGTACATCTTCTTGGAAAAAGAAGATTCTAAAATAGATTTATTATTAATTTTCCATGTGGCCAAATTGATTTAATTTACACGGTATATATATATACAGAATAGTCTTCTTTGACCCAATAATAGTCATAAACCCTACCAAATTAAAATCTAGTTGACTGATATGCAAATTTTCTTATTGTATTCGTTGAGAGATGTTGAAAATTAAAATACAGTTTGTACAATACATTTCATTTTTTTGTCTTAGTTAGGCACCGCACCCGTACATGTCTATAAGTTGTCCAAATCTAAAGAAAGAAAGAAAAAACATGTTTAGCAAAGTTGTTAAACATCAATTACAATAGGGATTTCCATCGACCAGATTTTGATGTTCGATTTCATTACTATTTTTGGAACAAGTTATATGGAATATCGAATTAGAATGTTGGCATAAAATCAATCGACAAAGCTTAAAAGAACAAAATAGTAAGCTCAAGAATTACGCACAATATAATATTGAAGCTATTATGAACCCAAAAAATGGTTTATTCATTTTAGGAAAATAAAAAAATACTTAATCAGAGCATAAAATTTAGTTTTGTTTAATTATAGTATTAGGTCTCCGACTGAAATTTGTTAATGTTTTTTTTTTCTTCTTTTTTAAGTTAATAAACCCAAACAAGATTTAAAACAAAGTTTTATTGGAAATTATGAGTTTTAATTTAGATATATTTTTAAAAAATGATTTTTTTTAATAAAAGTTTTTTTAGAGGTAATAAACTTTATAATATGCCAGGTAAATAATAAATGAAAAATGGATTGACAAATTTTGACGAATAAGAGATAAAATAGAAAACGTTAATAATTTGTTAATAGTTTGTGTAGCTTTATTTTTCAATTTGGTAGATTATTTAGTAGGATTTATCATAATCCACAAAATTATATGACCGAATAGAAATGTTTTTTTTTGGAAAAAAACTCTCTAAACATGTATTTATTCGAGCTCACTACGATCACGGTAACGAACAACTCTCGTCAGAGCAGAGTAACAGTTAATGATAATTGTTTAACGGTGACAAGTTCTATTACGAGCCGATACATAACTTCGCAATAAATGTATCACTTTTAGAAAAAAAATTTGTTAGATTCGTACACAAACCAAATTATGGTTTTAGTCACTAAAATTGTTTGTGAAAATTATTAGTTTTAACAAATATATTAGTGAACATTTTTTAATTTTAAAAAATATAATATGTTCGCAAGAGTTGTACATTTATCATTTTTAAATACTAATTGAGCATTGTTTTTTTTCGGAGAGAACTCGCGGCCGCTACTCGACGAGTGCGCACAAGCTAAACCCTTAGTCTGACGCAATAGCCTGCAAACCAACGCCATAAGGTAAACCACACAATATAGGCTCAGCCAAAAAAGTGTTTGTAGAGGGACTCGAACTCATGACCTTTGGTCACAAGCATGCCTTACTCCACCAACTCGACTACCCTTTTCGGGGTACTAACTTAGCATTGTTGCGTCTTTACCGTAGATTTATTTGTGTTTCCCATTTGCGCGTTTTTGTTATTACTCATATTTATTATCTTGAATATAGATCTATCATGTGAAATATCAACCAATGCATTCATAGCCCACCATCCAAAATCCTTCTCCTCAATTGAATTGGTATTTGTCACCACTATGACAATCTCTTCATCTATATAATTTATGCTCTCACCTTTATTTTTAATATTGCAATCACGAGAAAAATGACCCGATTTACCATAACATAAGAAATTTCATTTTGGATTCTTAAAGATAGTCTTGTTTTATGTCAAATAAATTTTGCCCAAATGTTTCTTTCTTGTGCTTAGACTCTATTGCATTCAAGATTTTAAAAAATTTATCTTGTATTTTTCTTCCACCTTACTAGTTCGTGATGCATTTTTTATTCGAAAGTGTTTTTATATCCTTTTCAAATTATACTCTTTGGAATTTTGAAGTATCCTCTTCAAATAACTCTTCCAAAATGAAAATAATCTGGTTAAATTTCTCTTACTTAGAAAATTCTCATAAATACTATTTTTAAAGCACGAGCTTATTGATTATGATTTGTAACTCGTATATTTTGGAGAAAATAGTCTCCTATCAAGAAATTTATAATAGAATATTGAGACATTAGAATTTTATATGTATATTATTCTTCAGTTTTGTACTTCTATTCTAGAGTGTTCTATATATATTAAGCGCCAAACTTTCGTTGGTGTATAAATCAAACAACCCATTTAGAAAAGTGTTCATAATATATCTTAGACATGATATTATCTTCTTCTTTCTTCTACCACATGTACTCTATTTTGTTTTTGGTATATTTATCAGTAAGCTCTGAAGCTTCTCAAATTTAAGATCAAAGATGTAGTAACTTTTTAATGCAATCATGAAATGAATGACATTTATTATATTAAAAGAGTCCTAATAAAAAAATTATTGGTTCACGATCTTAATGATAGTCATTTTTGTTTATGCACCCATAGGTGATAATTATTTTTTATTATTAGAAAACTAGTATAAAAGAAAGAGGACTTACGACAATGTTGCTTGAATATCGTTGGAAGGTCACCATAAAGTAGACAGAATAGTCACAATAAAATATGAAAATTGAGTATGTATTGGATTTGTTTTTTAGAATTATTTTAGAGTCTCTATTGCTTAGAATTTTTGATAAAATGTTGTCAAGATATAAGAAACCTTCTGATTTACAATATAAGTAACTATAAATTAAAAATTGGCATGACAAACTTTGATCAATGAGAAAAAGATAATTTTTAGTATTTATAGAGGATTAATAGTTTAAAAGTTGCATATCTTAGACCAATAGTCTATTTATAAGATTTATAAACCTCCTCTAACAAGATAGGACTTTTAGAAAACTTAAATTTTTATACAAACACAACTCTTTAAACATACACTTGTTCGTACTCACTGTGATACCGAATTTATCTCACAGTGGCGAAACAACAATCACCAGCCGTTGTTTAACATTATTAGCTTTGTTGCAGTGTGCATATGGTTGTCGCGAAAATTTGTCTTATCCTTTTCGTGCGCCCATATTTTTATGTAGCAAAAGCATTTTGAATTATTTATGTAGGTTGTTTATCCAAATCCTGACTGTGAATAAAAAAAATCATGGTAAGAACATGTAATTTCATGTTTTAAGATTGTCGTGGTGGCCCGATCCTTTTTTGGTACTTTTGAGTTGGATATCACGTATATTCTTATCTAGTTTGCTCAAACTATCTAAACTCGTCCTTGGATCAATTTCAATCATTTTATTTAATATTTTACTAGTTTCAAAATAAAAAAATAAAAAAAATATTAGATCTATATAAAGTTAAAATCATCAAACATGTAAGTTTATAAACTTAATTCACATATAATATACATATAATATGAATTTAACTTAAAGAAATCATTATCCCATATCATATTAGGAATCTAATAGGTATTTAAAACATATAAATGTATATCAAAACAAAATTATATTGTTATATCGCGCGACATATATGGATGTTATGTGTTCGTCATGGTATGTCGTGTTATGAATGTACTATTATCTAGTATACGAATCAATTATCATGTTACGCAGGCCTAATCTGTATAACCTACAATTACAAATTTTAACATGGCTCCGTGAAAATGTGAGATCAAACATAATATCTAAAAGAACATATCATTCATCATGAGAATGATTTAGGATTTAGTAGTGACGAGGCATGTTGTCATATAGTGACGTACGTAAATAGAAGTTAGACAGTTATACATGTCATTAATTATAATGATTTATTTTTCCAGAGTACATTCACTATAATAATCACTTTGGTTTACGAATCTGGAAAACTTATTATATCAAAATCAAACTAAATTTATTGGTAAAAGTTCATCATATAATATATAAGTAAAAGGATATACTAAACATGATTAACATATTATTTATTAGATGAAAATTATTCTACTTACTTGTGCTTGAAAATGATAGATGTGACATATAGTTTACAGTATGATAAAATAATAGTTAAAACTAAACTTATAATCATGAAGTTGGTTCATATAATAAATATAAATTTTATGTATAATCTAAATTATTAAAATACGTTAAAAATCGTTAATAATATACGCTACTATCAGATTTAATACACATTTATTTATGCCAAAAAATCTTGGAAACTCGTATTTTTGTTCTTAAGTAAGTGGCAATAATGGTATCTAGAGTAACCATCTATATAGGTTCGAATGAGCAAATTTTGTTTCAAATTATATGAAGAAGAATGAGGTACAGTGAAAATTTGAATAAGAAACACAAACTAATTAAAAGTTGATGATTGATGCAACGTCGAGCTAGTGTTTACAAGAGGATATAGATCACCTTTACAAATGTCTTTTATGTGCTAGACATGAACACAAATCTTATATTTCATAATCTTTAATGAATATTTTTATTTATCTTGGTCTTCGAATATGGTAAACACATTCTATCAAAATTGGATACCTTAATTAAGTTGCTCATAAAATCAAACGATGAAACTATATACTAGCTATAATTTACTGAATAATATAGTATTGATTATTTGTGCTTGAAAAAAAATTACATATTATTGAATAATAGACATACATATACATGTTATCAGTATGATAAAAGTAACAGTTAAAACCAAACTTACTTATTATGAAGTAAGTGTATATGATAAATATGAAAAGTATGTAAAATTTAAAATGGTTAAAAGGCTTTAAAAAAATTTAGAAACATAAGAATATCCAAAACTTAATACATGTTTAGCTATGTTAGCAATATGGTATACTAAATGAGGTGGTAGCATATGTTTTATAGTATTTATAGGTAAGTACTCTAAGTAAAAATATACATACTTACTTAAGAACAACGATGAAGACTTTAGTGGATTTAAAAATTTCAAAGAAAGGTTTAGAATCAATTATGCATTAAGATTAAAGTACTATATAATGATATTAGGAGAAATATTTTCAAAAAAAATTCTCTAGTTTTTATAAATATCATGGGATAATTTATCAATGTTTGCTATGTTTTATGCAACAACTAAATGGGTTGTTTGAATGCAAAATATAATAATAATTGAAATTTACATTGGCATGCTAGTTAATTCTATATTTTTATATAAAATTTTGGAGTAAATTCGTGTCAACGGCATATAATATAATAAAGTGAGTTTCATTTAACATAACTAAAATGTCATTATATGAGTTATTAATTAAAAAGAAGAAACCAAAATATTGGCTACTTCAAACTATGAGGGTGCCTTGCATTTTGTAAGAGTACAAAACTTCAAAACAAATGAGTCTAAAAGATATTAGAATTGGATTCTAATATTATGTTTGAATCCAAAATATAAAACTTCGTTGATCACAATGGTGAGAAAAAACTCAAATTATTACCACATACAAGAAACTAATGTTAAAAAAGAACCTTTGGTTGAGCAACAACTATGTAAACTTTCTATGGTAAAAAATAGAAGATATCTAAAGTTTTAAGACTCGGTGAGATAAACTATTAAAGAGCTTTTTTCAGCTAGTGGAATACAGTTGTGAAACAACTACCTAAGAACTTTTGGTTGTACATTCTTCAAGATTCGATTCCAAATACTACAAAGAGATGGAAAAACCCATAAACGATGAGATATTTTCAATAATATCAAACTACAATTGGAAATTAGTTTCTTTACTTTTGGGTTCAAGAATAACTGTATGTAAGTTGGTATTTCAGAAAAAAGATCACAGAGATGAAACTATTTAAGCAATCAACTTAGATTACTTACCAATGTGATATAAATTATTTTGACACATATGCTTCAATTATTATAATCACGAGCATGCAAATTTTATTTGCGATCACAATGGTATACAAACTTAGGATTTTCTAAATAGATGTCAAAATTATATTTCTAAATAATTATTTAAACGAGAAGATCGATATGGAACAACCCAAAGATTTATATTTTTGGGTAATGAGTCAAATATATGTGGCATCACTAAATTATTATATGGGTCAAAATGGAACCTAAAAAATACCAATAAATATTTTGTCATGTTATAATATTTGATAGGATTAGACGCACATTGCACATAAATGTTTAAATTATGCGGGAAGAAACTGGTAATTGTAAGACTATACATTGATAATCTACTTATTCAAAATAACAGTATGAATGAGATTGTGGAAACAAATACGCTTCCGTCTTCGACTTTCAAGATGAAAGATCTTGAAAACATAGACATTATTCTTGGAATAAAAGTGTCTAAAAATTCAAGGTTATGTTCATGGTTGTGAGGTCCTTGGCTTTCCCATAAATAATTAATTGGTTTGAGTCTTTGACTCTCAAACATTCGAGTAAAACTATTTTACCATTATATCAAATTAAATTTTAAATCAAAAATATTTTTTACATTAAATCTAGATTTTAAAAAAAAAAATTTATTTTTATTCACTACTATAAATCTAAAATATATGGCAGACTAATAAGGTCCAAATCATCCTAATATATTTTTTTATTGTTTAAATATTTTAATTTATTTATTAAATTTATCGAATAATTTCTTATATTTTAAAATTCCAAAATATAAATATATTTAAAACATAATAAATCAACATAAATATATCGTCAAATTTATAATATTATCCATATCGTTTTATTTTCGAATTATAACAAAATGAATAATTAATAACAATATATACTCTATTGATCTTAAATAAAATAAAATGATTAGTTATAAGAATATCTTGAATTGAAATATCGCATCACATGTAGATTTAGAGTATACAAGCATGTTGTTATATAATTTTAGTTATTTAGATATAATTAAATTATAGTTTATTGGACCTACGCATAACAAGACTCGTAGTATCATAAATATTTAAAATATCGACAACAGTTGAATTTATGGTCCATTGCAGATGCAAGGACACCAGACTATAGCAATTTAAAACTAAATTGATTAAGATAGTTAACATGTTATTAATTTAAAAATATCAGTAATATACATGTGCTTTTATTTGATTTAAAGTATTCTAAACTCTTAATACAAAACTAAACCCTAAGTTTCAAAACACGGTTTATTACTTTTATTTTTACAATCACTTTTTTCTTCTCAAACTAAATCTGATTCTTTATAACGATAAATCCATATAGAGGTTGTTCCTCTTCGTCCATAAGAACAACATCAAATCGACTTGCATATTATGAGATTATTTATAACCATCTCAACATGTAAGTCTTCCCGTGCAATTAAAAAGAAAAATCTCAAGATCGCCAATAATGGCAAATATTGGTTTCTCTCGTTTATACTAGACACCCCAAATCGTAAAGATGTTGATTCTTCCGCTTTGGGGTTTCTGATCCTATAGCTTCAAAAATGGTATCAGATCCAATCTTTTATGATTTGAAGTTTAAATCGACTTTTTATAATTTCTCACATATCAATCTTATTAATTAATTCATATTGGGAAAAAATAAATTTAATCTGATGTTAAGCCTCTTTAAGCATATTTTGGGTTTAGAGAGTTTATAATGTATGTTTAGGATTTTTTGGATGCAATTGAGAGCACACAAATAGTTAATTGATACATAATTATGGATTTAGTTTTAAAATTTATAAACTTTCAGCCAAAACTCTAATTCTGAACAAAAAAAGGGTTTTGGATTTAAAGAATCGGACAGTTATCACGTCAAATAGGTTTTTTGCCGCTACAACCCCTCTAAGCGGCCATATTGTCGTGGAAATGGTTATGTTGCCACGAAAATTATATGATAATGGAATTTTTGTCATGGCAGCCTTTGTTTCTTGTCACGATACATAGGCATTGTCCCACGACCAAATTTCATTTTTCTTTGTCTTTGCTTGCACGCGAGTTTGCTACCCCCGAACTGTGCTTCCTACATGTATAAAACCAATTCATATATATATTTTGAGATAGTTTAATTTCGCTTGCATCTGTTTCATGTATGATTAATTTTATCTAAACTAACACACATATGTTAACATGTTTATATGTGTTGTCATGTATATTTGAAGTGTCAGGTGTGTAGGAGTGTACAGTTTTGTAGCATCATTTATATGCCAATTAATTTCTAGTTATACATTTTGTGTGAATACATTCCAAATCATAAAATTACCTTGGTATTATAGACTATCATATGTTTGTTCATTAAGAATATCAGGATATCTATCAAATTATGGCAGTGGACTACTCTTCCTTTTACTTTTAAATTTAAGCGGATAGAAAAGAACTAAATTAAAAAGGTTAAAATTCAATCATATAAAATGATTATACTCGGTGTGACTTTCTTTAAGCATCATGGTAGATTTTCTAAAGAGATAATCAAAACACGTTGGATATGAAAATAGTGGAGATTAAGACTTCATTTCCAAAATTTAAATTCTTAGTGCTTAAATTATTTATATTTTTGTAAGTTAGTTTAATTTGATGGTGAAGATTTCATTACAAATAAGCAATGGTCAAATTTATAAGAAAGTGAGTTATAAGTCTATTACAAGTCACATATATAGTTTGTTTTTTATTGACCATATAAAAGTTGTTATTAATTTCATATCTCTCTTATTGTAGTCTCATTCAATTACGATGAGATTCTTTACATGTTGTCAATGTAAAAGTTGAACAATAAACGAGGAAAATTAATTCATTTTTCACCACCCAAATAATTTTACATAAAGGGATAATTAAGTTGTAAAGTTTTAGATCTGGAGAAGTTTTAGTAAAATTTAGCACCACAACTAAATTATCTTTAAATATTTTTTCCAACTTCACATGGCCCGTAAAATTTGAAAACTTGACTCATCTAAAAAAGTTTCTTTCGCACCCTTTAGTCTAGTCCATCTTTCGATTTACATCTATTAATTTAAGATTTTTTATAGATTGATACAATTTTGACCATCATACTTTATCTCCATACAAAAGATATATTAAATTGCCAAAAATAATAAAAATATTTTTACAAATAATGGTGATTCATGCATAGAGGAGTTTCAAAATGAATCAGTTGTTTAGTGCATTGGTGTATACCGTCTTTACTAAGGATTAAAATTCATTTGGTAATGATGTTATCCATATCAATCTATCATACAATAAAATAATTCAAAATTATTGGATAAATAAGTACACTTTTACCATAAGCATTCAAGTCGTATCTCTAAAAATGAGATCGATAAAGTAGTTGATCAAATACTTATAAAGTTTATATGTGTTGGATATATCAAGTAGAAACAGGTCAAATTATGAAATAATGTGCGTAAAGCCCAATTAAGGTTTTAAGAACAAAATTAGAAAATTATTTGGAAGATGTCCATATGTATAGATAACTAAATATCTCTTGTTGGATATATCATTCACTTCAAATTGGAATATTACAATATAACTACATTATGATAGTCAAGAAACCATACATAGAGCATACAATGGGAAGTATAAGACACGGTATGTTAGACAACTAATTTAAAGTAGAATTATATCGGTCTTATACGTATGTTTTAGTATAAACTTAGTGGATCCGTTTACCAAACCATTAGCTCGAGAATTAGTAAGCTCTACATCTAGAGGTATGAAACTAAGACTCTTGAAATAATTATTTTTCAAATAATGACAACTCAATTCGACTATAAAAACCTAAACATCGAATTTGAAATGGGTAGCAACAAGTTATTTATTAAAGGTTCAATGTATAAATAAATTAGAGTTTCATCTGTGATGAGTGAGAGATATGTTGGTCGTTACCATGAAGGGATAAGTTCAAAAGAACTTTTAATACAATTTATTCTAAGTGTGGAGTGTGTTTCCAAAAGTAACGAAAAAAAACGTTAAAATTACATCTATAAGAATCTGTAGGTGGTATCGGTTTTCATGAGATAATGTTTCATCACAAGTTATGATTCTTGAAATGGATAGAGAACACGATCAAAATAGTGCTAGAGTGTGATATGGACAAAGGTTTGATCAAAATAATCATGTGTGTGAAATCGTCGGTTAAGCCATATGGGAGGTTGATTCAAAGTTAAGATTACCAATGTTTTTCCAACTTAACTTTGTTATATTTACACCAAGGTAAAATTCAAATTAAAAGATATTATATTGTGTGCGCAAAAATTATCTCAATAAAAAAATAAAAGAGAGGACATTTAATCAAATGGGAGATTTTTGGAAATGTTGATTAAATATAGGTGATCAAAGAAGAGTTTTTATCATTAGAGTTGGTAAAGCAAACAAAATAGACAAGTCAACATGAGACCTTATGGTGCAGGTTTATCACGATTATGCTTGTATTGATCGCGACAGAGATAGAAAACCTGATACACATGTGTCTTTGCCGCAATCAGCACAAAGCTGGTAGCGACAAACACAAGACTTGTTTCTCATACCTGACACCGATCGTGACGAAGACTTATTTGTCATGATCAGCTCGATGATGCATCATTTATTCATCAAATAACTAATGCAAATAGATGTTTTTCGTGACCACAACATGATCGGTCGTATCAAAGACCCAAAATGTTGTGTTACTGTAAAATTAAGTTTTTTAAAAAGATTTATTTAAAAGATTATGACTTTACGTGTAGATTCTGCATTATTATAACATTTAAAGGGGTTTGATTATATCTTTAAATAGAAAAATCATTCATGAACACATAATAAAAAAATTTAACCAAATATCTTTTAAAGCAGAATCTCTATTTTGATATTCAAACAATTTTATCTTAATTAAATTTTCGTGTCGATTGTAATTCGAATGTAAAATTTTATCATATTTCTATAAAACACATATCCGAAATGTCATAACGATGTTTTTAAAATACATTCATAAAAACCTCCGGTATTATTTTTTCCGACATTCTTTTCCAGAATAGTATCATAGACATAAATTTTTTCCAACGAATATTCAATGATTTTGTGTAATTTAAATATTATAAATGTTGCTTTCGTATCTCCGCTTTTAACAAAATATAATAAACCAGATATTTTGATGACTGTTCAAAATAAAAAAAGTTTTATTTTCATTTGAGTTTGATAAGAGCTGTAATGTTTCTTCTAATAATGCAGTACTCAAACCCGCGTAAAATACTTACCATTTCAGTTTATAAATTAATCAAATAATTGATTTAACTGTGATAGCAAATTATTAAGCTAAAGAAAAGAAAAGTCAATAAAGAACATGCAAAAAAATTCCCCATTCACATTCACATTCCATTTTGGACTATAAAGAAAAAAATACGTACGTACTTTCATTTTCACAATATTATATGTTAACTTTTTCTTTTTTCCTTTTTAACTTCTAGCATTTTAAAACAATTTAAATACAGCCCAACTCTTCTACCGCATTACGGAGGAAACCGGATACCCATGTCTTAGATATTAAAATAATGTAATTTTCAACAACTTTTATCTTCGCCCCGTCTTTCAATAACTATCAAAAAAAAATCGCGATTGCAATTATTTACAAAAGGATACAGACAGTAATTCTGGGTGTATCTTAGACAGTAATTCTGGGTGTATCTATCTTAGACAGTAATTCTGGGTGTATCTTACCAACTACGTAAAAAGTAGACCATTTGTAGAAAGATACACATTTATTATACTTAAAATATTTTTAGGCATACCTTACCAACTACTTAAAAAGGGACCATTTATAAAAGTTAAACAATATAAGCATATCTAAGATATTTCTGGGTATCTTACTAAGTAAGTAAAAATAAAGTTACTGATACTTTCGTCAAACACTTTCCACCGGATAAAAATAAATCTATCATATTTTCGCCAAACTCTTTCCAATCGAATTTAAATTGTATATACAATATAAAATCAAGTATATATACTTGGTGGTAGATTAGTGTTACATTTTTATTGAAATGTTAAAAATGACAATTCAAAAGTAGGTTTGTATCAGTAAATTTAAAAAATAAGTTCTAAATGTCGAAAAATGTTTATGATGAATTGGTGTATATTAAAATGAAATTTTATATCATGCAGTGTTATATATCGTAAAATATAAAATTATGTCACGCGTATTTGTTTTTAGAAAACATATCGTTTTTTTGTGATAATATGTTAAATGTGTTTAGTATTTTGATTTGTTCGAAACATCGCTAAAAAAAATAGTTATCGGCGTGGTAATTTGGATAACAACAAAAAATATGTAAATTATAAATATTTTTGTCGCAACAATTGGAGACTCGTATCTACTACCTGATTTCATGCCGTAATTGTCGTGGTAGCGAAACATCTTGTTGCGATGTTATGTGTGGCAGTTAAACTTGTCGTTTGTTTGTCGGTTCGATTGCGAAAATACGTGATTTTTTTATGTTGATATAGCTTTAAAATGCATCTTAAACCTATCAGGCCTTAAATTGTTGAAAGAATAAATCATATAAATATAATCATATATTACAATTTAAGGACTCTATTGATTGATAAGATAAAGTGTAAAAGTTAATCAATTCGCATTAAGATTAACAAATTTGCAACAGTTTTTTCAGATATGATAGAGTTAACAAGTTGTAACCATTCAAAAGTCATTTATGTATTAAGTTTAATTGTCTCATTAGTTATATCATAATCTATCAAAGTTGCAATACGTTTCGGTTTTGAGATTAGCTTAGTAAAGTATTATGAATTTTATTAATTCAGTGGGAGTAACTCTAGATTTAGAGTTGTTTGTCGTATTAATTACCATAAGATGATATTACCTCCCTCGCGCCATTTTAAGAAAATTATGTTAGTTTCTAAATTTATAGTTGAGGTTTCGTATATATTAAAGAACAAAAAATAATCGATATTACTCTTGATAATTATGTGGGTTTATCACAGAAGAAACTCATTAATAGCATGCTAAAACATTATGGTATGAAAACGAAAAATCTCTAGTTTACTTTAGTTGGTTTAAGATAAGTATTTTAGTCAAACATCTTTTGTTTGGAAATTTAGAAAGTGTAAAATAGTTAATATGTTTTGAAAATTGAACTCTTATTGTACGCTTGTGATTAATTTAGGATAATGTATAAACGCATTTTAAGTTAATACTTAAGTGAGTATATGGATGAACCATTGTACATATAATACATGTCATATAATATACATAATACATGTATCCAACATCGCATGATGACATAAAGAAAGTTAGGTAATTAAAAATCCATGACTTTATAGGGTAAGCGATGGCATGGAGAAAATTAGAAGAAAGAAACAACGATAATACTATGACCCCAGGTTAGAGAATAAAGGATACTCAGATAAATAATTCCCAAAATTTAATAAATCAAAGTCTGACGGAAAAATAAGATATAAGATGCTTTATATAGCAACTACTCAAAACCCTAATCCTAAATAAGAGAAATTATATAAATGTCTTAAAATAAAATGAACAAATATAAACAACGCATAAATATAAAAACTGGTTTTTGAAGGCTTTATGAGTCGAATTCGAGTATTAGACTTTGTGACAAGTCACTTTTCTGAATTTTGACGGGCTCGTCAAAATCTTCGATTTGAGTACCTATTTGACCCAATTTTGATACCTCAGCGAGAAATCAGTATGTCCGCATTCTTTGCTACATCATCTTTCTCCGGTCGGAAAGAATTTGACCTTGAATTCAAAACGATGAAACATTGATAGAAGTGCAATATGACATTCTGATTTCATGGACTCGGCATGAGACAACAAATAATCATAATTCATAACCAATAGATGAAGAACATGATGATCTATATCATAAATCGTCTGCCTACATAAAGCAACAAAAGCTTCGAAACCTGTTATAACTTGAGGACCACCTAATGTATTTGTAGCCATCTCCTTGGAGCAGCTGGTGAATAACAGTGTGTTTTGCCTAACATGGGTTATTACTGGACTCATTGTGCATATTATAGCGGTTCTAGCATTTTCTCCAAGGAAAGACTGCAGTATGCGGGTCAGCTTTGAATTTCTACATGGAACATGTCCACTTTTTTCCTTTTTTAGCTTACGAATAACATTTCCTAGTGTAAGCAAAATCCAATTTATGTGATACCCTTCTTTCGGCCTTGTCTCAGCTGATAATGATTGATATGCACGTTCACTTCCTACAAGATAAATACTATTCACGGTGGCTATAAGGGTGCTTAATTTGTCATTGGATATGAACCCACTACCGTTAACAGTGACATTAGCAGAACGAAAAGTAGTCCCATTGCCATGGTGACGTTACAATATGCTTGTAGTACGTTTTTCTCAGATTTTTTGCAAACAAATATTAGTAATGGTTTTTTTCTCCCGAACTCAAAATTCTCCTATATGGGAACCCTTATAGTACTAGATATTTTCTTCCCCTATGGCAAATCCTCATCCTTGACATCAATGTTTGGTTGTCTTCTCGTATTCCCTTTTCTTTTGAATTTTTTTTTTTCATTTTTCAGTACTTCACAGTTTTTAATAACACTTTTGGTCTTTGTAAGGTCAGAAGGCTTTGGTGGTGGTAACAGGTCTCCAAATACTTTAGAATTTTCAAGAAATACATCTTTTTTAATATATTTTTTTTTCCTTATTTTAAATTATTCCGAGTATTTTGAATAATATGACTGTTATGTACCAATTTAATTGTAGGAGAAGGACTTCTACCTACTTTTGTTGATATAAATTTTGTTTACAAAATCTTATTTTTCTTTTAATGAAAAAATTGGTTTCAAAATTTCTAATTTTTCTAAGGTTTTAAAAAAAATTATCATCAACGTTCTTCTCCTCGAACTCATCATCATACTTATCATAGATTTTTAAAACACGGGCTTAGAAACAATTATAGCATCAAATCTAAGATCGATAGTTGGTGACGTATAAGCATGAAACTCCTTAACTGGTGGTGGTTTTGGGGACACTACTTTTGATGGCACCAATATAAATTTGCAATTATCTTTCACAAAACTATATCGATTTTTTCTACCATCATAAGTAGAATTCATCTTAATTCACCATGGACGTCGTAAAACTAGATGGAAAACGTCCATAGTATCTATGTCACACCATGATGTATCTTTATAATTACCAATAAAAAAATACAGTTAGATAACATCTAGAATCTGTTACCTCAATTTACCCTCTCAGTTCTGATAGTATGTAAGGGTTTGGAAGAGATTTAGTCTTCAATTCTAGTTTTTGAACAACCTCTTCTGAAACCAGATTTTCACAATTGTTCGAAGCGATTACATATTTACAAATTCTTCCCCAGTTGTGCAGGTAGACTGGAAGATGTTGTTCTTTATTCTACTCCTCAAATCAACAGATTCCCGTAACATGATTCATGTATCTGCGTAGCAGGAATTTTCGTGCTATGATACCAACTCATGGCGTGGAGGAAATTAGAAGAATGAAAAACGATAAAACCATAACCCTAGGTTAAAGAATAAAGGAGACTCAGAGAAATAATTCCTAAAATTTAATTACTCAAAGTCTAACGACATAATATGATATAAAAGGCTTTATATAGCAACTACCTAAAACTCTAATCCTAAATAAGGGAAATTACATAATGTCTTAAAATAAAAAAATAAAAAAATAACGTCTAAGTATAAGACTGGTTTTTGAAGGCTTTATGAGTTGAATTTGGGTATCAAACTTAGTGACATGTCACATTTTTTAAATCTGACGGGCTCATCAAAATCTTCGATTTGAGTACCTGTTTGACCAAATTCTGATACCTAAGCAAAAAACCAGTCTGTCCACAGTCTTGGCTACATCAGTAAGTGAGTGTTATAATATGATTAAGACATGCATACTTTATGGAGATAAAATTTGTAGCACCCTTAAAAACATTCAATAAAGTAAAGACATTCAATTTTTTTTAATCAAAGAAATAAACATATAGTATATAAGACAAGTTCATTTACTGTAAGCTAATATTATAGTAAAATATAAATACTTATACGACAAAATTTCCCATACTTTTATACTAACATTTCAAACGCCCAAAGTCTTGATAAACACAATATTCATGTGAGGGTTCTTAGTCTATAGGATATTCATAATTAGTGGAGGTGTTGTTTTTACTAGAGTGGAGCTTTTGATTTCAATTAAGAATTATATTCAAATCACCTTTTAGTATTACTATTGTATTAGTATCGTATGCATACACTTAAGTTATCAATAATATAGTGATTCCGTTTTTAGTTTTTCTCTAAAATTCAGCAACCTTATTTCAGTATGACCAATTGAATAGTAGACATGTGTTTAATTACATGCTCGTGTCTTAGTTTCATATTGCACTTCATAAGAGGTGAGGATTCACTAAGGTGGCAGTAAACAATTTGATTTATTGTAGAACAATTATAAAAAAATAAGTCGTAATGCGCCTCTTTGGTTGGTTGTTAGTTATTGCCTAACATGGATAGTCGTTCATTGGTTATTTATTAGCAACAAAGTCACATAAGTGCACACTCACACGAATATAATTCAGTACACATGAATGATCCAAGTGCGAGATTGTAAGAAAAAACTAAATTGAAGTATTTTATCATGTGTAATTTAAGATATTCAGGTTTGTTGTGGTAAAGTCCAATTAAAATTATCAACAAAAAATTGGGTCAACAATAATAGTAATAATAATATTTATTAATATTATTATTTAGTCTTATGGTGTTATAAATAAAGTATGGATATTGGATGAGCTAAATTACACCTTGAAGGAGGATCTTTTAATCCAACAATTAAGCATTATGCTCAAATCTCAATAAAACAATTTGGTCTTTATTGACGTAGAGTCTGTCACGGACGATAAGTGAATTATTTGAATTAGAGAATTAATTGAAAAAAATAAATTAAATTAAAATAATAAGTGGTAGTTTCATTCTTATTTAATGTTACGAGTAAGTAAAAAATAAATGTATTATTATTTATTAATACAATTAAGCATTTCTATTTTTTTAAAGGCAAACAAATCGAAATCCATGAGTGATATTTTTTTAACGAATTATTTTATTTTTCTATTTTCGCAACCAAATTACATGTAAATATGCAACTCGAACACAGTTGTTTTTTCACATCCAAATTACACGTAATTCTGCACTAGAAATCAATTGGATTTTCATACTAATTTCGTATCCTAATGACATGTAATTTCGCATCTGAACACAATCTAATATTTTTTTAAATATATATATCATGATTTGGTTTAGTCCGACTTAAAAACAAAACTAATGATATCTTCGGATATTGTTTTTTAATCTGTTATTTGAAAGATGTAGCATTTTAAAAATAACATAAAATAAAAAGTGTTTAGAATTATTTTTTTAATATGAGGTGATTATTTGTGAATAGTATTTATCACTAAATAGATTGAGGCTTCTTTGTCTTTCATCTTTTTTAGCCAAGCTAAAGAATCATTTCTCAAACAAAAATTCAGAGAAAACGGGTAAGCTTAGGGGCGATAATACCAAATTCTTCCACAATAGTATTAAAACTTGTCTCTTCCGATAAAATTATCTCGATAATAAATAACGACGACATGAATGTTTCCACACCCGTCAGTGTTTCTAGTGTTATTGTTAGCTATTTTAATGATTTTCTTGGAAGCAAGCACCCCCCCCCCCCCGGTTACCCTAGGTTGGAAAAGGTCTCGTCTCTTATTTCCACCAGGGTAAACAATGAGGATAAGATCTCAATGACTCATATGCTTATGTGTGAGGAAATAAAAAAATAAATTATTCAGTATCAACAGTAATAAATCCTTTGAGCCTGATGGTTTCAACTCTAATAGATTAACAATCTCATTTTCTTCTACCTCGACCAAATATCAACTTCAATGACGTTCATTATTGGATCACAAAATCCTAACTTCATGATTAAGAATACCTATAACGATATTCGTACGTCCACCCCAACTGTCGAGTGGGGCGAGTTAGCATGGAATAAGTTTAACATTTTTCGTCATTTTTTTATTTTTTGGCTTGCAATTTGTGGCAAACAGTGTACTCGAGACAAGTTTCTGAGTTGGGGTCTTAACATCCCACCCGATTGTGTCTTATGAAATTAGACTATGGAACTATTACTCATATCCTCTATGATTGTAGTTTCACTCAGAGTCTTTGGAATTATACTAGTTCCAAGTTAGGGTTCCCGGTTGATGCTCGTTGTTGGCAATCTTGGGTTTGCGAGGTACCAAAGTGGTTTTATTCTCGAAACCGTTATCTTTGGCGTTCATACTTTGGCGCGATCATTTACCAAGTCTGGAAGCAGAAGAATGTAAGAATCTTTGATTCCCCTCCTACCATTGCCTTTACGATTTCTTACCGTATTTTCTCGCACCTACAGTTCATATTACATGGCACTAAGAGTGGTTGTCTTTTGTAATTTCTCTATAAATTTACTTGTATGTTTTTTCTTGTCTTTGCATATCATTCTTCTTTCTTTGTTGGTTTTTGGATATACTGCTTGCCCTTTTCTAAGGTGTTTTATCTCTCCCCTATGATTTATGTTACTCTATATTTTAGTTTTCCATGATATAGATTAGGTAGGTTTTAATGTACACAGATTCTCTTCTAATTTTTCATATCTTCATTTGGATATACTCCAAGCATCTTTATGAACTTTATTTATTTTAATTTAATGTTTTTTTACCCAAAAGATATTCAAAAAATTATACATAAATAAATCCGATACCAATAATTATAGTAGATTACCTCATATATTTACTTAATTTGAACCTAAATAACTCAGTCAAACCCTTTGATTCAATTGAAATTTGTTGTCCTTTACACTCTCTAATAATGAATCTCTCATAATTTTAAAATTTTAAAGGTTTTACAATTGTATATTCATTCGGGAATAGTTTGAATCAATATTTATTAAACCGAATTTCACCAGCATCGATCTAAAACGGTTGGCAAGGTTCATCTCACATCAACCTCGTTTTATATAAATTCCGTAAATTATAAAATAAAAATTTAATAATTTAAAACATCCAATACTAAAAAAGTATATTGAGGAAGTAACAGCCTAACAGAACATATGTAGTCGTCCATACACATCTTATTCCAAGCTTATTTATCACATTTAAATGCTATCGAAAGTGATGTAGGACCTTAAAAATGGACCCATCATTTACCAAAAGTTTTATAGTATTCCACCACTTATATAAATTACCATCAAAATATAAATCCACTACCCTTGTCTCTCTAACATAATAAAACCCTCTTCTTCTACATCCAAAAAGAAAATTCAAACGCAAATCATGTTCACTTCTTCTTCTTCAATCATCTCTCTGTTCTTCACTCTTTCTCTACTTCTAACTTCTCTAATAATAACCAATGCCATTACCACCGCCACTACAATCTCTCAACAGTTCAAAGAAGCTCCTCAGTTTTACAATTCACCAGACTGTCCTTCCATCGCAGATGTTGATAGTTCCGAGGATGAAAACGGCGGCGATGATTCCATTTTCTGCTCCGATCACGCTGTCCACGTTGCCATGACTCTCGACGCTGCTTACATCCGTGGATCCATGGCGGCGGTTCTCTCCGTCTTGCAACACTCTTCATGTCCGCAAAATATCGCTTTTCATTTCGTCGCGTCCGCCTCAGCCAACGCGTCGGTTTTACGCGCCACTATATCCACCTCGTTTCCGTATCTGAATTTCAGAGTTTATCCTTTTTATGACTCGGAGGTTTCGAGTCTGATCTCTACCTCGATCAGATCAGCTTTGGATTGCACACTTAACTACGCGCGTAGCTATTTAGCGAATCTGCTTCCGTTATGCGTTCGCCGAGTCGTGTACCTCGACTCGGACCTGATCCTTGTGGATGACATCGCGAAACTCGCCGGTACCGAACTCGGAGACGACTCCGTGCTCGCGGCGCCGGAATATTGCAACGCGAATTTCACGGCGTATTTTACGGATTCGTTCTGGTCGAATCCGTCGTTATCTTTAACATTCGCCGATCGCCAAGCCTGCTATTTCAACACTGGAGTTATGGTGATAGATCTGATCCGGTGGCGAGATGGCGATTACACGGCCAAGATCGAAGAGTGGATGGAGATCCAGAAAAGAGTAAGAATCTACGAACTCGGTTCGTTACCGCCATTTCTTTTGGTATTCGGCGGTAAAATCAAGCCGGTGAACCACAGGTGGAACCAGCACGGTCTCGGCGGAGATAATTTCCGTGGACTTTGTCGAGATTTACACCCTGGCCCGGTGAGTTTATTACATTGGAGTGGGAAAGGGAAACCGTGGGCGAGACTAGACGCCGGTAGACCTTGTCCATTAGACGCACTTTGGGCTCCATACGATCTGCTACAGACTCCATTCGCTTTGGATTCATAAAATCATCGCGCCTGAGAAGAAGACCGTCGACGGCTGCGCCTGCGAAAAAAGTCTCTTTTTGGACGGCCTAGGGGTATTTTGGGAAATGTGAATAATGGAATCAGTTATACGCGTTGAATGTTAGTTGAAAATTTGAAAAAAGCAGGCAACAAAGTCAAAAAGCGGTACCCAGTTTAAACCCGATTAATTTGACAATTACACGACAGTAAAAACATGTTCTTAATCAGTTACTTTTGTACTTAAAGAGTTACTAAGAGTACCTATATACAGGTAATTTTTCTTTGTAAATTTAATATTTTTTATTGATATGAATAAACCAACATTATATACATTTTTGGTTTGTTATATAAATAAAAAAAATGTCTGCAATTTTATATTAAATAATTTCTTTTCCATTTCATCTATTTACAAATATATATATATAATAGTCTTTATAAATTGACTTTATGAGCAAGTTTGTGTCTGGAAAGATAGTTTGCCAGCTGATAAGTGATGATTGGAATCAATAAGTCCAATTTATTTTTAAACAACTAGAAACCAAATAAATTTGTTAGGATTAACAACTACGTTAATAACACTAATACATATTATACATTAGGAATCACTAACATTGGTTATAATTCAGTATCATTAAGAAAATAAAACTAAGTCTATCATTAAATGAAGCAAAGGAACAAATACATGTGCCCAAAAGATGAAAACTTAAAAAATGAAATGAATGATTATCGATGATCGTGGTTTCAATTAATATATGTCAACTCAATCAATATTTAAAAAATAAAAACTACTTACGATCTGTATAACTTTTTTTTTTTTTTGCTTTTTGTTAGTCTACTTTTAAAGTCATTTTGATAATGTTATATTATTGTAGTACTTTTCTTTCCATCTTTCTTCGGGATATTATTAAGATAGTGTCGGTAGAGTAGAGTAGAGAAGTGAACACATTAAATGCTCTTCCTGAAAAATAGACTTTCGGAGATATCTAGTACTGACGCGTTTTACTTCTTCTTAATACTAATAAATATATACACGACAAAACACTTTTATTGATTTATTTTTTTATTGAGGATATTTATTGCATACAAATTGATTAATTTAAAACTCTGATTAAATTCAAAATTCAAAATTCAGATCAGAAATTGGAAGAGGCAGGCAATGGTAAAGGTGAGCACCTAATATTGGTTTTCACATCAGGAACAAAACTTAATGCATCTCACATGGAGTTGGCCCTAATTCAAAGTTACATTTTGTGTTAGATGGGATACACCTTTCTTTCTCTTTCTTTTCTACCAACTTTTTCTTAGTGTACCATGTTTTCCATTCCATTTTCCATTTTCCATTTATTTAAATTATGTCCATTTTATTTAAATATTTTATAACTGTCCGGTTTCTAAAGAAATGAAAGGAAAAAAATGTTCTACCAGTGAAAAACTTTAAGGAATAGGAAGGTCTAAATACGTTAGATATAGTGTTGTTTTCTATGCACGTACTATGCCACCTCTTTAGAATCACATCATCGCCTAATTTATAAATAATTTGTTTGTGTAAGATTAAAGCAACAGTGAAAGTTGAAGATCCAAACTTAAAATAAAATAAAGATATAAACATCACACGGCTTACAATAGTAAACTTAGCTTAGATCTTACATTAGAGTCGGGTCAAATTAATTCGACAGTGTTTAACATCGCAAACATGTCATACATGATATGGGCAGTGTACACATCAACGAATCATAAAAGAAAATAGTGATAGAAAAGCTATTCACTAGAAAGACAACTGTAACACATACTAATGTTATTGTTGTTTGCCAAACCATTTTTTATTTTTGATTTTTAATTTAATGTTTATAAAAAAATCACTAAACAAAAAGAACTAAAAAAAAATAGAAATCGGAGGTCGTTCTTCTCTGACGAGCCTGGTCTCACCGGAGAAGATAGAGGCGGGCTCTCCAATTTATTGATTTATTTAGTTTAATTCTTATATTAAAGGGTGTTTTGGTCTTTTTCTTTGTAACACAGCAAAAATAGATAGTTTCAATTGTACGTACCAAAGCGCACATGTACCTATATGAATTGATTTGAACTTGGAACTTATACTAATTAATGTAAGGAATCAAACACCGAAATTACCACCAAATGCTCATCCACAAACATACACATATTTAGCTTGCAAGTTATTATATTATACAAAGCAAGTACATAGAGAGAGCTGAACAAAGCCTGATTCATATTCATGAAGCAATACAAATGCAAACCATATTAAAGAATGCAAGACATTTGCATTGATACAGCAATTTGATAATATACCTAAAACAGGAAGTACCTGGTTGATGAGACCACAACACTATATTTGTTACACAACAATGTAATTCTGCCTCTTGTTGTGGTCGCTGTACTGACATGTTATTGGAGTTATTCGACGATTCTAGCATCAAACATTAAGAACGTGAATGGAAATCCGATGCTATGATATAATCATTAGAAGAAAACAAAATAGTAAAATACCTATAGCTGGAAAGATATTAGAGTTTTAAGGCACTCTATAGAAAGGAAAACCGAAAGTTCGATCTTCACAAGAGTTGCTTAGTTCAGGTCCGGGAAATCTGAGAGAGAGAGCAGAAAATTATAAGCATTTTATTTCATGTTTGGGTAAATAGAAATATTGATAGAAGCGATAATAATAGTCTCTTATCAAATATTTTTAAGGGGGTCAGTTTTCTTTACCAGGGAAAAGATTGACTCTCTAAATTAACTGTTGAGTTGTATGTGTTCTCTCACATCTATAAGTCCAAAACATATCCGTCAGAAAGAAAAATTTGCCAAGGTTTGGTGGTTGTTCATACTACAATCAAAACTACAAAATTAACTTGCATACGCGTACGAAGACAATTAAAAGAAGAATGAGGAGAGAACAAAGTAAAAAACCACCACCAGATTGGAATTTGGAGGGGTTATGCATGGAGCCACTAGGCTATTCCTTTTGATAGATTTTAGTTTATTGTCATTAAGTGCATCGTTTCTATGTATTGGGCTAGATTTAGCAAGTTTTAAGTGATACTACATAATAATACGATTATCTAGAAAAGTTTACATATCAAACTGTAAAATTTAGTGTTTAGTACACTAACAACCCTATCATGTGTATCAGTGTATGTTTGTGCCCTTAACCAATGTTCTATTACTTGAGGCTGGAGAGCTAAAATTTAGTGTTTAATACGCTAACAACCCTATCATGTGTATCAGTGTATGTTTGTGCCCTAAACCAATTTTCTATTAGTTGAGGCTGGAGAGCTGTTAGACCACACCGCTCTTATAACTGTTAAGCCAAAACTGTGGAGACATCAAGAATTAAAACCAATGCAAAATGATTCTTATGTACGTTACTGCAAGATTATGGTGGTAGCCAATTAAGGATCAAAATTGATTGAGGTGATGGTCCTATTTGTTGACAGCAACAAGAAGTACAAAAACAACATAACAATATGAAAAGTCGGAGAAAAGAGGAAGAAGTTCATACCTCTGGTTCTGAAACATAATTTGAAGTGTGGCCATTTGCTTGAGACTAGTTCACGCACCATTTTTCAAGACCCCGAGGCCATTGCCCGAGAAATGCATATTTAAGATCGACGAAAAGATATCAACAAACCACTTTATACATCAGTTCCTCATCATCTGTCAACCGAGTGTCAAGATGATTGGCGAGACTGCACTGAATATGCTCAAAACTGTGAAGGCTGGTGATCTTTTTTTCGTCCAAACCTTTTGCATGATCATGTTCTAAGTCTTTAGATGTAACAAGGTTCGGGTCGAAACCTGATTTGACCATCTGATCAAGAAGCTCCGTGCACTTTTCGGTATCTTCTTGCATACAGTGACCTTTAAACAAAGCTGAAAAGGTAGCAACCGAAGGAGAAATCCCTTCTTCTATCATTCTGTCTCTTAAATATAAGGCTTTAGTAGTATTACCGGTTTCACAATACCCGCCAATCAATATGTTATAAGAGACTATGTTAGGTGATACACCCTTCTCTGCAAGTTTATTGAAAAGTCTGTTTGCGCGATCTAGATTTCCAGATATGCACAAGCCTTTAAGGAGAGCATTGTAAGTAGCAATACTTGGAGTAATACCTCTTTTCAGCATCTCATCCCGTAGCTCAAAAGCTTCTTTCACATTACCAGTGGCTGAACAGCCATGAATCAGAGTACAATATGTGAAATTGTCAGGAACAAACCCTTTTAATAACAAAGCAGAGAAAAGTCTTTTTGCATCTTCGATTTTACCAGACTTGCACAGCCCTCCTATGGCTATATTGAACACAACATTGTTAGGAACAAAGCGATTCTTTGAGTAACTTTCGACTGAATCTGCTATTCTATGAAGTTCTGGACACTTAACATCAGCTTTGAAGAACTTGTCAAAAAGTCCTTGTTCAAGAACAAGATCAAAGTCCATCATCCCTTTCAACAGAAAGTTAGCTTCATCAACCTTATCTAGCTTGTATAACGTACTGACAATTTTGCTACAAATGATCATGTTTGGAGTAATACCCTTCTCAATCATCTCAAAATATGCAGCAAATGCTTTATCAATCATTCCTTTATTGCACCAACCAGTGATAAGTGTTCCATATGTAACAACATTAGGAACTAATGCTTTTAAATGAATCTCCGAAAAAAGCCCCACCAGTTGACTCGATTCCCTTGACTTAAAAATTCCACCGATAAGAGAATTATACATTTCTATGGAAGGAGAAATTCCCTCACCTTCCATCAAATTCTTAATACGAAAAGCTTCTTGAATGTTTCCACCTTTACAATACCCATCGCTCAAAGTTTGGTATGTGTGTCTGTCCGGTGAACATCCTAGTTCTTTCATTTTTTCCAATATACCCTCAGCTTCGACAATCTTCCCAGTCTTACATAACCCATTAATCATTGTATTGAAAACAATTGTGCTTCTCGCAAACCCTCTTCCTAAAATATTCATCCACAATTTTGCTGCCGCATCGGAATCTCCCATCTTGAACAAAGCATCAAGAAAAATACAGCACCCAACCTCGTCAGGAGCCACACCTCTTTTTTGCATCATTTCCCAAATGTGCAACACATCGTCGAAAGCACGAGCACGAGCTAGACCTTTAAGAAGAGTATTGTAAGTTACTACATTCGGTTTGATTCCTTCTTCAAACATTTTATCACAAAGTTTAAGAGCTTCGCCAAGTTGACCTTCCCTACAATATCCATGCAATAGAGTATTGTAGCTATAGGAATCCGGCTTCAGACTCCAGTCTACCATTCGTGACAACACACTCTTGGCTTCAGAAACTCGACCGAGTTTACAGTACCCACGAATCAAGGAATTAGATATGAAGTTATTCATTTTCAAACCTAGCTTTAGAATCTCTTTTTGAATCCTAGTAGCACAGTCCATTTTACCAGCTCTACAATAGCCATCTAACAACACACCATAAACATATTCATCTAAAACCATATTCTCTTCTTCATCCTTTATTCTTCGAACCACATTCTCTGCTTCATCCATCTTACATAATTTACAATAACCTTTAACTAACAATGTATATGTTACAACACTCTTTGGGATTCCCTTTTCAGACATCGACTTCAAAACATTTTTAGCCCCCTCCATATCTCCTAAACTAACATAGCCATCAATTAAACTATTGTAAGTCATAGAATTTAACTCAAAACCCGAAATCTCCATTTCTTTTACAAATTCTACTGCTCTATTCACACTATTATTCTTACAAAAGGCGTTCACCATGATCGTGCAAGTAAACACATCAGGAACAATCCCGAGTTTAATTATCTGATCGTAAATAAGAATGGCCTTAAAGTTTTCACCTTTCTTAACCAAACTACTCAACAAACTATTACAGGAATGCGGACTAGGAATCCGCCCATACTTCCCCATATTGTCAAAGACATGTAATGCAGTCTCAATCATGTCTTTATCAGTATATACTTTAAATACCATATCGAAAACAGTAGGTGAAAATGAAAACTCCTCGTAGACTCTAACAAGCTCATCCCAAACAAGTAATTCTCCATTCCTATTCTCACACATACCAACCAATTTATATAAATAAGCTCTAGTTTCATCGTACCTTTTCGCTCTAGCTAAAATGTGAATGATCCTACAATACGACTTGATATTCGGCCTGTAATTTTGTTGTTTTTTGGCTAACTGAAAGAACTTGAGAGACGCTTCAGGTAAGAGTCTCAGTTTGTAAAGCACAGATTCCAACAGCTCATTAGAAAACTTGAAATGTAAAGAGTCGATGGCCTCGTGACGGCCAAGCACGAGGAGGCGCGATATACGGTCGATTGTTTCGCTCTGGTTTAGTTTGTACTCGTCGCGGAGCTTCCATCGGAGTAGCCGTGACGCATGAATCCATCTATGTGCGAGAAGAGGAGAGAGAAAATGAGTGACGTGAATCCGCAAGTAGCTAGCCATTGAAGAAGATATAAATTAGAGTTAGAATCAAACAACATCATAGAATACAAACTCTTCGTTGCCATTAATCTGGACTCGAATTTAGCATTTTTAGGGTTTTCCAGAGGTTTTTCATTCTCTTTATTTTACGGTTGAAGACGATGAGGACATTTCTGACTTTTACCGACGTTTGTAGGCCTTTCTTTGGTGGGCTGCTACACTTTTGGGTTTTTAGGCGGAGAACAGTCAAATTGCACGAGTCTTCCCCAAAATTCAGATTTTGGTCAGTTACCAAAAAAATAACTTTTTTTTTTAAATCAGAAATAACTAGCTTTATTAAGGACTAAATTAATAGTTTTACAAAGAAAAGGCTCTTAAAGCAATAGAACCAAAATTAACAAATAGGAATTGAAAGTCATTTTTAGCGGAGTAACAAATCGACCCCAATCCTAACCCTAAAAATTAAAATTTAAACAGAGAGGCTCCAAAACCAATTTGCCTTTTCATCTTCAACGAACCAAATCTCCAGCCACAAGCCTTCAAACTCTGAATCTAAACAGCCTCCAACCCAGCTTTCGATTCGAAAAATCTCCAACCCAACTTTCGATTCAACCGATTTCGAGCACCAGCCACAAGATACCTCCAGCTCCTCCAAGCTTCAGAAACCAAAAACCCAAGCAGCCACCTTCATTGAGACGTCTCCCCAACCTGAAAAAGAAAACACTAAAACCAGAACTCAGGCTCTCAAAGCTAAATAACCCAAGTCAAGCTCTTCAAGAAGAAGAATCGCGTTCAATTCAGAAGGGATAGAAAAATTAGCGAAAGAAGGCGTCTGGGTACATCTAAGAGTCCATCTGGCCAGCCAATTGGCGACTTGATTCCGGACTCGAAAGATGTACTTGATGCACATCGCAGACGCAAAAGCAAAACGACAAATCTTAATGACCGGGTTAAGAAACCAAGGTGAAATTCCAGCAGAAATGAAGTTCACCAGAATCTGACAATCAGATTTGATATCAACACGGAGCCACCGGTTTTGCTTGCATTTGAGCAATCCATCCAAAAGAGCTCGAGTTTCAGCCAACAAGGGAGACATTTTCCCATAAGTGTTTCCAAAACACTGGATAACCTCCCCTGAATGGTTCCTGAAGATACCAGCTCCACACGCCTCGCCATTTCTCAGCACAGAAGCGTCGATGTTCAGCTTAATCCTGCCCTCATTTGGATGTTTCCAGGTAATATAACTAGGCTTAGGACTAAAAATCTGACAGCCCATAAGCAGACCTGCATTTCTAGCATTAGACCAATGCTTTTTAGTTAAAACAGAAGAATTTAGAGAAAATATGATTTTATCAATGTAGTTAATAGTAGAGTTAAAATTAAAAGCAACTCCCTTAAACTTGGAGTTGTTTCGATTGTACCAAATAGCCCAGCAGATAATTGCAGGCATAAGATGAGTAATATGAGCCCTGCATCTGCTAAAATCATGTTAAGTTTTAATGACATGAGTTAGCACCATGCATCTTCTGATTTTAATCCTGAAAATAAGACTGTAATGATTCCAAATTTTCCAAGCATGAGTGCAGTTGACAAAGACATAAGTTATGTCTTCACAGTTCCTGCAAAACTGACACTTCGAAACCATTTGTAAGTGTCTCTTTTGGAGCACTGAATCTATAGATTTAAACTTCATAATAACTTTCCAGAGAAGAAAGGAAAACTTCATGGGAATTATGTGACTGTATATGTTCTTGAAAATACTTGAGTAACTGCCTTTATGTCTGATCATATTCCATGTTTTCTTGGTGTCAAAAGTTGTATCATTTGTACAACTCCAAAGCATAATATCCTGCTTTGCACTGTCAACCTTAATCTTTTGAATGTTGTTCCATATTTCAGGAGAAATAAAAGGAACCATCGAAGCAACATCCCATCCTCCATTCTTCCAAAAAGAATTCACCTTAGCTTCCAGGTAATTAACAGCATTATGATCATCATATATAGGCTTTTGATCATGCCAATTATCCTTCCAATAGTCCATCTCTCCGTTACCCAAAACCCATCTGATAAGATTTTCAGCATCCTTTCTAATGTTGACTAATCTTTTCCAAACATGTGAACCAGATCTGTTAAAATTAGTATACAAATGATGAGTATTCTTAGAGTAAGTTAGATGCATCATTTTGGCCCAAATAGAATCATGTTTCCTAAAATTGAACCACAGTTTTAAGGAATAAACATATTGAATATCAGAAATGCTTCTGATATTGAGACCCCCCCCCCCTCCTCGAAGGGTTTACACATTAAACTCCAATTAGCCCAATGAATTGTGGGCTCATTAAACTTTGATCTCCACAAAAACTTGTTAAGCATCCTCTCAATCTTATTAATGATGCTTTTAGGTAACATACTATTCTGTCACCAGTAATTAGGATAAGCCATAAGCACATTAGTGATCAACACTAATCTGCCCCCAAAAGATAAATACTTTGAGTCCCACTCAGAGAGCTTATCATTAATTTATCAATGATTTTCATGTAATTACAGGCCTTGTTACTGTTGTTCAGAATGATGCCCAGATAGCTTGTAGGCAGGTTCTCCACTTTGTAGCCAGTATGAGTCTCCAAATTAGATACCCTGGTCTGATGAAGAGATGAAGATGTGATCAGCCTGGTCTTCTACTTATTAATCATCTGCCCAGAAACTAGCTGGTATTTATCAAGAAAGACACTCAAACTGTTAATAGAATTCTGTAAACTATTTGTAAAAATAAGAATGTCGTCTGCAAAAGCCAGACAAAGCATTAACATTTGGGATCTTGTATTGTATGACATCCATTTATTAATGTTAAACTGGTTATACATTCCCCTTAATAACACCTCTTCTCCAATAATAAACAAGCTAGGAGACATGGGATCACCCTGTCTCAAGCCTCTACGAGTTCTAAAATAGCCAAACGTACCACCATTCAACAGAATAGAAATACAGACATTACTAGTTAACCTGTTAATAAGACTCAAAAAGTCATTAGAAAAACCAAATTTAGAAAGCACTTTACTTATAAAAGGAAAAGCCATCTTATCAAACGCTTTGGACATATCGAGTTGAATTAGAATATTGTCAGTCTTAGGCTTCCTCTTAATATCATAAATCATCTCCTTGGCCACCAAAATATTATCATGAATACATCGCCCCTTAACAAACGCACCCTGACAACTAGAAACAATCTTAGGAAGAAGTAAGGCCAGCCTTGAATTGATAAGCTTAGCAAAAATCCTATTGAACATGGTACACAAACCAATCGGTCTGTATTCACTCCATGCAGTAGGGTTCTTAGTCTTAGGTATCAAACAAATGTCAGTGGCAAACATGCCCTTTGGCATATAATCACCCTTAATAAAAGCATTAAAGGAGCTGCAAAGATCCTGCTTAATAATCCTCCAACAACATCTATAAAAGTGAAGGTTAAAACCATCAACACCTGCAGCACTTTCAAACTTCATAGAAGAGACAATACACCAAATCTCTTCCTCAGTAGTAGGCTTCAACAAAGCCCTATTCTTCTCATCAGAAACCAAAGAAGGGATAACATCGAAAATGTCATCATTCAAAAGCAGAGTTTCATCCTCTTTACTGCTATAAGAATCAGAAGAAAGAGCCTCCTTAAAATACTTCTCAGCAGACAATCCAATACTCTCATCATCAATCATCCAGCAATCACCATCTTTAATGCTTTTGATCCTTATTTTCCTCCTTTGCTTGTTAACAAAAGCATGAAACAACTTAGTATTCCTATCCCCATCATGAAGCCAATCATTATAGCACTTTTGCTTCTAATAATCAGACTCCATTTTCAGCTTCTTAATGTATAAGCAATTGGCTTTGTCTAATTCATCCTTAACACTTATGTTAAAGTTATTGGCCAGCGAGTCCTCCAACCTCTTAACACAGCACTCAGCATCTTTAAGACTATTGAAGATATTCCCAAAACTGTTCGAATTCCACTCATTCAAACAAGTTTTCAGTCTCTTCAACTTATGCCAAAAACACTAGTTAGGGAAAGCATCCAAAGACAGCCTCCAATTAGTCTCAACAACACCCAAAAATGACTCATCATTCTCCCACATATTCATGTACCTAAAACTCTTCTTATGATAATCATTAGCAGTAATAAGTAAAGGCGAATGATCTGAACAGGTTCTGATCATATGATGAACCCTTGTATTATTGAAAACCTCATTCCACTTTCTATTAAACATAGCTCTGTCCAAACGCTTCCATATCAAACCCCTATTCCAAGTGAATCTTGAGCCACCATAGCCAACATCCTCTAAAGAACAATCAGCAATACAATCATTAAAATCTTCCATGTTGTTAACACACAAAGAAGTGTAACCAACTTGTTCATCAGAAGTTGAAATAACATCAAGATGGTAGGATTATTGTTGATACCATGAAGGTTCCAACTAATTAGACTTATCATTATCAGAGTATGATTTCTTATAATTGTCCTTAAAACGCAAGGACTTAACAATCTTTTGATTTGGCTTCTTTATTGTCTTATTAGTTTTCAGTTTTTAAGAAAAATTTGTTTGAAAACAGGAGAAGACTGGTTCACGATTTGATCCTCAAGAGTGCTACATCCTGACATGCTTTTATCCTCATCATTAGCTTCAAATTCAGGAGACATTCTCTGCAAACAACCCTGATCCAAATTCTTAATCGAATCAATAATCTCCAACTCCTCAAATGCTCCATTTACAACCATCATTTCTATCCACCGAGGTCAAATCCTGACCCTGACCAGTCGTTAAATTCAGATCCATCTTGGAAGGGAAAGTTTCCTTTCCAGGGCTTGTAAGAAGAACATTCTTTCGAGAATCAACAACATTGTCCTTAGAAGTGATAATAGACTTCAATCTCCTCCCGAAAACCTTGTTAACATCAAGGTTTTGAGACTCTATCCCACTTTCTTTAACCGAAAGAGACTGTCCTTTTTCGTCACCAGAAATTTTATCAGTAGATTTTTCTTTGATAGCAATATTTTTACAGTTCGAATGATTATGTCCCAAGTGATGACATTTGAGACAATAAAATGGAACATTTTTGAAGATAACACCGACCCAACAACCCTCTTGATCACCAAAGCCTATCCACAGTTTTCTTTTCAAAACTTTCGACACATCAGTTTCAACCAGGGCATAACAAGCGTTTCCTGCTACCCTATTGAAACTTGGAACAACGATTTGATGAACAAATCCCAAAGAACCAGCCATATCCTTAACAACAGTTCTGTTATACAAGAACTCTGGCAGATTTTCAAACCTCACCCAAAGCAGAGTGATATGGCATTCATAATTCTTGTTGTTTTCAGGACAACATTTGATGATTCTCATCACTTTACCATCCACATTCCAAATATTCCGAGTCCAGATTCTATCTACATCTTCCAACAGAGAAAATTTGATAAGAATCTGTCTTGAATCAATAGTAACGTAAAAAAAAGATCCTTTAAATTTGAAAGACTCAAAAAAGGACTGAAACTTCTCCTGTTTTGGAATACCCAGACTAAACTTCCCAATAATAGTTAATCTTGATTCCTTTTGCAGAGCGGACTTTGTTTTTGAGGAATATTGAATCACGTTATGATCATCAAACAATCGAACAAAATCAGGCGCAAACTCTTTAGACTCTGAAGCATTTTTTACTACATTAGCATACAATTTCTTGATTAGAGAAGAGCTCTTCTCATCCTTGTTATGTAGAGGTGGAAAATCATTATTTATATCCATGGCCACAACCATGAAAGAGCCAACGCAGCGAAAAAACAGAGCCTAATCAATAAACTGAGACGAACAAACAGGAGCAAGAAATCCACGGGAAAACACCAAAACCAGAGAGGGAAAAGAAGGTAGAATACTAAGAATAGAAGAAGAAATCAACAGGAAGTTGATCCTTCTTCTTCTTTTTTACAGAGTTGATACTCTGTTTCTTGGAGATTAGGCATTTCCTATTCTTACCAAAAAAAATAACTTAAGAACATGGAAAAAACATCTCTCTCTTCTTGCTATGTATAATTTCCAATCTTTAAAAAACGAAAGGTATATTTATTTAAAATATAACTAAAATAAAAAAAATATTATTCGGATCATCGATTATTTCATCGATATTTAAAAAATATAATCACCGATAATCATGTGGATGAGTGTTTTAAAGTATCGATAAATATTTAGATTTTATACTTTACAAAAAAAATTATTTGATGTATATATTTTTTCAACAATAATTTTCAATATACAAATTGTGTTTTTTTAATTTTAAAATTTTATATTTTTCAAATTCTAATTTAAATATAAATCAAAATACATATTTTATTTTTAAAAACAAACAAAACAAAATCAATATGTGATATGTTTGGAGAATATATATTTTCAATGCCAAATTCGCAACCAAATGATGAGGTTGGTAATATCGGGCAAGATGTGAATAAAATAAACAACTAAAAACAAACACCGATGCTAAATCGAGGGACCTCGACTTCGTGATAAGGCAGTATGTGAGCAGCTCAACAAAAGTATTACCGACAACCGAGCTGAGGCCCTAGCAACGACATTCTCGATTACCTTACAAAGAGTAGCAAAACATGAGTTAAACAAAGCAACCAAGAGAACGTGATCGAGGCTCATTCCACCAATAAGTAAACTGAGCGCAGGGCATCGATTAACTCGAGCTAGATCAGAGTATTACCAAGCATATGTAAAAAGAAAGTCGAGCGAGAGTCGACGTCAAACATAAATAAAGTCAGAACTTGGCCGGACAGAAACAATACTAAGCAGAGGTCGTTACAGGCAGACACAGAATAATGAAACTAGTTAAGATCGGTTATTATGATAAGCAATTGAGGAAAAGGTCATAACGGATTCAAAACTCATTGACTGGTCAACCCACGAACGCACTAAGACTAGAGTAATAGTCATGATCTTAGGACCATTATCATCAATAACAATCTACGTGCAATAATGACAAAATAACGCAATAAATGACTCAATGTAACCGTTATATAATATTATAAACAGGGTTAAACATTATGTACAAAGGATCTATATTCTCAAATCAATAAAAGTCATTGTATTTGCGATTATTTGTTAGAATTCCCTTTAACAAAATTGGTGCCGTATGTAGGAACTCTGTAAAGAGTACACATCTATGCTAAGCACCAATGGTAGTGAAAAAATCCTGGATTGAAAGAGAACCTTCCAAAAGGCATATTGCGATGACGAACCAGACCACGGTGTTAGAACAAGCTTTCAGACCAAGCAATGTCCCATTACAAACTGTGACTCTCCAAGAAGATTGCACTTTGGGAGAAGTAGAGGCTTCAGTGGGCACCCATCCCACACCAATTGATCCCAAAGTTGCCCTACTCGTGATGGAAATTATTGTTGATCTAGCTGATCCACCTACTGGAGCCAATAACCCCGCTGAAGCCACAGAAATTCAGCGATTAGAGCAACAGATCTAGTTCATACAGCAAGCTCAACAAAGGGCTTCTCGCGATAATGAGGCAAAGGATCATGCCGCTGAAGGAGCTTGGCCAGAGATGAATAACGTTATCCATACATTAACAACCAAACGTTTTTATGGAGTCTAGGTTCGACCAAGGTCGGGGTTCGAGGCCTTTCGGGAACCTAGAAGAGAGGGATCTTCCAAACGCGACAAAAATAGTTAGGGGACTGGCGAATGCAACGATCAGAAATGTCTAAAAGGGAAAGAACACCCTTGGGAGGACAGGAAAGCATTTCCCAAAAGAACCGAGGAGGACGAGGCCCAACGGTATGAGCATATACGTTTGAAAATGGCAACATTCGTGCTCAATAAATCTTTGTTCATAGAAAAGATCCTCGTAGCAGAGCTCTCGCAAAAGTTTAATTATTTACGTATGGAGGCCTACAACGGTACAGGTGACCCAGAGAGGCACTTGGAACAGTTCAGAAACATGATGATGGCGTTCAATCCAGATGACGCCATGCTCTGTCGAGCTCTATCTATGACACTGAAAGTTAATACCATGGACTGGTTCAGTAGCTCCTAAGGGCTCTCTCCAGATGACACCAGCTTACCTAAGGCTTTATTCAAATACATGATGATGACGTTCAATCTAGATGACACCATGCTCTGTCGAGCTCTATCTATCACACTAAAAGGTAATTCCATGGACTGGTTCAGTAGCTTACCTAAGGATTCTATCCACGATTTACTATAGAATTTATTTAGAAACTTGTTTGTCACCAACAACAAGCTGAGGCGAGAAAATGACTCCATCATGAACCTTTATCAGAGAAAAGGCAAGTTATTGAACAGTTACATCAAGCGATTCAACCATACCATGAACACCCTCTTTGATTTGGCAAAAAAACATGGTCCTTGCTTCGTTAAAGAGGGGGCTCGACAGGAAGGGCAAGTTGTACAATGATATGGTATGATTTTCTCTCGAAACAATAGGGAACCTCCTTGCTCGAGCTGACCAGTTTATCAAGATGGATGATGCGATAAAAGAAAGCTCCACCAAAAGAGTTATACCATAATCCAAAAGAGGAATTTTTCATAAAAGAAAGCTAGATGAGGGCCCATGCTGAGATATACCAAGAGATATCAATAACCAAGGGGCTGCATCCTATGAAACCTCAGCTCGACGATTTACTCCATTGACGGATACTATCTCATTTATCTACGATAAGACTAAGGATCGGATGTGATCTCAATCTCCCTATATCATAACCTCCTCCAGCTACAAATGATCGACCATGTATTTTTTTCTCCTACCACAATGACCATGGTCATGCAACCGAAGATTGCTGGCAACTGAAAGAAGAAATCCAGAGGCTAGCGGACAACGGGGAGCTCATTTAATTTTTTAAGCAACAAGAGCAGCATCGCCAAGCGACAAAAAGGAAGAGCCACACCAAAACAATGAAGAACCTCACTGGGAGGATAAAAGGGTTGATACATGAAAGCAACAATAGCTGTTTACGATCTCCAGGGGAGGAACTCTAACAAGGGAAGATCATTAATCCATAAAACGGTTGAGAGTTGACCATGAGATACATTTGGTAGAAGACCCCTCTTACAGCACCTATAAAGAACCAATAGTTGATCTTACCTTTAACGACAATGACCTAAGAGGGATCGACACTCCCCATAAGGACACTCTAACAATTAACCTGGACATAGAAGACGTCATGGTCACAAGGGTCTTAGTTGATGGGGGAAGGCCGGCTAATATTATTTTCAGAGCAAGTTACAAAAAATATTAGAAGTACCACCCTACAAATCCACACAACGCACCTTAATGGGGTTTGAAGGAAAAACCTCATAGTATGTTTGGGAATTCGAGCTCATGGTGAAAGTAGGGCATGTTGTTACAAAAAAAGAGATCAAAATGCTCGTCATGATTTCTGACGCCCTGAGCTCTTATCTTGCCATTATCGGATGATTGTGGCTGCATCGGATGGAGGCTACTCCTTGCACTTTTCGTTAGTGTATCAAATACTCAGTGGGTAATTTTGTGGGGATCATAAGAGGAAGCCAAAGGATTTCCCAGACTTGCTACTCGGTGGCACTCGACCCCAGCAAACAGATGCGATAGCAATTAACAGGCGAGGGAAGCCTGTTCAACCAAACACTATAACGTTTTTTCCCGACCTGATGGATGATACTAGGGAAGGTGCACAGTAAGATGAAGTTCATGAGGATGCTTTGGATGAATGGGTAGCAAAAGGGCGTACACTGTACATAGGTACGAGTTTAAATTTTGTTTTTAGAACTTCTTTAGTTAATTTGTTACAACAAAATTTGGATATTTTGTATGGATTTATAATGATGTATCGGGGGTTGATCCCTTGGTAATATGTCATGAGTTAGAAATTGATAGATAGGCCAAGCATGTTAGGAAAAAGCGTCGTTCTTTTCCATAGAAAAGCAAGAGGCTATTAGTAATAAGGTTGACAAGCTATCCGGACTCTGGCACATTCGTCGCGCTTGGTACCCGGTCTGGGTTGTAAACTCATTTTTAGTTTTTAAAAAAAGAGGGCAGTGGCGCATGTGTGTTGACTTCGCCGATTTAAATCAAGCATGTCTTAAGGATATTTTCCCATTCCCTCACATTGATCAATTGATGGATTCCTCCTCGGGATGTGAGTTTATGTCCTTCAGGGATGCATATTAAGGTTATAACCAAATCCAGATGCATCAGAATGATAATGAGAACACTACTTTCAAAACAAAATGCAAGCTTTTTTGTTATACTGCCATGCATTTTGGCCTAAAGAATGATGGTTCTACATACCAACGCTTGATTAACCAAATATTTTAAGACGAGTTAGGGCACCATATTGAAGCATACATCGATGATATGATCATTAAAACCAACACCCCTCAGCAACAGCTGGAAGTGCTAAGCAACATCTTCACCATTCTACGTACGTACAACCTAAAACTCAATTCACTAAAATGTTTATTTAGAGTCCGAATAAGAAAATTTTGGGGGTACGTGGTCAGTAAGATGGGTATTGAAGCGGACCCGGTGCAACTAGAAGACTTAATTCAAATGAAGCCTTCCAAAAACATCAAGGAGGTCAAATGCCTAATTGGGCGTCTTGTAGCACTCTCCCACTTCATATTTAGGGCATGTGATAATATCCACTCGTTCTTTGAAGTGCTGAGGGGAGCCAAAAAGATCAAGTGGATCAAACACTGCAACTTCGCATTTTTCGCATTGAAAACTACCTCACATCGCCTGAAATCCTCTCCGCACCGACGGTAGGTGAGCTATTGTACCTCTAAATGGTTGTATCTTCTTTTGCACTCAGTATCATTCTTGTCAGAGAGCCCGAGGGCATAAAATGCCCAGTCTATTATACCAGCAATACCTTCATAGATGCTGAGACCCGCTACCTTAATTTTGAAAAGCTAGTGGTGGGACTGGTGGTCGCTCGAACGATGCGTCCTTATTTACAGGGCCACACAATTATAGTTTGAATATCTTTCCCTTTACTCAATATACTATAAAAGTCAGATGTTTCGAGCCGTCTTACCAAGTGGTCTGTTGAGTTGGAGGAATACAACATTGAGTTCGAACCACGTACAACAATCAAAGGACAAGCCGTCATCGATTTCGTCACATAATTCTCCACACTTCGTCCCGTGAAGAAGGAAACTGACCTTTCGTCAAGTACATGTGAGAGGCTTCAAGTATATCCGGAGGGGGAGTTGGTATTGTCATAAAACTCCTTACAAGGGAAAAAATCCGACATGCTATCCGTTTTGGCTTCCCGATCATTAACAACACGGCTGAGTATGAAGCAGTCATTGGTGGAATGAGGCTAGTTCATATATGTGAGGCCAAGATACTTCGGGTGCGATGTTATTCACAACTAGTTATCAACCAGGAACGGGAACTTATGACACCAACCAATAAGAAACTCGTAACTACATCATGGTGTTAAAAGAATGTGAAGTTGAATTCTAAGAAGTAAAGTACGAGCCGATGGCCCGCCTCAACAATTCTATAGCCGATGCTTTGGCTAAGACTGCACTCTCAGGGG
Organism: Limnanthes douglasii subsp. nivea; assembly: GCA_036936605.1. Lineage (NCBI taxonomy): Eukaryota > Viridiplantae > Streptophyta > Magnoliopsida > Brassicales > Limnanthaceae > Limnanthes > Limnanthes douglasii. The sequence continues at coordinate 38,306,242 of JAUPFV010000002.1, forward strand.
AACACCCCCTAGTGATATTACAGGTGATCGCTCAAGAAATATTTTAGAGATTATTTGCTAATAAAATAATGTTTGGAGGACTAAAATTATATAATAACAACTTAAAGACGGTCTACAAAGAGGTTAAAAAGATATCTAGAGAGAAAGTCTCAAGAAGTCATTTTTTAATCATCAATCAATCACCGTTTCTCAAAATAGGTGGTGTGCTTTTATAGTGCATTATTTTGATCCCATATGTCTAGAAAAATTATCAATTGTGGTCTCTTCCTCAATATTATAGTTTATTATAAAATATTCCTACTACATTACATAATTGTCAATTGTTCCTAAGAGGTTTTCTTCACGTTAGATTATACCTTTATTTTGCCAATTTCCCCTAATTATATAACATTTCTCTTATCAGTAGCCCCTAGTTCTTGTGAAGATATTCGAGCAAGGATTGTCTTTGCTTTCATATGATTTTTTCAATCTTCAGAAGCAATTAATTCTTCATCAGAATTCGTCAACCTTCATAAACAAATAATTCTTCATCGGATGTTGTCAACCTTAATAAGAAAAGAATTCTTCATCGGATTTTGTCAAACTTAATAAGCAAAGAATTCTTCATCGGATTTTGTCAATCTTCATAAGCAAAGAATTCTTCATTGGATTTTGCCAATTTTTTAGTTAAGGAATGCTTCTTCGAACTTTGTCAATCTTCAGGTGCAAAGACCAATGCGTATCTTCCAAAATATCCTCATTAATGAAGTCACAAATCTCTGACATAACCAATGAACCTTTTTTACCCATGGCGACAGGTGTCGATTGGGCTGTTGTATGTTATTTCTTATGACACGACTATTGAGTAGGATCAACATACTCCTACCTAGGCATTCATTGCCTCTTCCCTAGATAATTTATCCATAATGAAGAATCTCATGAAACCTATAGGCTTTGAAACTCATTAAAGCCCAAATTTTCCTTATAAATACTCAACTACTCCTCATTGATCTTACACAACAACTTTTAGAGAGAGAAAACCTCCCAAAAAACCTTTTAAAGAGAGAAATAGTTTATGCCCAAAACATTTCCTATCCTGGATTGGTTATCTATTAGCCAGAAAGTTGAGGAAAGACGAGTCACTGGGTTATATATTGAGCCAAAGCCTCAACTAGTTGTAGTTACGTACTATGGTATTTGGCCTTCAATCGACAGTTCTACCGACGCGATCATTCCCTCAGATATCTCCTCTCTGCCCCTGAGTCGCACTTGCTTAGTAATTTACAAGGGTATCCATAAATCTCTGATTGGAAAAGAGGTTGGGTGTTCCAAACGCAAAAATTCAAAGCGAAAGCGAGCTCGTAAACCTGTGGAAAAAAGCTTGAACTCAAACCTTGTCAGATATTTCGGCTACCCCAAATGAAACTTCAAAGCAAAAGAAAGCCCTAAACTGTGGAAAATGATCAAATTCAAACCTTTCCGGATATTCCGGCTACCCCATCAACTACTCCTCAAGGAATACCACGACCTACTCTCGAAATTCCCCCTAAGAAACTAACAAAAACTGTTGCCGCCTCTTAAGTGAAAAGGTCCCTCGAACATATCCAAGAAGCATAATCAAATTCTTCATCTGCTAAAAACCGTACTACCAAATCTGAAGATGTTGTCAATGTTGAGAAAGCTATAGTATCAGTATTTGGTCTCAACAAGCTAGAGGCCACATGTCTTCAAACTGCTGAAGAAAGTTCTCCTCCAAAAATGAAAGCTAAACAAAAGGAAGATCTTACACTCCCTCCACATGTTGATGCCCTCGTCAGAAAATATCTTTGGATTGTTCAAAATAAACCTATTATGGATTTACATACGGTAAAGTAAAATTATTACGATATATCCGAGGAATCTAAATTGAGGGCTTGATGGGGAATACCTTCTACGATCACCATGGAATTTTTTACGGTTGAGAAGACACTTTTAACAGTTAAAGATCATGAAATGATTGTTTATCTGGAAATCATGATTCAGGGGTTTCGATTTCCTTTGGATCTTTTTTTCGTTGAGTACTTCATAATGGTCGATCTTTGTCCAACCCTAGCCGGACCCAACATGTGGTTTACCCTAATTTCTTGTATAATGGCCTTTATGATTTGGGGTACATGGTTTTATTTGGATCAGTTCATTTTTCTATCCGGATTGGCAAAGAATTCATATTTTCCATTTTATTCTCTAACGTTTGGCCATAAAAAAATAAATTACCGATGTTTTCCTTAAAGCGGACATAAAATAGAGTCAACGGTTCTTCTTTTTCTTCGATCTTTGGGAGACTGGATCTGAGGCCACATGTGACAACCCTCACAAGTTGTCCTTCAAATGGATGAACAGAGGTATATTATTATTATTTATTTTTATTTTCCCTGTCTTTTTTTGTTTTGTTTAATGTCATACCTTGTTAAAATAGCAATGACAGAGGTGTCCAAGCCATATATAAATTATGTGCCTGAAGCAACGAAACGTTTTACCAAGTTGAGTTAATGGGCTAAGGATTCTTGGTTCAATAGATTTAATCTTTGCTTCACTCCAACCAACCTTGCCAAAAGTCTTATTTGGAGTGTCGACTCATCCAAATGTTTATCTTTACAACAGCTCATGGTTCTTCATTCTCAAGAAGAAGTGTTAGACAAATTAGAAGCTCAATATGTATTTGTTTTCTTCTGTCAAGGGCTAGAGCTCAGAGTCATCACAAAAACGATAGTAGTAAATCTTCGAGGGAGGAAGAAGCCCTGGAGATTTTCGGCGCAGTAGCCCAAGGTATTGGTACTGAAGTTGAGAAGACAAATCTCATGCAAAAAGGTTCCAAAAGACTCCCTCAATGAGACCTTCCCAAAAAGACGAGTCAAAAAAATTAAAGAGTATTCAACATGATGCATAGGAAGTTGATTTCCATGAAAATAAGGTTGTTGATCATACTCTACCCCCCCAGAGAATATTATTATTGAATCAGATTATTCTCAACTTCCACATAACGAGTTGGTTTTCCAAGAGCATCAAGGTAACGTTTCTCAAGAGAATAATTCTTCAATAGTTTTTTTATTTGAAACTGGTTCCTCGTTTGATACATTCGAAATCTCTTATGGTGATGTTTTCTCTCTTCGTATATGAAAACTTCTTCGATCCTCAGTTATTTTTGGGAAGAATATGCAGTTTTTAAGAGATCAGAAAAATCACTACACATCAAGATCTTTACAATCAAAATCAAAAGTTGAGAAGCTTGAACATGAGCTTTCAAAACTTAAAAGACAAACGGATGCGATTTACGAAAATCTCTTTTGCGCAGAATACTATATTATGATTTCTGATAAATGTCGTCAAAAGGAGATGAATCTTTATGCTAAGAAAAATGCCAAGAAAGATGAACTCATCAAAGCTTATAAGGAGGGGAACAATAAAGCCTCTGAATATTTCGAACGATGCCTTAAAGACTTTAGAAGAGTTGTGAAAGAAAAACAGGTCCAAACTAAGGTTGATAAAAAAACTACTCTTGAGGCCTATGCTGCCAAGTATGTCTTTAGATTGGATGCGAGAGATGCCAAAGTTAAATCTTGGTTAATTATAGTATTTTACGAATGCTACCCTAATTTGAAACTATGTAGTTTTTAGGAACTTGTTCTTGTCGAACATCATCCTAATGGAATTTCTTTGGATGATGGTGAAAGCTATGAGTCTTCAGATGATGATCCACTTGGATCTTCTTCAGAATAAAAAATATTTCAGTTTTAAATCGTTGTTTTGTGAATACATTGGCATGTGCAAGGCGATTTTTTAAATTCATTATCGTGTTCGAGGCAAGTTTGTAGAAGTCCTCATTACGGTCGAGGCAAGTTTATAGAAGTCCTCATTATGTTCGAGGCAAGTTTTATAAATGAATCGAATTTCCAGTTTTATTAATTTTTTATAAGTGCCTTTAATAGTTGAGGACCAACTTTTGTTTCAAGATCCTTTAAATCCAAAATTAATAATTTAAGACCAACTTTTTCTGGAATATACTTTAGATCTCAAATTGATAGTTAAAGACCAACTTTTGTTGGAAGATACTTTATGTCCAAAATTAATTTTTAGAGACCAAATTTTGTTGGAAGACCCTTTAGGTCCAAAATTAATAATTAGAGACCAACTTTTGCTGGAAGACCCTTTAGGTCCAAAATTAATCGAATGTATAAAATGACAAAAGAAATTTATATATGTGGATCGGCTAATAAGGCACCTCATTAACACTGTTATGCGCCACCATGGTAGGAAAGAGTATGCCACCAACATTTTACATATATAAAACATATACTTTTTACATTCATTCTAAATACAACTTAAGATATTCAATATTTAATGTGTGTCGGATATTTCTTTCTTCTTTATCCTTGATTTGATACGTTCCTAGATTTACTTTTTTCGTTACCTTATATGGGTCTTCGCAATTAGGTCCTAATTTTCCGATGTGCTTTTCTTTTGTGTGGAGGAATATTTCCCTTAGAACTTGGTCTCATATTTTGAATTCTCTTCGTTTAACTTTTGAGGCGTATCATTTTCTCATTAACGTTTGCTAATGTAATAGATTCAATTGTTCTTATCTTCTTTTTTTCTGCGATCAAATCCAATTCAATTACCTTTATTTCATCGTTAGAACCCTTGGAATATGTAATAACACGATATGATGGGAAAATGGCTTCAGACGGTACCATTGTATCTATTCCATATACTAACGCAAAAAAAATTCTATGTTACCGTTTGAGGAGTAGTTCGATATGCCCAAAAACATTCTTGCAAATAATTTAGCCATTTCCCTGCCTTCCTTCCCAAATTCATCTTTAACCCATCGATGATTGTTCGATTAGTAACTTCAACTTGACCATTTGCTTGTAGATAGAAAGGAGCCGAAAAATATTGTTGTATTCCTCGAGAAATGTAAAAATCTTTCATGTCTTTATTATCAAATTATGGTCCATTATCAGTACTAATCTGCATCGGAACTCCAAAACGACAACAAATATTTGAGGTGATGAACTTGATTACATATTTGGCTTTTGTTCCGACTAATGGTTCTGCTTCTACCCACTTTGAAAAGTAATTTACTGTCACAATTATTGTATGTTGTCCTCTATATTCCATCGATAATGGTCTGAAAACATCAATGCTCCATCGATCAAATGGTAATGCGTTGGATATACTTTCAAGGGGGACCCTAGGCTTATGAATTATGTTGGAAAATATTTGATAAGTATCACACATTTTAACCAACTATTTAGCGTCGGAAGAAATAGTAGTCCAATAATAACCTACTAAAAGTACTCTTCATATCAAAGTTTTATACCTGCAATGTGCATATCCCTCTTCGTCATATAATTCTGACAATATCATATGTGACTCATCTTTCTCCAAGCTTATAAGTAAAGGTATTCATAAAGATCTTTTGTATAAGACTCCTCTGAGGACTATGTAACCATGATACTTGAAATGTATTTTCTTGGACAGTGATTTATCATTAGGAAACACATTATTGTCTAATAATTCCATGATATCGAGCCTCCAATTATTTTATGCTAATTAAGATTTGAAAATCTTAATCTATTGTTCCAATCATCTACTCCAAAAAAATTATAATTGAAGAGCTCTCTTGTGTAAAGATCAACTGGTATACCTCATAATACGAAGCAGTAGCTAAGGAATCAACCACAGAATTTCACGCATTATGAATATGTTCATATATGATACTTTCGAAGACTAATATTACAGCCTTTAACACCATCAAATACTTCACTAAATGATCTTTTCTAGCCTCAGATTGACCAGACGCATGATTTATGAGAAGTTGTAAATCACTTATCAGTTTAACTTTTTTTAGCCCCACATATCTGAGCAAGTCTCAATCCTGCCAAAGCAGCTTAATATTCTGCCTCGTTATTCGACGCTTTTAAACCCAAATGGATAGCTTCATACATGGAAATTCCCTCCAGGAAAACTAATTGTATCCCTACCCCGTATCTTAATGCACTTGAGCCCCCATCTGTTCGGAGGATCCATTCTGACTCAAAGTTTTCTTCATCTATTTTCATATCCGACCATTCGAAATTAAATTTTACCAGGAAGTTTGCTAAAGCTTGTGCTTTAAGTGTATTCTTATGATCAAATTCAATATCAAAATCTCCCAATTCAGTTGACCACTTGGTCATTCTTACAGATATGTCAGGAATTTACAACATATTTTTAATGGAAAATATGTTCATAAAATGATAGAATGAGTGTGGAAATATGGCTTCATTTTTCGAGAAAAAATTACTATAGAAAAGGCTAATTTCCCAACTTTAAATACCGCTTCTCAGCATCCAAAATACTTTTACTAACGTAATACAGTGGTCTTGGGTGATTTTCTTCCTCTCGAATCAATACCGCACTTATAGCATAATCTGGCACCGCTATATAAATGTACAATTTTCCCCTGGAATTGGCTTTGTCAAGATTTCTGGCAAAAAAAGATATATTATTTAATTCTATGAAAGGATTTGGAATATTCTTTGGTCCAGTCAAAACAATTTTCATGTCTCAATACATGGAAAAAAATGAGCACATTTATGAGATGAACGAGATATGAATTTGTTCAAAGCTGCCAATCGTCCTGTCAAACTTTGAACTTCTTTGATAGCTCGAGGAGGTGCCATAGTACTTAGAGCGTTCCATTGTGTAGGTTCGACTTTAATCCTTCGTTTATTTACTATGTACCCAAGAAATTTTCCTGATTGGACTCCAAACGTACATTTTTATAGGTTTAGCTTTAAGTTAACCTTTTTTAAGTTAGCGAAAGTTTCTTCTAAATCATCAAAATGATCCTCATCTTTTACACTATTTACCAGCATATCATCAATATATACCTCAATATTTCGCGCGAACTAATCTTTAAAAGTTTTGTTTACCAAGCGTTGATAAGTTGCACCCGCGTTTTTTAGCCCAAAAAACATTACTTTGTAGAAATGCAACCCTCTTCCAATAATGAATGAATTGTTCTCATCATCCCTCATATCCATCTTAGTATGATTATATCCCGCATAAGCACCCATAAAACAAAGTAAATAATTGTTTGATGTGGAATCTAATAACTGATCTATCCGAGGAACTCGGAAAAGATCTTTTGGACTGGCTCTATTTAAGTTAGTAAAATTCACGCACATTTGCCACTTTCCATTTTTCTTCTTTACCAAAACTAGATTATTTGTCCACAATGGGTATTGAGATTCTCGTATATGCCTAACTCTAGATAAACGATCTACCTCGGTAATTATAGCTTCATATTTTTCCTGAGAAAAAAGCCTCATCTTTTGAATGATCGGGAGCACATTGCTTTTGATTGCCAACCTGTGACAGATAAATTTCACAGGCACACCGGTCAAGTCTTCGATGCACCACAAACATGTCTAACTTTTTGGGGAAATTGAATTAATTTCTCTCTTAAAACCGGAGATCATTTTGTACCAATTTTCAAATTTTTCCCATTTGGAAAAGCATGATCCTCGAAGCTTTCATCCGAGACCAAAAGACCGAGGCCTCCCTCAGATCATCAACAGGGTTAGACTCTAAGGAAGTCCCTATTAACTACTATGCTTTTTCTTATTCACTTCCCCAAATTTTCTTAGATGACAACGCGATACAATAACATTCTCTTGCCATTTCTTGGTTTCTCCTAAATGTCCTAATATTATTTTCCACAATATATTTCAAGCATTGATCGACACTAGAGATTACCGCATGCATTCTAGATAATTAGAACTTCCAAAAAAATAGCATTATAGGACATTAGTACATCTACCATGATGAATAGTATTGTTACTTATTTTTTAAACGCCCCTCGACCCAGTTCCACAATGCTCTCAAATTCCCCGACGACTTCCACTGTTGCTCCTGTAAAACCCACAATGGTTTAATCTGATCATCTTATAATAGGAGGATTAGTAATCTTTTTATAAGTACTCATACAATGAAATGTTGGCAGAATTACTTGTATCAATCACAACTCTTTGTACTTCATCACCAACTATCCCAGCTGCAATTACCACAACATCTTCATGTGGTCCTGCCACATCCCCCATTTTATCATCTTCAAAACAAATTATGTGAGAAGGATTTCAGTACAAATGCTTCGATGCACTTTCTTCTAACTAAGTGGTTAAACTTACTATATGCATTTTTCGAGAACAATTTGAAACTCTTGAAACTGTATTTCCCCCGAAAATAGCCATTGACTCAAAAAAGGCACACAAGTTACTAACATTTCCTTTTAGAACCAACTCTTCGACAATATGAACATTATTTCTACCTTCTTTTGGGTCCAAATACTCAGTAGTTGTGTGCGGCTAAATATTGTGTGTTTGATAACATCATTTACAGAAAAAGTGCAACTCGACCATTGCTGCGCTACTTAAGCCAAGAAGAATCTACCACAGTTCTCCACGACTTACACTCAAGCGATGTAGGAGCCTATTATGACCACCGTACCCTCATCCTAAAACTGTATCACCAAGCCATATAATGTACTAATACATTATTTTTCCTTTCTGATGGCGTGTAGGGGTTTTTAATGAGGCATTAAACTATTTTTTCATTTGAATTAAATTTTATTTCTTTCGCCATCAGGATAAGTTTGTTTATATTTATTCCTTACAACTACGCGAACGGGTCACTGACCATGCCTAGAGGCTACACAAAGGGGGCCATATTGTGTCATTATTAGACAAAGTCTAAAAATATGAATGGGCTAATTGACCAAGCCCACTGAGGCTATGTAAGGATCCTTACTGTGCCCAATACCTTATATTGGTATTATTATGCGAACTACTCCAAGCCCACAGGGTTACGTAATAGGTCAAACCGGTTGTTTCGGCGAATCAGCCAAGGGATACTTACCATTTTCTCGGCTATGCAATGGGCCATACTGAGCTTGATCTTGTAAGAAAATGTTACACAACAAATAAAAGTATAACAAACGCATCTACCTCCATCTTTATATGAAAGTTTACAACAAAATACACACAATTCGTCATGAAAATCACATACATCAAATAAAACTATTAGTTTTAAATTTTATACATTCCAACACTTGAAAATGTTTTTTACTCAATATAAGTCTAAACACGATCTACGCTTCGGGAATAACAGAAGTGGACCCAAATTGCATTCCTTCTAGAGTAGCGTGGACATTAACCGGGACATCTACTGTATTCGTCGCCATCACATCGACAGCTTCTTTGAGCGCATCAATATTCCTCACTTTACCTTTTCTTGGAGGGGTGCAAACTTTTGGTATACTCCTAAGTCCATCCCAGGATTCAAATCCAACAACTCTTCCACCATATTCTATTGGTTTATCTGGATCATACGCATAACAACCTCCATTACTAGCCGCTCCCTCTTCTCTAAATCTTGCTCCGCCTTTTCCAATAAGTCCACCAAGTGTCGGTCCTTCTCGCCTTGTGCCTCCCATAAGGACACTTTTAAGTTAGCAACCTTTTAAATCAATTCAACTATATTTTCCGCTTGCTCCTCAACCATTTTTGCTTGAGCTACATTATGTGGCAGCAACTTTGAACTTTGGGCTATCAGTGTATTATTTTTCTTCACCAGCTCATTGTTAACGACGAAAGCAGAGCGGTGCTACTCACTACTTCCAAACTTTTCTTACGGATGGCATTCCGCTCATCTGCAATTCCCAACAGTTGTTTCGTAGCTCAATATTCTCACAGACAACCTTATCATGGCGCATCCTTACTGAGTCATATACTGTCTTAAACCCAGCCAACTCTGTGGTCAGACTGTGCACAGAGCCAACGAATAGGGGATCTGGTTTCCACTTCTCCATAATAGAACAGTCCAATGGTGACATACGTCGATACGCAAAAGCAAGAGAATTATGCTACATTTATTCAAACAACACCGGAGTTATACTTAATCGATATTTTCTATTTGAATACACGTTACCATATATACCTTGATTGCCAACTCCAGTTGGCACTACAAAATTTCATTCATCGACATCGTATCATAAAAATCCAAGTATGGACAATGCTTTAGTTTATCCATCATTAACTGAGAAGGTTGGGGCATTGCCAATTTTATAAGGGGGAAATATTCTGTTATCTTGACCCATCGTCAGCACCGATGCTTTGACCTATGTGGAGCATATTGTCAGGAAACATTATGTTCACGAATGAGGACCTTGACCCTGCGCCATTTACAAAATCCTTCATACGCCGCACTAATCCTTCAGGCATCATTGTTTTCTTCCCCCTTGCATCCTCACTCGTGTTTGGCTTCTTCAGCCTTTTATTTTTTTGCCTCATCGATCGCAATTACCTTAGGCGTTTTGCTAGTCGACTTCACGGTAATTGGTACTGAGGATGCGCATGCTTCCTCCTCTCCCTAAATTTCATCAACATCATTCTCATATGCCAAATCTATTTTTCGCTGCAATAAGCACATCAACCACAAACTTATTACTTCTTAAAGGAGGACATTCCTCCTCAGTTTCCGCATCCTCCTCTCGAGGATGCATAACCCCCTCCTTCACAACATCTTCCACAACCTCCTCTTTTGTCTATGCACTTTCCACACACTAATTAGTCCCTTCACCTACTATAAGAGCCAACATTCCTTCTTCGTTTCCTCATTCTTCTTGCGAAGAAGACGATTCCATCATGTCTTGTGCCTTACAACTTTGAGGCACTAGTAGCACAACTCAATGTTGTTTTTCTCTTGAAATATTTTTTCCGTCGGAGCACGTAACATTTCCATTGTCGCAGTTTCTTCGTTACCAGCCATTGATACCTGTACGCCTCGTGATACCTGTAATTCAGGCACCTGCCGCAACCTAGACTTTAAGTAATTTAAGAGAGAAAACACATGTGACGGTTCCAATCCCCAACCTGCGTTTGCAGCTGCAGCTACCTTAATCAATGGATTAACTGAGCCTCCAAGCTACCCCTTTTTGCACCACTTTTGATGCTTACCTTCACCTCCACACGCAAACACTTTAGTTAGGTTATATATCCCAAATTACTTTTCAATACATTACATACAAAACCCAACCAACTTACACTTGGCTTTCCACCGTCTTTCTAATTACAAATTCATGAAGAAACTTTCGTGCTCCCAATTCTCTTATACATATACAAAGGTATTCTTCTAGTTTTTGTCAGAGGTGGGCAGCTCTACCAGTCATCTGACCCCGGATAAGTGAAAGTAAAAGAAGGGTGAGCGGGCTATTTTGGATAAAACTACTGCGGCTAGAAGATCTGCCAAACATACAAGAATGTTTAACACTTTAGAGCTCAGCACTATGCTCAATAAGGTTCTCCAATTGTTAGTCGTCAACTGGGTGCGAAAAATTCCGAAGAAACGAAAGAAATCCTGAACCAATGAAGGAAGGGGAAGGTGCAGATCCCAGTAAAAAGTGGTAGTATATAAGCACGTTTTCCCTCATAGGCCTAGTAGGGTTGATCCCCAAAAGAGGGAACCCTTACGCTTATGTCCTCAAGTATTTCATACCTAATCCTAAAATTTTGTAGCCCTTCTTCAGTAAGATACCCGTATATATTCCATATCCTAGTAAATACTCCTCTAGAAAAGAAGTATTCTTAAGCTCTGAATCTGCACTCTCAGTAGTCTTCTCTTTCTTCTTTATACTTTTCTTTGGCACCATTACTGGATTAACTGTAACTATCCAACAGCAGTCATGAGAGCAAGGTATTATCCCAGTTTTGGTGATTCATGAAGATCTACTGACAGGGTAGCACCGAAGCAGCCAAACCTAAATAAAGTTTTGAATAAACACTAGGCTCACCCCACGAGCAATCAATTGTGTACTAAATCATTACTAAAGGTAAAAATAAAACACACAACGTACCTTCAAAGATTAACAAACTTTCTGGCAACAATGAACAAGAAGCTTTCTCAACTTTTTTTTTCTCGGAGGGAACCCGCATCCGCTACTCAACGAGTGCGCACAGGGTAAACTCTCAGTCTGACATAATAGCCTGCAAACCAATGCCGGGAGGTAAACCACACAAGATGAAAGGCTCAGCCAAGAAAGCGTATGCAACATGGGGTTTTTTCTTTTTTTTCCTTTACACTTACTCAGAATATTGTAACTGTACTATAATAGAAATGACTCTTCCACTAGAAATAATTGTCCCAATGTGTGATGGGAATTTACTTATCATTATACATTTAATCAATGCTAATGTACTTCACAAAAGTTGAAGCGCCACAATCTTTTTTATATCATTTTGTCAGAATCACCAGATTACAAGCAACACGTGTTACAATCGTCGTCGTTACATCACCAATCTCTTTCGTACGTCATAACACCTGTGCATTACACTTCACATCTATTCGCTTGTTATTTATTATTCTATTCAGTACCTTTTATCCTAGTTACCCAATGGACTAGGGGAACCCTTGATGAGGTCGGTTATATTATGGAAAATATGAATAGAATAAACAAGTAAAGACAGTATGTGAGTATTTCAACGAAAATATTACCGGCAACCGGGCTGAGGCCCTAACAACAACATTCCCGATTACCTTACGAAGAATAACAGAGCATGAGTTGAACAAATAAACCAAGAGAACATGATCGAGGCTCATGCCACTAATAAGTAAACCGAGCGCAGGGAATCGATTAACTCAAGCTCGATCAGGGTATTGTCAAACAAATGTAAAAGGGAAGTCATGTGAAAGCCGACGTCAAACACGAATAAAGTTAGAACTTGGATAAGCAGAAACGATACCGAGCAGAGGCCATTATCGAGCAGAGGTCATTATCGGTTACTATGAAAAAGTCATAACGGAGTCAAACCTCATTGACTGGTCAACCCACGAACACACTAAGACTAGAGTAATGGTCGTGATATTGGAGCCATTATCAGCAATAACACTCTACGCGCAATAATGGTGAAATAATGCAATAAATGACTGATTGTAACCGCTATATAATAGTATAAATAGGGTTAAACATTATGTACTAAAACTCACTATCTTCACGATTATTTGTTAGAAATCTCTTTAACACCAAATTGTTCCTAATTTCGCAGCTAAACAAACATCGCCTTTTATGTAATCAAATTACACGTAATTCCACAACTGAGCAACCACAGGCGGAGCCATGTGGGTGCCTGTGGGGTCCCAGGAACCCACATGATTCCATTAAATTATAGTTTTAGTAATACAATTCTGTATTTTACCTTTGGCGAGTTGGCAAAAAGCCAGGTCAGGAACTCATTGATCCTGGGTTCGAGACCTAGTTATTGGTTGATGTGCCTTTTTAAATTATGTTAGATTTCTAATAAATTAAGTAATATATTATATAGGAAATCCTAACTATATATCAAATTATTATTTTTTATTATATATAAAATACTACTAAATTAAGTAATATAAATTTATATATGAATTTGATATAAAATTTTATTATATATTATATAGAAAATCCTAACTATAAGATATATTTTTTAACACCAATTTCTCTTTTATTATCGATCAGACAACTCTAACTATAAGCTTCAAACACTAAGGTATTTATTGTGTTTCTATGTTATAAATTCTCAAAATTTAAGCTTTGCTACATGTCTTATATTACTATTCACTAGTTACAAAGATTAACATTGGTTGATTTATATTTTTTTCTTAAGATAGAGAGTCGTACAGTTAAATTTCAAAGCAAATAGACCTCCATAAATCATAATTTTTATTTTGCTTTGCTAAGTTCAAATTTTATTATTGATTTAGTTTTTATGTTTGTCACTATAGGATGCATTGCTATTTCGAAACAAGTAAATTCAGAAAAGAAAATACAAATATCTTTAATTTAATCAGTGAAGTTAACCGCAGAGGGACACAAGATTAACTTGTTATTCTAAAAGCACATGTTTCGGTGGTCAATAATCCACAACCTGAAGTTGAAGCACAATCTTCAAATTGAGAACATTTGGAGGCTGGTTCAGGGAAAAGAGATCGAATCTCTAGCTTTCATCCAGATATTCAAGATTCGGTAAGAAGAGCTTACCTTTTAAAAGGTCTAACACAGTCTCGTAAGGAGAAATATCCTTATATCGAAGTTACTTAGAATATATTAAACATAATAATTTTGTTCATTGTTGGCTTTGCTTTTACCTGTAGCAACGACGAGTGTTGGGCGAGTTTTCTCGGGTTTGAATTATGTGAAGAAGGAGTTGAAAAATAAAATGAGCGATACATGACTTAATGATTGTTTGGTAATATTTGTGGCACGATTAGTAACATAACTACCCTTCAACATTTTTAAACTACGAATAAAAGAAAAATACACGTAAAGTTAACTTAAATTTATGTTTGTATTTTAGTTTTTTTAATCACATTTTTAGTTACTTGTGTAACGTATATTATAACAATAAAAACTTAATATTTGAGATTTCAATATAAATCATGTTTGCTATAACTTTTGTATCTTATTTTAATTTATTTGATAATAATCAAAAGGTCTAGGACACCACTGTGTTTCGATCCTGGCTACGCCACTGTGAACAACAATTATTTTTTTCAAACTTATTTCGCAATTAAACTACACTTAATTCCGCAACTCAGTTATTATTAATTTTTTGTAAAGTTTTTTCACCACAAAAATGCACATATTTTTGAAACTACAAAAAAATTAGTTATTCCACACTCAATTAACACTTATTTTTACAAAACAAGTTTGTGTTTTGTTTTTTGTTTTTTCACATAATCAAACTTATTTAGCAACAAAATTCATATCTACATAACTATTTTCTTCTTATTTTCGCAACATATTTGTACCTAATTCTGCAACTTTAATTATTTCTTAAAAAGAAAAGTGTTTTACCACATAAATGCATATATTTTTGCAACTACAAAAATATTTAATTGTTTCGCAACCAATTAACACTTATTTTTTATAAAAACAAGTTTGTATTTTGTTTTATCATACAATAAGATTCTTTTAGCAATCAAAGTCCTATTTCTGTAATTATTTCATTTTTATTTTTGTAACACCTTTGCACGTATTTTTGCAAGCGAATAATAATTACTTTTTCGCAAATATATTACATTTAATTCCGTAACTAAACAACAATTGCTTGTTCGCAACTAAACTACATAATTCAACAACTAAACAACAATTATTTTTTCACAACTAATTTACACGTAATTTTGAAAATAAAAAATAAAAAAATATATTTCATGTATTTAGTTTTATTAGTTTTAAAATGTAAAACAAATGGTATTTTCATATATTTTTTTGGAGTTATGCTTTTAAAGATATAACATTTTTTGAAAACATAAAAAATAAGAGAGATAAAAATATTAGTCATATTTTTATATTTTTAATAGTATCATAAACATCTTTGAATACATATATATAAACCATATTATAATTTGAATAAATATTGTTTATATCTTTAAAACCCCAAAACAACCAAAAATAACCTAGTAAGGTAACACCAGATTAAAAAACAGATCGCAAGCAATAACACTTCTTCAATTACTGATTGTAAGTTATCTTTTATATAACTTTCTTGATTTCATTGTTAATAATACGCTGAAATTGAGCAACTCGTACATTTCAGATTGTTTGAGTTTTTTTTTTGCTTTCGACTTTTTGTGGTAAAAAAAATAGAAAAAATAGAAAATCAGAGATAAAAAGGTAATTTCTATGTCTTAGATAATTGACTATGCGAAAGCTTGGTTTTGTATATTTGGAAGTTCAAATGTAAAAGGAAAATAATGAATTGATGTAAAAGGATTAATGCGAAACATATTATATCATAAATATGAATCATGAATACTTATATAAAGGAATACGAATCATAAATAAGTTATATTCAATAAAAATTGAATTGTGAATTGCTCATACATAGAAATACGCACCATGAATCCCTTGTACATAAAAGTAAAAAATGCAAATGATATTACTTTGTTATGCTTCTCCTAGATGTCGGTTCAGGAATCCCTAATCTTTTTTATCCGAAAAATCGAGGCACCATATTTTCCGTTAGCAAATATGAAATGCAAATCTCATTTCATAAATGCAAACTCTAAATCGAATACACATGGAAATATAAGTTGATATTCTTTTAATGATGTTTTTTAAATTGGAAATCTATGTACGCAATATCCAAATCTCGACTTTTTATTTTCTAAACTAGTTGATCAAACATCAATATATCATCTTAGTCAGTTAGAAAATTTTGAAGGTTTGCTAAATTTTATTTTAACCAAATGAGAGGACTTGGTTAGAGAGACTTTTAAGTTAAGTTACTTTTGCGGTGAACAAAAGGGTTGTTTCTTGAGTAGTGATGATGATTTTATAGAGTTAGCTTCAGGTTAAAACTCTTACTAATGATATTGATGTTGATGTGGTTGATCGAGAAACTTTTAAAAGAATCGCTTTAATTTTTTTTGAAGCTTCATATGAAAATTTAATTAGTTGGAAAAGTAATTATGGTATTAGTTTTTTTTCATAAGAAAACACAAGTTTCTACTTGGTTGGATTTATATAATTACAAGTGTTGGGCAATTTGACTTGATGTGGTTGATCGAGAAACTCTTAAAATAATCACTTTAATTTTTTTAAGCTTCCTATGAAAATTAAATTAGTTGGAAAAGTAATTATGGTATTAGTTTTTTTCATAAGAAAACACAAGTTTCTACTTGGTTAGATTGATATAATTACAAGTGTTGGGCAATTTGACTTGAAGGGGAATGCAACTTTAAGATTATTTTTATGTCATTGTGAATTAGAGAATGAATTTTATTTTTAACGTATGCATAATACAAGTTAAAAACTAATAGATTGTTGTGAAAATAAAGTCTCAAATGGATGTAGATAGATACTTTATGCATTAGTTGATACGCCCACTAACATTTTGGTTATTAAGAAGTATTTTTATCACCATACTTGTGGTTTTGTAAAGTAAGTAAGAAGTATTTGACATCATGTTTGATTGCTAAAGATATACGAGATTCTATTAGATCCAAACACCATGTGACAGCTAAGAGTGTACAATTATTTATAAAAAATAACTATGATTTAGATATCTTTTATTACTGCTTTAGAAAAATGTAAGAAAACCGTTTACGGAGATAGTTCTACTTCCTTTAATATTATTAAAGGGTACTTCAAAAGATTAAAATAGTATTGATATTATAAGTAACTCGTCACTTGAATATATTTTGCAAAACAACTTCTTAATGAGGTACTTTATAGTATTTGGTTCTTGGCTCTTAGGTGTCCATTCTTGTCGTTTGCGTTTATCATTGATGAAACTTATTCACGGTAGATATAAAGGTCTATTGTTATCTACCATAACTCAAAATGGTAATAATGATTAATAATTTTATTATTTTCTTTTTTTAATTGTAAAACATGCATTATCTTGAACTGTTAAACAAGACCAAAATGAGAAGTGTAAACCGCTAAATATAACTAATTTCAAAATATAAATCATTATTTACCAATTATGAACCACGAAACAACTACTAATATATAGTGCATATTATGAATCACTATTTACTATTTTTATGTTATATAATGATTCGCATTTCACATTTACATATTTTCCAAATGTAAATTTGCAAAATAAGTGATATATGTAAAGGAAACATATAAATTACTATAAAATAAATGTGATGCGCAAAAATGTAAGGCATAATCCGGAGCCATCGATTACATTCAAATATGGCTCAAACCACCTCACGGTGAAACGTTCTTTATGCATAACAAGTTCAAACATTTTCGCAACAATATAACGAACTAGTAAACCAACATAGTTATAATTAATGCAATTACTATATTTTTTTAATTTTAAATGAATGTTTATTGTCACAAATATTAAAGCGAAAATTTTGCATACCTCTACCTTAGGATGGGATTTCTTGCATTTGATGCATTTTGGGAAGAGTAAATTATTTACTATAGTTGAAATATATGAATATAAAAGCATTGTTCAAATAAAGCACGTTAATCTCTCAATTTGAGTATTATGCTTGGATATTTGAGGTTATTAGATGTTTTACGTTAGAATTTTCCCTCAGACTTATGAAAGCGCAATACAAAAGGGCTAAACAAATAGAGAACGATAAAGCGAAATGTAGATGTGTTATTAGAAACACTCACGATTTGCCTTGTGCATGCTAGATTGGTTTATTGGTAATGCATTACTGTATCTTCGATGCAAGTATGACCGACCAGAGGTGCACAATATTGAAGTTTTTGAAGCAAGATAAATATAAAGAATATGATTTTATCGAGAATATGCAGAGCTAACCGATAATAGGAAAATTTGTGATCGCGAGCGTATACTACGTATTATAAGGAAAATTTGTGAAGTACTTGAACCTAGAAAAAATGAAGTCATTCCACTTGTAGAGAAAGCGTATACCAAAGATAAAGATAGTCTAAGTACTAATAACAATTCAAACAAGAGGGATTTATTGAGATTCGAATATGCAGAGCTAACCGATAATAGGAAAGCACCGTCGTACTTAAGTCATATTTCCTCAATTACACATTGAGAGCACCGTTAAATCATTAGCTAGTCAAATGAAAGCTATCCAAAATATTCCAAAGATTACTAAGATTTGTAATACTCCTAAGATCATCAAGATTTCAAAATTTCAAATACAAATTTATATGTCATTGTTTTCTTAATATTCCCAAAATAAATGTGTCCATTCATATCCGCTTGCAAGAACATGGATTCAGATGGTCATTGTGGTTTCAGAGCCATTGGTCAAAGAATTTATTATGATGAAAATGTCTAGGCGTATATTAGGACCATACTGAAAGAAAAAATCTTATTGGATCTACCTTTGTATCACAAACTTTACAGTGATCATAACAGGGGTTATGCTGAACTACGTAATCTAGATTGATATGTCCTAATTTCCCCTTTAAAATACTAGATGATAATTTCAGACATTTGTCTAGTGAATGCTAATGCATTTAAATACACCGTGTATACAATTTCTGACAATATTACATATACTTTTCAATCACTAAAAGGTGTTTTCCCTTATTAACAAATGAAAAGAGATTGACATCATTCACGTTCACGAAAATCATTATACCAACGTACGAATACTGTTCTACTGATAGTGTTATTATATTATTTCAAACTAGTATACTAACTATATTTTTAATAGGTTACCATTTATCCGGATGGACTGATACCGTTAGTTTACCCATCATATATCCAATACGTTTTTAAAAAACCTAAAGGATGATTCTCTCTATTGCAAGGAAGAATTTCGTAATTTGTTAGTTTCCAACCTCCGATTACAAAAGATCCACAAGTAGTGGTTCTAATTTTTTTTTGTTAAATTCCTATTAATGTTTATAACATTTACTTTTGTGGTATCTAGTTAGAATCTTTTGTTAATGGTATCGCTTCTTTTCTTCTTCTTTCTTACTTGATTCCATAACATTACCAATTTTCTTAATAATTAAAATAACTTATAAACAAACCAAAAGGTTACATAGAGAACATTACAAAACATACACAAGTACAACGATAATGTAAAAAAATAAACCTAAACCATAGATAAGATAACAAATATTAAACTGAAAACATTAAGAAATATTCAAAAACATAAAAATTCCAACCAACATTATCTATTTGTCCAACCAATTCTATTTCCATGCCCTCTTTTCTTTTTCTTAAAATCCTCGTTAAAATATTTCTCATACATACGTGTCTTTCTATTGGTTGTGATGTGGTCCCGAATGTTATTCAATTGGTATTTGGTTAATTTGTCGATGAAAAGACTATTGTACAACTCAAACGTACATTTTAATTCTTCTAGTCCAAGGTCGAAAGCCTTATGTGTTGTTATGGTCCTTAAATATTTTCACCTTTGTTTAATCTCTGCATACCCCATGAGGTTTTTGCTCTGTCGTAACGGTCCACCCCCATTAAGTAGTAGAAATTACAAATCAAGTCATCCTAAACCTGCCATATTCTGGCCTCCTACTCATTTGGCTACTTTTTTCATATATTCATCTTTAGTAGCATTTTAAAACAAATTCTATTATTTCATGTTATTTCTTATATAGAATGAACCTTTTATTTATACAATAGTTAAATATAGTGTAATCTGATAAGACGAATCAAATAACGACATGTGTCGGTTATGGATAGTCTAATCCATAAGAACTAATAAAATAGAGACACACGTTTTATGTCATGTACAATTATTTTTTCTTATCTTAACACGTGAAGAGTAATTAGTATATTTCCATTAAAAGAGAAATAGTTGAATTATGAGACAAAGAAAATGCATGAATCCAATATGGGGATACCAAATGATTCAGAATGCGCAACTCGCGAAATACTCCTTAACAATTTTTATTGGTCACATTCTACAAAACGAATAAACAAAATATAAGAAACATTAAACAACAATATTAAAATCAATATAAATAATACAAATATGTTTAATTTAATAAAATAAACACATGAATCCGAGAGCCTATCTTGGAATCATTTGCAACAAAAATATCTAAAAACAAAAAAAATTGAGAAGGCCTTTGGAATCATGTGCTTTTTTTAAAACATGTCACTCTATTGGCATGTTTCATAATCATATGTGAAAAAATTAAATAAAAACACACATGATTCTGAGACATGCCCTCAGAATCATATGTTTTTAAAAGCATGATCCCAACAGTATGTCTCGGAATCACATGCGATATTTAAAAAAAAACATATGATTCCGAGATAGGTCGTCAGAATCATATGCAATAATTTTTAAGAAAAATATAAGATTGAAAACAAGTAGACATAAACAACTTTAGGATTTAACAAAAAAACATTATTCAAAATCATTTTAACACATCTATTTTAATCTATCAAAAACTGTTTTTCAAAACCAAAGTATTTAGTCAAGTAACGTTACAGGAATTCAAAATCATAAACAACATATTTTCCAGCAAAGATTAATAAAAGATTAAAAAACAGTTATTCAAAATCATTAACATTTTTTTTAATCTATCAAAAAGATTTAGTCAAGTAGCAAATAAAATGTTGGTGCATAATAGTTAGATTAGACCAGCTAAATACATATTTATGAAACCATATAAGAGACATCAGCTACAATTTCAACCAATTTTTTTATCACAAGACATAACTTAATATTGGACTTATTAAAAAAATTACATTCAAGCTCTCATCAAACAATTATTAGTAACAAAAACGAATATACAAAAGAAATTAAGTAGTTACAGAGTCACAAGCTTATCAGCAAAACACTCACAGTCTAAATATCGATATCACATTTAGAAAACTCCTAAAATAGTATACAAATAAGAAGAACTAATGGAATAACCAGACAAACTATATATCATGAGAATCACTAACTAGTGTATACACAAAACCATAATCAATTCAAAGCTATATTTACAAACTAATTCATCATATTTATGCACAGAGAATACTAAATTCATCAACAACATCAGCTATAAAACTATAAAAGAGATATCGACTACAATTTCAACCAATTTTTCATCACAGGACATAACTTAGTATTAGACTTATTAAAACATTTACATTCAAGTCTCATTCAACCATCATTAGTAACAACTATGGATATACGAAAGTAATTAAGTAGTTAAAAAGTCACAAGCTTATTGGCAAGACGACTTAGTTCTTTCATAGCCGAAATATCTATATGAGCTCCAGGGAACCCCTAAAACAGTCTATATCACCAAATAAGAAAAAATAACGGAATAACCAGACAAACCATGTATCATGAGAATCACTATCCAATGTATACACAAAACCATAATCAATTAGAAACTTTATCTACACATTGATTCATTACATTTATGCACAGAGAGTACTAAATTAATCAACAACACTAGTTATGAAACTATAGAAGGAATTTCGACTACAATTTCAACCAATTTTTAATCACAAGACATAACTTAGTATTAAACTTATTAAAACTTTTACATTCAAGATCTCATCAAACCATCATTAGTAACAAAGCTGGATATACAAAAGTAATTAAGTAGTTATAGAGTCAGAGGCTTACCCGTAAGACAAAAATGTTGTTCTCTCACATGCAGAATAACAATATCAAGTTATGAGAAATCTCTAAAAATGGTACATATCACCAAATAGGAATAAACAAAGTAATAACTAGACAAATCATGTATAATGAGAATCAATACCTAGTGTATACACAAAATAATAATTAATCTGAAATTATATATATATACTAATTCATTTGACAAGTAATTACCTCGGAATAAACGAGAATATCAGACAAACCACGACCTCTGGAATAACAAAGTCGCTCGGTGATCGATTTGTGGGTGTCTTGTGGGAGAGTGTTGGGTGTTGGTAGGAGAGTTTGTTTGGGAGAGTGTTACAGAGTGGTGGGTAGTTGAATAGAGTTTATAAATTGTGTCGTGTTGGAGTGCAAGTTTTAAAGAAAAAGTGTGGGTTTTGTATTTAAGGAGAAGAGCGTATGGATTACGTATTAGAGATAGTAAAAAGAGTGATTCAGAATATGGTTTTGAAAATTAATGAGAGAGTAAGCGTGGATTGTGGTTAGATTTGTTGAGAGAATTAGGGGTGGCAAACAGGTAGACCCACGACCCGCCATACCCATTTAACAATTTTAAACGGGTTGCAGGTCTGGCAGGTTACTGCTAATGCAGGTATAGCAGGTAAACAGGTTGCAGGTCTGGTAGATAAACCCACGCAGATTATCCACCTGAAGACCCATTTAAAGCACTCCTTATCAAATAATTTATAATATTATTTAAAATTAATTTGAATGTGTTAATTAATTCGAATTTCAATAATTGAGATATGTATAATATAAACTAAATAATTATACTATTTATTGTATTCTAATTTAAATATTATATTATTTAAATCGAAATTCAATAATGAAGGTGTATTGTAAACAACATATCTCTAATATGATTTTGATATTGTTCGATTATATTCAGATATTTAAGATATTTTATTTAATATTAGATAGATATTTAGGTAGTTCTTTAGATCTTTATTTTGTAATGTATAGGTTTAGATGATTTAAATAATTTATTTTATTTTTGAACTATTTAATATTTAAAGTATAAATTTAAAGTTTTTAAAGAGAATTTTTATTTTTTTTAAAGTATAAGAATTTTATTAGCGAGTTATAATACTTATTGAGTCGTTTGAGTATTTTTTGACGAGTTATTATTATATATATCCAATATTAGGAGTAACTACGGTACAGATCGACCGCAAATATCAATATATTTGATATTCGAATAAAATATACCGATATTTGGTATTTGAATCAAAATTAAAAAGTGTTACAATTTTAATATTAATCACAGGTTTAAATATCCAACATACTTTTGGTTTGTATATTATTATATTAAATATTTATTTATTTATTGCGTCAGCGCTGACATCAGCGCTGTTACACTGTCATAATAATGACAGTGTCAAAACAGCTAGTTTTCTAAACTAGCCGTTTTGTTATTGCTGACGTCATTGATAACAGCTAGTTTGTTTTGAAAAAAAGCTATAAATAGATCCTCTCCCACATCCAAATACACCATTTCTCAAATCTACTCTTCACCTCTCTAAAACTTCTTCATCTCTCTAAAATTCTCTACTAGTTCTAGAAACTCTCTACTTTCTTATCTTACATATTGTAGTTCTATTTTTTAAGTTATTATTTCAGAATAATTCGAATTTGTTTTCCGCTATTTGTTTTTATTTGATAAAAACACTTAAATAACATTGTAATAATATTATACTAGCTCAATTAATAGCTTCGTATAATTTGTCAAGTTATTTACTTGTTTGTTAACATTAGTTGTTTTAAGTTTATTTTTATTTTGAATAAAAAACTAAATATTTAATTTTAATTTGCGATATTAGTTGTTATTAGTCTAAATTTAGTTTTTATTAATTACAAATTTGCGATATTAGTTTCGATTAGCATTTTATTGCATATTTAAAAAAACGTTATTTTAAGTTCTAAAATGGCTTCAAAACGTAGAAATACTAATGCTCACCCACCCGCTAATGTAGATCTCATTACCGATGATGATTTTCCTAGAGACTCCACTCACATTGACACACTCTCCTCCCACGAAAGTGGTGGTGGAAGTACTAGTTGATGAGTCCGAATTCGAAGTGCTCCCCGGAAGGGCAGCCCAATGTACATCTCTCCGTAAACCGGACAGGATATTTGAACCGGACAGGTGACTTCGAACACTGTTAGCCTAAAGCTGTTCGAACTATGACAAAAGTACTAAAAAACCTAAACACTTCTTGACTAAGCTACCTGTCCTCCTGCTTAAAACTCATGGGTCTTTAAACATGACCCGGGTCCATTAAACTTGACCCGAAAGCCCATAAGGGCCCAAATTTCATACTATAAATACCCAACCACCAGCATTAACTATGGGTAAGAAAAATTAACTGCTGCCAAGCTGCTTAATTCTCTCTCCACATTAAAAGCACTTTGAAACACCCTTAAACACCCACACACCACCGTGAAACACCCACACACCACCGTGAAACACCCTCACACCGCCTTAAAACTCCACTTGAAATTACCAGCCTACCCTTAGGCTACTTTTATCCACACCAAATTGGCGACCACAGTGGGAGGCGACGGTGCCTGAATCAAGTATTCAAAACCAAGTAAAGAAATTCTGTCCGAATGAATCCGGATAATCCAGAGCTTCCACCAGCTTTGCTCGAAGTGGTGGAAGAGAACGATGAGTATACTGTCCAAGAGCGCGACAGGTTAAAACTTGAGATAGAAACTCCGAGGGCTGAAAAAGCCAAGATGGGCGTGAAAGAGAAATCCAAAGCATCAGCTGCTCACCACACCGATAACCCAAGAGAGCATGGGGTTTCCAAAACTCATGAGAGCACTAAGAAGACGCATGCCAGCTCTAAAAAATCTCACCGGTCCAAGCCTGTGGAGAGTTCTGACTCGAGTTCAGAGTCTTCGGACAGCTCTTCGGACAGTGAGGGAAATGAAAAGTCCTTGTCCTCTAGCAGTGATGAGGGACGAACCAAGAAGAAACAAAAGCAAGTTAAAAAGTATTCCAGAAAAAGAGATCACCATGGAAGAATGAAGAGGCATATTGGAAAAGGGTCATCTCACACCCGGAGGCATGTAGATCGGATGCTGATGGATCCTTTTGCCTTCCATGATGAGCCGGGTATCTTTGCAACTCCTAATGAGGATACCGTGTTCAGTCGTGGAAGGAATTGGAGGCAGTCTCCACTGTCTTCTAAAATCCTGTCCGGAAACCTCCCCAAGAGGTTTGACAGCACCAAGATGGAGAAGTATGACGGTAGTACTGATCCAGACAATCATCTGGAGCAATTCAAGAACTTCATGATGAACTTTGATGATGATGATAAACTACTATGTAGGGCATTCTCCCAATCTTTTACGGGGAGTGCTCTGAAATGGTACAACAGCCTGCCTCAGGGTTGTATTAAACACTTTGATACTTTTTGGGTGACCTTTCGAAGGCAGTTTGTGGGGAGTAAGGAGCTGAAGGGCAATGGAGACACAATAATCCATTGTGCCCAAGAGCCAAACGAATCATTAAAAGAGTACATAAGTCGTTTTGTAAACACAAAAAATGGCTTGGCTGATTGCTTTGAACAGGTAGCAATAGCATCCCTGAGACAAGGTTTGAACCCAGGCAACCTGGCCGATTCGGTGACCAGGAAGAAAGCCATGACCCTGGGAGGATTGCTGAACCAAGTTGGCAAGCAAATAAATGTTGATGAAACGAAAAAGACCAGGGTGCACAGACAGGTGAGATCCACCCCAGTGGCACCAACTCCAAATCAAAACCAGTCCGGGAACAAAGCAAGAGAAACCGGACAGGGGCATGGAAGGGGAAAGGCTCAATCTCAACCAGCTGCTCCTGCACAAAGCCAACAGTCTAGAAACAAAAGAGGGCCATGGGTCCAACCGGAGTGGTTTGCAGAGCTCAAAGAAAGTGTGGCAACCATTTTCGATAAAACAAAAGATGAAGTACACTACCGGAGACCGGCAACCTTGCAGTCTCCCAGAGAACATCGAAATAATTCCTTTTGCCAATACCATAATGATATTGGCCATACCACCGATGATTGCATAGCGTTGAAACAAGAGGTACAAAACTTGATTGAAAGAGGGAAGTTGGGTGCATACGTTAAAAGGAGAGGAGGCAACAGGCCTGACAACACTCATAGGGTTGGTCCAAGCAATGCTGCCCCGGAGGGGGCTATGGTAATAGTTGAAAGGTTTGATGTGGAGTCTGAGTACTTGGATCCTGATCCAACAAGAAACAGAGTGGGTACTATTGAGGAGCGTTCTAGATCAGTCTCCGGGCTCATTAAATTCTTCGAGTCACTGACAATTTTCGGAGGGGACACTATGACAGCTCCTACTACTTCTTCAAGAAAAAGGCATGTCCATAATTTGGCCTCCCAGCTAGAAGAAGGCATTATATCCTATCAATCTCCAAACTCATTCCCATTCATAGTTTTCGATGAGGATGATTTGAGAGATATTGCTGGCCCTCATGAGGATGCTGTTGTCATAGGAGTATCTATAGGGGGCAATGAGATAAGGCGAATTTTGGTGGATACTGGAAGCTCTGCCAATATCCTTTTTCTAAACACTTACAAAAAGATGAGAAATCCAGCTGGGATTCAAAAGTCAGACAGATCAATCGTGGGCTTCTCGGGCAGCTCAGCCGATGTGATCGGGGAGTTTGAAGAAGAAGTGTTGTTGGGCAGGGGCCCTTTCAAGAAAATGGTTAGAATACTCTTCATTGGGGTGGATTGTCCCACCTGTTATAATGCTATTCTAGGGAGGTCTTGGCTCTCTAGGATGCATGCAGTGGCTTCGACAGTCCATCAGTGTCTAAAGTATGCTGTTCAGGGACAGGTTGGGGTTGTCCGGAGCAGCCAAAAGGTTGCAAGAGAATGCTATGCCACTGCCTTGGCTCCACGAACGCTGGGGGCAGTCCGTATAAACAATCAATAGCAGTTTGAGGGCCTTTCTGGGGGTGAGGGTGAAATTGATGACCCCAGAGAGACCCCCGGAGTGTTGATTCCGATTGAAGAGGTTGAGACACACTGCTTGGAAGAAGGAAAAAATGTCAAGATAGGGTCCAAAATGCCACCAATACTGAAAGAAGGAATGTTGAAATTCTTGAAAGACCATCAGCATGTTTTTGCTTGGTGCAACGCTGATGTTACTGGAGTTCCATCAGAGGTGATTTCCCATCACCTATCTGTCCGGAGAGATGTGGCACCAGTGGTACAAAAAAGGAGAACTTTCTCAAAAGAAAAGGCTGATGTCATTGTACAAGAGGTTGACAGACTCACAAAGATGGGGCACATTAAAGAATCTCAGTACCCTTTGTGGACTGCCAATCCTGTCTTGGTAAAAAAGAAGAATGGTAAATGGCGTATGTGCATTGACTTCACAGACCTCAATCGAGCTTGCCCAAAAGACTTGTATCCGGTTCCCCGAATAGATCAGTTAGTAGACTCTACTTCTGGGAACAAGCTACTCTCCTTCATGGATGCCTTCTCCGGGTACAATCAGATCCAGGTGGATCCAAAAGATCAAGAGCATACCACTTTTATCACTGATAGAGGTTTACACTGCTACAAGGTGATGCCCTTTGGCTTGAAAAATGCTGGGGCTACTTATCAAAGGTTAGTCAATAAGGCATTTGCTGATCAAATTGGAAGAAATATGGAGGTTTACATTGACGATATGATGGTGAAAAGCGTGGATGAGCAGTTGCACTTGTC
Source organism: Limnanthes douglasii subsp. nivea (assembly GCA_036936605.1). Classification (NCBI taxonomy): domain Eukaryota; kingdom Viridiplantae; phylum Streptophyta; class Magnoliopsida; order Brassicales; family Limnanthaceae; genus Limnanthes; species Limnanthes douglasii. The sequence continues at coordinate 38,334,111 of JAUPFV010000002.1, forward strand.
CGACCTCCAAGAGACTTTTGCCAACTTGGCTAAAGTGAATTTAAAATTAAACCCTGAAAAGTGTGTGTTCGGAGTGCAGTCCGGGAAGTTCTTAGGGTATATCATAAGTGAGCATGGAATACAGCCCGACCCGGACCAACTCGATGCTTTGTTCCAAATGGAGCCTCCTCGAAACATCAAAGAAGTACAGCGATTAACAGGGAGATTGGCTGCCTTGAACAGATTCATCTCCAGGTCTTCGGACAGATGTGCTCCATTCTTTCAAAGCTTGAAGGGTGCAAAGGGGTTTCAATGGACACCACAGTGTGATGAGGCATTCAATGAAATCAAGAAGCATCTGTCCTCTCCCAAGACTTTGTTTAAACCAGTCGATGGGGAGACTCTTTTTGTATATCTGGCTGTTTCAAGTTGTGCCATCACTGCTGTGTTAGTAAGGGAGGTTGATGGGTATCCTCACCCAGTGTACTACATCAGCAAAAGCTTGATTGATGCTGAAAGGCGTTACTTGAAACTCGAAAAGCTGGCATTGGCCTTGGTGATAACTGCAAGAAAAATGAGGCCCTACTTCCAGGCACATCCTATCGTTGTCCGGACTTCTTTCCCTTTAAAGAATGTCCTTCAAAAAGCAGACATTTCGAGCAGAATGACAAAGTGGTCAGTAGAATTGGGGGACTTCGACATAGACTTTGCTCCCCGAACAGCAGTAAAAGCTCAAGCTGTGGCCGACTTTCTAGTTGAGTTCCATTCTGATAGGGATTCAGAACAACTTGCTGATTCAAAAGATAAAAAAGTGTGGATTGTCCGAACAGACGGAGGATCCAGTACCATGGGATCTGGGGCAGGAATATGTCTCACTTCCCCCTACGGGGACAACATGTTCCAAGCTATTTGTTTTGCTTTCAGGGCGTCCAATAATGAGTCCGAATACGAGGCAGCTATAGCTGGGTTGAAATTGGCCTACATTTGTGGAGCTAAAAGAGTCAAGCTATTAAGTGATTCCCAGTTGTTAGTCCATCATGCCTTGGGCCTATCAGAAGCTAGAAAAGAACAATTGGTCAAGTATTTACTCCTCCTGAAAAATGAGGCGTTGAAATTTAAAGCTGTTGTCTATGAGCACATCCCCCGGGCAGAGAATGAGCTAGCAGACTCATTGGCAACGATAGCATATACGGAGTCCTACCCATGGATCCATGTGCTCGAAAGCCCTTCTATTCAACTCGATAAAGGTGAAAAAGAGGAAGTCTTTGAAATACAAGTAAATCAGCCTCAAGATTGGAGGTCTCCTCTTGTGCAATACCTGTCCGATGGTATCATACCCTTGAATAAATCACAAGCCAGAACATTGAAACACAGGGCTCGTGGTTTTCTTATGTTAAGAGAAGTATTATACAAAAAATCCTATAGTAAACCTCTCCTACGTTGTTTAGGGGATCATGAGTCACAAATAGTTCTCTCCGAATTGCATGATGGTGAGGGATCAGCCCATTGTGGATTTAGAGCTTTAACAAGAAGGGTGCTACTCTCCGGATACTATTGGCCATCAATTATAAAAGATGCTAAGGAACTGGTACGAAGGTGTGACCCATGCCAGAGGTACAGCAATGAAATTCATGTACCAGCCATTCCCTTGGAGTCAATTTCTGAGCCCATCCCTTTTGCTCGATGGGGATTGGACTTAGTTGGGCCTCTCCTTGTGGCGTCCGGAGGGCGTAAAACTATAATTGTGGCCATTGACTATTTCTCAAAGTGGGTAGAAGCAGCTCCCTTGGCAGGAACAACCTCGAAAGCTGTCATAAAATTCATTCTATCCAACATATGTTGCAGATTTGGTGTCCCCCAGAAAATAACAACAGACAATGGGCCACAGTTTGATAATAGAGAGATGGAGAGCTTCTGTGCCTCAAGAGGTATTCAGCACTGCTTTTCTTCACCTTTCCACCCTCAAGCCAATGGACAAGTTGAAGTGGCTAATAGAACGATACTGTCCGGTTTAAAGAAAAACTTAGAAGGGGCTGCTGGGAAGTGGCCTAGTTATCTACAAGAAGTCTTGTGGGCTTACCGAACAACACCTGGGGTTGCAACACAAGAATCCCCTTTTGCCTTAGTCTATGGAATGGATGCAGTAGCTCCCATAGAAAAGACACTCCCCTCCTTTCGTGTTCATAACTTCTCCGGACAGGCTAATGAGATGACAATTAGAAATCAGCTTGATTTGATCGAAGAAAGACGGGTAAAAGCTCATCTTAGAATGGCACACTATCAGGGCTTGATGAGAAGCCGGTTTGCTTCTAAAGTTAAAAGAAGGGACTTTCAACCAGGAGATAAAGTATTGAGGAAAGTTTTCTTGCATACCAAGGAAAAGCTCTTCGGAAAGCTGGCCCCAACTTGGGAGGGTCCATATACTGTGGTTGAAAGAATCAAGCCTGGGACATACTGGTTGGAAGACAAAGATGGCAGAGTTTTAACTCACCCTTGGAATATTGAACACCTACGAATGTACTTGGAATAAAACTTGTGTAAATATTTACTTGTTTAAACATCCATGTAAATATTTGGGGGCATACCTTCCCCTCTTCGGTGGCACGAAGAGCTTTCAATAAACTTGATGCCTTCTTCAAAATTCTCTAAGTATTTTCAAAACTTTGTCTCTTATCATACTACCGGGTTAAAAGGTCTAAGGGCTATTTAAATTCTAGCCGGAGAGTCTTAATGCTCTCACAATACAATAAAACTACTTAAACTCCAGCTATTTAAACAAATGATGAAAGAAGAGGATAGTTGAGCAAAATAAGATATTCATTCAACAATTTAAAACTGCCTTGGCCTTCCAAAGACTTTTTAAGCAAGTTTGGGCACAGTACAAAAATCTGTCCGAATAATACGGACACCATCACAAAAAGTGCCTTGGCCTTCCAAGGACTTTGGTTCAAACAAAAGATAAACAAAACAAATTATAAATTAAGGTTGAGCCTTTGAAGATGGCTCACCCTCGTCTGTTTTCTTGCCCTTGATGTCGCTCTTCTCCTCGACTATCTTCTTACCCTTGGGATCAATCTCTTCCTCACCTGGACTCTCTCCGGTTTCCTCTTCATCACCAGACGAGGATTCACCGGAGTACCTCTCATCATCAGCCATGGTCCAGTATGGGAGATCATCGTCATCCACATAGCGCCATAAGTCCCCTAGTCTCCTCTTCGGGAATTTCTAGTGAAACAGGAGGACCATGTCAGACTTCACTTTTTCAATCATTGACTCTTCACTCTGTATCATCTCCCTGGCATAGGCGTTGATTTTGGCCTTGATCATGGCCTCTTGATCCTTCACCAAAGCAGCTTTCTCTTCAACAGCCTGAGTCACTACATTCTCTAAAGCAAGTTTGTCAGTGGTCAGGTTGGTGACAAGCTTCTCCTTTGCTGCAGTTTCTCCTCTTGAGGCTGTCAAGTCCTTCTCCAGTCCGGACAGCTTAGCTCGGAGATCTTTTACGGTCTCTTCTAAAGAAGCAACTTTTGTGTTGCTTTCATTTTGATTCTTCTTTAGCTGTTCGTTCGACTCCTTAAGCAAATCAACCTTAGTAGCAGCAGTCCTGAGGTCATCGGACAGCTTCTCCTTCTCAGACTTGAGGTCTTTGATGGTGTCAGCCTGACTTCGGACTTGCCTTTCCAAAGTAAGTACTGGCTGCACGTTGCTAAGGAGAGAATGAGCTATCACATCCCTCTCACTGGAAACCATAAAAGTCCTACCATTGAAATTCACTGTGTTGGAACTACTTGGGGGAACATATGGCCCTGCGAACTCATCTCTGGATAGGCCAAGGAAATAATCACCTAGAGCACCTAGACCGGTGACGTCCACTTCATCCATGTTAATCTCTCCCCTTTCAATCTCATCGGTATGGAATTCCCTTGGAATCCCTTCATTAAGATTCCCTGGGATCTCTTCGGCTAACGTCGGATCGGTTGGGAAAGTGGGCTCCGGATCCCGGAGAGCGAGCTCTTCTCCTTGGGAAGTCTTTTTCTTTTTGACTTCCCTGTCAGCACTGTCACTTGCTTGCTTACGGGCCCGTTTGGAAGCCCTTGAAGGTTTTGGGGGATTCACTCCTTGTTTCTCGCTCTCCTGTTCTACCACTTGTAGAAGGTTTGCATCAACTTGAGCCTGGGCTGGCACCTCTGAGTCTGTTGGGGCCTCTTTCTCAGTATCCTCTACCGCTTTCCTGCCTTTCTTCTTCTTGCCCTTCATTTTACTTGGGGCTTTGGCCCGGGAAGGAAGGAAGAGAGTCCCATCCAGTTCGTGAGACCTTCTCAGCACGATGTCTTCATCAGGTTGGGTGGAGAACTCTTCCCAAGTTAGGTCTCTTCGACCTGTGGTGTTCCACAGGTGAGACCTTGCTAAGTTCCCAGCAGTGAAGGCTTTATGGAACCGGTTCTCCCAGTTCTCTGCAGCCCAAGCGTTAATTTTGCCACAGGTAGTCTGTCCGGTCTTTAGGTAGTCCCCGAACTCCTTTGGCAGTTCTGTTAAAACGAAAAGAAACTAATTAGCATAAACTTGAAGAAAAGAGAGATTCGAACAGAAGCTTAAAGTAAAAACTTACGATCACTCCTCCATCTGCTTCGAAGAAGGCTAGGATTCTCCTTGACCTTGATTTTCTTGCCATTCTCCCATGAGCCACTGACAAATAAGAATTGGCTCCTCCATTTTCTCTCCGACTCCAGGAGATCATCGACAGCTTTAAGATCGTTCCCCATGTTGAAATGGTAGAAGGGGAACTGATGGTGTTTGCACAAGTTGGCCACAACTGCAAACTCTTCCATGAGAAGAGGGATTCCAGATAGCCTAGACGCCATAATACATGACATCAAGGTGAACCAGCCATTGGGGCTTAACTGTGATGGGCAGAGTTTGACTAGATGAAAATAGCGCACTATCTCCGGGTCCAGTGGGAACCTGAGTCCCCAGTTGAATAGCTCCGTGAAGAAGACTATCTCATTCCTTTTGCAATCCATCGGGGTCTCTGGATCGATGGGAATCCTTATTTTTACGTTCTCAGGAATTCCCCACTTTGTGCGCAATCTGCCCAGATCTGAAGTATGGATGAACGCGTACTTGGGTTTCAACAAAGCCAAAAGGTACTTGAACTCCACCTTATGAAAGCATGGCCCCACTCTCCCTTCAAGGCTCTCCGGCAGGTCCGGACGCCTCAGATACAAGTCCTCTTTGCCCTTCTTGGCAGCAACGATAGCAGTTTCAGCCTGTCCGGAGGACTCGGACTCAAATCTAACCTCCTCACTGGAGTCCTCCATCCTCTCCTCCATAATCGTTGGGGGAGCTTCAGTAGAAATAGTCCGGGGAGGATTGAGGCTTGGCAGAGCTGATCCTCCGGACTGTTGGCTGTCCGGATTTACTTGACTTCTTACCTCAATTTGAGTTTCTGAGGTAGAAGATTCCTTGGGGGGTAGCGGGCTGCTGGCTTCTATTCCTGATGGTCTCTCCCGGGGAGCCCTTATAGTTGCCCCAGACCCTGATTCGCTATTTTTGGCCCCCGATTTCGAGGGTGTATTTTTAGAAGGAAGTCCTTTAACCAACCTACTTGGCCTTTTCATGATTAATTTGTCTGGGGAGTGGTCAGAATCAGACCCCATAGCAATAAAAGAGGATTTTTTCCTAACACTTGTGGCAGTAACCCCCGGTTCAACAATAGGGATCGACTCTTGAACTGAAGAGCCAGATACTATGGGGGAGAGTGTTGATTGAAAGAGTTTTTTAGGTTTTGTACCTTTAGAAGAAGATGAACCTCTGTCAGATTCTTCGATTGAAGGGGCTGGTTTCTCAACAGGCGACGCTGGAAGCCCTGCTGCAAGTCTTTTTTCCTTTTCAACTCTTTGAGCTTTCTCCAATTCTGAGAGGTTAAGCCAGCCGCCCTTGATCAGTGCTGTTCTTGCTGTGAACATAAAACAGCTAAGGAAATTTTGAAGTTTTAGAGAGATAAAGCTTTGGGTAAAATGGCAAAGTAAAGTTTGAAAGAGATAATGAGACAGTGAAAAGTGAATAGAATTTATAGTAAATGTGAAAAAAGGAGTTGATTCCTAGGAGAATCCGAAAAGTTGAGCAATAATTAAAAGACGACGCTGATGTCATTAATGACATTTAAAAGAGGTAACTTGTTCGAGAAAGTGGTGCGAATTTCAAGGTGAAAAAACGGCTAAAGTGACCAACCAGAGAGTGACACGTGTCCCATTAACTCTGACAAGAACCGTTTGGAATTCGTAACGTTTGGTCTGTCCGGGTCTGTCCTCAACTCTCTTCGAATTGAAAGACCACTTCCTAAATCGGACTGTTTTTCAGTTCTTTGACAAGGACACTTGTTCAAATACCTAAAAAAGGGGCTCTTGATGAGTCAGAATTCGAAGTGCTCCCCGGAAGGGCAGCCCAATGTACATCTCTCCGTAAACCGGACAGGATATTTGAACCGGACAGGTGACTTCGAACACTGTGAGCCTAAAGCTGTTCGAACTATGACAAAAGTACTAAAAAACCTAAACACTTCTTGACTAAGCTACCTGTCCTCCTGCTTAAAACTCATGGGTCTTTAAACATGACCCGGGTCCATTAAACTTGACCCGAAAGCCCATAAGGGCCCAAATTTCATACTATAAATACCCAACCACCAGCATTAACTATGGGTAAGAAAAATTAACTGCTGCCGAGCTGCTTAATTCTCTCTCCACATTAAAAGCACTTTGAAACACCCTTAAACACCCACACACCACCGTGAAACACCCACACACCACCGTGAAACACCCTCACACCGCCTTAAAACTCCACTTGAAATTACCAGCCTACCCTTAGGCTACTTTTATCCACACCACTAGTGGTGGGTCGAGGTCTCGTAAGAAAACATCTTGGATTCGGAATCACTTTAATGCATCGGATGATAATATCTCCGCTATTTGTAAAGTGTGCAATAAAAGTTATATTTATAGAAGAGCGAATAGAAATATGAGCACTAGCACTATGGTTAAATATTTAATAAATCATGATATATTTGATCCTTCAAAACCTAACAAAAATAATATTTGCATGAACCCTCAAACCGATCTTCCTTTTGAGTTTAACCATGATACGTATAGGGAAGAAACAATGATTTATGCAATTGGTAGTTTATGACCTTTCGGTTTTGCGGATACTTATAGATACGAAAATCGGATGCAAGTTGGGGTAAACCCACAAGCCAAATGCATTCCACATAGCTCTTTACGATCGCTAGCCTTTAAATATTTTTTAAAAATAAAAAAGAAATTATTGAAACTATGCTAGCTTTGCCATGGAATGTTTCCATTACTAGTGACATAACTTCTTTTACTGATTTTGATATGATATGTGTTACCCTTCATTGGATGGATCCCGAATGGGTACTCCAAAGGAGAATTGTGTGGTTTGAATCTATTGGTCAGCATAACGCACAAGTAATTAGAGAGAGTATAGTTGAATGCATGAATACTTATGGAATTAAAAATAAGATTGCATTTATTTCGTTTGATAATGCATCTGCTAATTTGAGTGCTATAACATTGCTTAGAGAAAATTGCAATCCTATTTTTCCTGAATTGTTTCACACCAAATGTTTATGTCATGTACTTCAATTAGTTGTGAAAGATGGAATAATTATGGTTTTGGAAGATTATATTCAACCTATTAAAAAAGGGATCCTATTTTGCACGACCTCTGCTGCTAAAAAAAGAGCTTTTAGAACACTTGTTATTGAAAATGGGAAACCATATAAGAAACTTATATTAGATGTCGAAACTAGATGGAATTTTACTTATACAATGCTTGCACATACTCATGTTTTTAAAGAAAAGATTACATCGCTTTATAATGCATCTTATCCTGATGTTCTTCTTGAATTTGCACATTGGAGATATTATGCAATCATCTTAAAAATAATAATTTTTTTAAAGAAGACACTCTAACCTTTTCTTCACAAAATCAACCTAATGTTCATTTGGCCATTTTCACGATTACTATTCTTGCCATGCATATGAATAAATTTAGATCAAATTTCGTATGCGTAGACATGGTCCCCCAAATGGAATTGAAGTTCCAAAAGTATTTCCATCCAATCCATATGAATTATTCTATTGCTTGCATTTTGGATCCTTTTTCACGAAAAATGAATTTGAATTATTAGTTATATGATTTTATAAATCCTTACAGTTTTCTGAGACTAGTCCACCAAAGGAGCCAGTTAACCCTGAAGGGTATATTGTCGGCGTATATCATTGTATGCATAGTATGTATGATAATTATGCTGAAAGATATAGACCAAATCCAACTAAAAATGTAAGGAGTAGTAACAATATGGGCCGAGGGAGATCTACAAACTATGTTCAAATGACAATGTTACAAAGCAATGAATTTAGAGAAACCCCTCAATCTGACAACGAGTTGTCTAAATATTTGAGCAGTAGGTTTGATTTAACGAATTTTCCCAACCATGGTATTGAAGATATCATAAGATGATGGGGTACTAAAACTGATAAGTATCATGTTCTTTGCAGGTTTGTTAAAGAGATTTATGCAATACCTATGTCTACAGTTGCAAGTGAGTGTGCTTTTAGCCAAGCGAGGTTGCAATACACGACTAAGAGAACAAGATTGACGGGTAAAGCACTTGGAGTGCTTGTGGAAATCAAGGATTGGACTGCGGTGGATAAAAGGAGGCAAGACAAAGAGTTTAGAGACAAAGTGAATGTAGACGACATCTTCGAAGATTATCCGGATGATTCTGAAGATACACTTGAACACGAAATTATGGAAGAAAATGAAGTTGCGAGTCATTCAAGTGAATATGATGAGGATTATACTTATGAAGAAGAAGATGAATGATGTTTGTAATAGTTTTTTTAGATTTTGTATTTTAATTTGAAAACAATTGTTCAACTCCTCGCCCGCAAGAGTATAAACTCTGAACGGCTAAATAAACAAAAAGAATATTTACCTTTTATTATAATAACAACAATTGTACTATCAAATAATTATAAGATATGATTTTTGTAAAAAATAATAATAACAATAATATTTAAAACAAAATCACAATAATAATGCGAATGTAATACCAAAAAATAATAACAACATTACAACTATTTATAACCAAATCATAATAATAATAATATTCAAAATGTAATACTAAAATTATAACCATAAAACTTGTAATATTTTAACACGATAAAATATAATTTTGGTTTATAACAGAATATCAACACTTTTAATATTTAAAACCAAAACATAATAATAATATACAAAATGTAATAACAATATTATAACCTTAAATATAATATTTAAAATTTTGGTTTATAAAATAATTACAACACTTAAAATATTAATACCCAAATAATAATAATACCAACCAAAATGTAATAATAAATTTATAATCATATACATTATAAAAATATTTTTTAAATATAACTTAAAGTATGATTTTGGTTTATAAAATAATTACAACACTTATAATATTTATAACCATATAATAATAATAATCAAACTTTAAACAGATCTAACAGGTTGCAGGTCTGGCAGATTGCAGGTCTGGCATGTTACTGCTAATGCAGGTATAACAGGTAAACAAGTCTAACAGGTTGCAGGTCTGGCAGGTCTAAGGTCTAGCGGGCCAGTTCTGCAGTTACCCATTTAAATTTTGACGGGTCTCCATTTATTTCTGGCAGGTCCAGACCTATTTGCCACCCATGGAGAGAATAAATATGAGTAGTTAAAAAGATGATAATGAACAAAAAAGTAAAAGTTGATAAAAAAATTGAATGTTTACTTGATGGAGGAAATAACAACATGGTTAATCCTATCAAAATATGGAGAGAGAAAATTGTCATGAGGAAATAGTTTGTCTTATTTATTTTTCTACGAATAAATAAACGAATTGCTTTTAAGTATGTTTTAAATTCGAACAAAATTTGAAAATTTATCCAAAATAAGTTGTTTCATTTCTTGATAGTTTTGAATTTAATTCCGAGTTACCGATCTTAAAATTTATTATATCATATAGAACTTTTGTTATTCTCGTATTCAAATGATAAGACCGCACTTGCAATAAAATAAATCATGGTCATGATAAAAATCGACCACTACGGTCGGATCAGTCTAAGGTCACACTTCTCATTTGCAGTCGAATTTGTATTTGCTGCCGATGATGACGAGCCACCTTAGAAAATACTCATTAAGAAAAAAAATCATATTATAAAATGAACAAACAAAGTATAAGAAACATTAAACAACGATATTAAACTCAATAAAAATATAAATATGTTTTTTTTAATAAAATAACCAAATGAATTTGAAAGCCTATTTTATGAATTATTTGTAACAAAATTTTAAAAAAAACACATGATAATGAGATCGGCCTTTAAAATCATGTGTGTAATTTTTATTTAAAACACATGATTCTTAAAGTCTGTTTTAGAATCGTATGTAAAAAAATTAAAAAACAAACATGATTCTGAGACATGCCCTTGGAATCATTTGTTTATTTTTTTAAAGTATGTGATTTCAAGGGTATGCCTCGGAATCACATCCGATAATTAAAAAAATACATGATTCTGAGAGAGATCTTTATAATCATACATAATATTTATTCTTAACAATCAGAATATTGAAAACAAGTAGACATAAACAAGTTTAGGATTTAACAAAAAAACAAAATTCAAAACAGTTTTTTAAAAATAAAAACAAAATTAGTCAAGTAACAACAAAAATTCAAAATCATAAACAACATATTTTCCACTCAAAATTGAAAAATGTTTTTTCAAAATAAAAAACAATCTTTTATTTATAAAAACATTTAGTCAAGTAACAAATAAAATGTTTGGACATAATTCACACTTACGAAACTATAGAAGAGATCTTGACTACAATCCAACAAAATTTTCATGACATGATATAACCTAGTATTAGACTTATTTAAACTTTTACATCCAAATTTGATGAGGGAGAATAAAAGACATGATGAAATTGTAAAGAAGAAGTATGATAGGAGAAAATTGTAAAGAAGAAGTATGATAGGAGAAAATTGTAAAGAAGAAGTATGATAGGAGAAAATTGTAAAGAATAAATTGTATTAGGGGAAAATTGTATAGACTACTAAAGAAGTAGCCATTATGAGAAGATGAAAAGATATAGGGACAAAAAATGTAATAAATGGGAATTAAAGCGCGTGGGACCCGCAATTGTACTATAAAAGGACCACACACGCTTCACAGATCCCAAGATGAATAGAATATTACTTTCTCTCTCTACTTAATCTAATTCTCACTTTCTCTCTCTAAAAAGACTCTTAAACAAAGGATTACAGCCTGTTTTGACACTAAAAGATCTACGTATCACAAAATCACCCCTGAGCATTCTTAAAACTCTTCAGTGGCGCCGTCTATGGGAAACGAAGATTGTTTTGACGACAATCGCTTCCTGGAAATAGTTCCTATTCCGAGGGAAATTATGGAAGAGCAAGGGGACAATTTTGTTAAAAATTGCGAGGAGAATCTGGTGGGCGACGATTATTGGAACGACATGGAATACGAGGCACGTGGGGGCCAACGAGTCGGAGACACTTTTGATGACTCAGATTTGTTGGCTCGAAGGAATGAACTGCTGCTGGAGATCGAAATATTGAAGGCAGAAAAGAAAACTGTTCAGGAAAATCTTCACTCCGAGATAAGAAGGGAGCCATATAGTGGAAAAGAGGAGCGCGAAACCGATTTTCGTCCTAAAGCCAAGGACGACAGATATAGGGGATACGAACGACGATCGTCGATGAGGAAAGAAAAACGACGTTTGGATTCATCTGACTCGAGTGATTATTCTCGATACAGCTCGTCAGAGTCATCTCCTAAGAAAAATCACAGAAAGAAAAGACATGGTCGAGGACACGCAGATCACCGGAGAGGAAGAAGTTTGGAGAGGAAATTTCCGAGGGAGAAGAGTTATCATGATCAAGTTAATGAGCGAGGCTATGACCAGAAGAAGTTCCAATCTGGAAACCAAAACGTTGGCCCGCGAAATTCAGAGTGGCAGCATCAATATACCCTACCATCCGAGGAGGGATTGTATTTTCCGAGCCATGAAAACTTGAGATCCAATGTTTATCGGATGGGTCATAATTGGAGGGCTTCTCCTTTGGCCTCAGAAATATTGGTGGGCAATCTCCCAAAGAATTTCGATATCTCGAAGTTAGAAAAGTTTGATGGGACACAAGACCCTGATAACCACATCGAGCAATTCAAAAACTTCATGATTAACTTCGATGACGATGATAAATTGTTGTGTATGGCGTTTTCTCAGACCTTCAAAGGGGTAGCTTCCAAGTGATATAACCGGCTTCCACAGGGCTCGATAAAGAATTTTGACATGTTTTGGAATATCTTCAGACAGCACTTTGTGGGGAGCAAAAAGTTCAGAGCTAACGGAGATACGATAATCTATTGCAGACAAAAAGTTGGGGAAAGCTTGAAGAATTATACCAATCGATTCGTCAAAACAAAAACTGATATGGAGTATTGTAAAGACTCAGTGGCACTCGCAGCTTTCAGGATGGGCCTACTCCCCGGACTATTAAAGGACACGGTGGCAGAGAGTCACGCTCTAACTTTCGGAGCCTTGTTGGATCAGGTTGAGAAGAGAATCCTGGTGGAGGAAACTCAGGCATCTGAAAGGATCCGGCGACCAATTGGACCAAAACCAGTTTCAAAGATCTGAGCCTAGTAACCATGGGCCTCGTGCCAATGTTCAGGCCAAAAGTACGGGTCGGTATCCGCCGAGGCAGAAAACAAACCCCCAATATTATGGTAACCAGCAAAATTACAGTCAAGGGGCCAGACCAATGTCGAATAAGTGGATTCGACCGGACTACTTCGCGGAGTTGACGGAAAATGTTGCTGCTATATTTGATAAGGCGAGATCCACAGTACCATTCAAGAAACCTTTTCCTATTCAGACTCCGAGGGAAAGCAGAAGCGTTAACAAGTATTGTAAGTATCATGAAGATATATGGCATGACACCAAGGACTGCATAGCCTTGAAAAAAGAAGTGCAAACTTTGATCGAAAATGGAATGTTGTTAGAGTTTGTCAAAAAGCACTCTCAGAAAAATGATGTGGTAAAGACTGTTCCAAAGAACACTGATACAGCCATGGTGATTTCCGAGGAAGTTGATGTTTTGATATTGAACAAGAGTATCTGGATCCCAAAGAGGGCAGGAACAATGTAAATATGGTGGAAGAGGTTATTCTGAGGGGGAGAGTAAACAACCTCTGTGCTTTCTTTGAGTCGCTGGCAATCTTTGGAGGGGATACCATCGCATGGAATTCCAATAGCTCGCGGAAGAGGCACATGGTCAACCTGACTACCCAGATTGAGGCGGGGTTTCAGCACAAATGCACTGATTGCCCTCCCCCATCATATGTTTTGATGATGATGATATGCGAAATGCCGCGGGCCCACATGAGGATGCGGTGGTGATTGTCGCGGGTATTATTGGAGATCAAGTTCAGAAGATACTTATTGATACAGGAAGTTCAGCGAATATCTTATTCATGAGCACTTACAGGAGAATTTCTGACCCACCAGTTATACGACGTTCCGACAGAACCATAGTGGGCTTTACTGGCACCACAGCAGTGGTGGTTGGAGAATTCCAGTGTGTGATCGAGTTAGGTCGTGGGCCGTTCAAGAAGGAAGTGAAAGTATTGTTTATTTTTGTCGACGCACCAACTTCGTATAACGCTATTTTGGGTCGCTCTTGGTTGTCCCGAATGCATGGTGTAATCTCGATGGTGCATCAGTGTCTAAAATATGTGGTAGGGAACAACATCAGAATAATCAGAAGCAGCCAGAAAATGGCCTGCGAATGTTACTAGATAGCTTTATACTCGAAGGGAGTTCGGGGAGAAACATCGGATAAGGCATAGCAATTAAAGGGGCCTTCCTCGGAAATCATTCCATGTGATGATCTGAGGTAGACCCCCGGATTTCTGGTCCTAGAAGACGATTCCGAGGCACATGAATTTGAAAATAGTAAATCTCTGAAGATTGGAGTAAAACTTTCCTTTGAGTTCAGAGAAATATTAATTGCGTTTTTGTTTAACAAACTCGATATGTTTGCTTGGTGTGCACAGGATGTCACGGGTGTACCATCGGAGATAATATGTCATAAACTTGCGGTACGACTTGATGTTAGACCCATTGTCCAGAAGAGGAGACCAGTTTCTCCGGAGAAGGCTACAACTATTCTTTTGGAAGTTGAGAGGCTATTAAGCATATGCCACATTCGCGAGTCGCATTATCCCGTATGGGCCTCGAATCCAGTCCTGGTCAGGAAAAAGAATGGAAAGTGGAGAATGTGCGTTGACTTCACAGACTTAAACGAAGCTTGTCCCAAGGATCCATTTCTGGTGCCCCGCATTGATCAGTTAGTAGATTCGACCTCGGGCAATCGATTGTTGTCTTTCATGGATGCGTATTCTGGGTATAATCAAATTCGGTTGGATGCTCATGATGAACAAAACACTTCATTTATTACCGGGAGAGGGTTATATTACTACAAGGTTATGTCGTTTGGTTTAAAAAATGCGGGGGCAACTTATCAGCGTCTGGTCAACAAAACCTTTGAGGGACAGATTGGTCGGAATGTTGAAGCATATATCGATGATATGTTAGTCAAGAGTTTGCAGGACGAAGATCATTTTGCTGACCTGGAGGAGACCCTTAATAATTTGAGTAAGGTCAATTTAAAACTGAACCCGGAAAAGTGTGTTTTTGGGGTACGATCGGGCAAGTTCCTCGGATATATGATCAGTGAGAAAGGCATCGAGGCTAACCCGGACCAAATAAAATCTTTACTCACCATGACTCCACCTCGAAATATCAAGGAAGTCTAGATCTTAACAGGGAGATTGGCAGCGTTGAATAGATTCATTTCTCGATTCTCGGACAAATGTGCGCCTTTCTTTAAGGTATTACGAAACGCCAAACAATTTAATTGGACTAATGAGTGTTCAGCAGCTTTTCACCAAATTCAGGAATATTTGACATCCCCTGATATACTGTTAAACCATTGCTGGGGGGAAATATTAATTATCTATGTAGCAGTGTCAGATTGTGCGGTCAATGTTGTTTTACTCCGCGAAGAGCACTCTCTTTTGAAACCTATCTATTATGTCAGTAAGAGTTTGTTGGATGCAGAGAAATGATATCTCAAGTTGGAGAAGGTAGCGTTGGCTTTGGTGACAGCTGCCAGAAAGATGAGACCTTATTTCCAAGCACATCCTATAGTTGTTCGGACGACTTTCCCCCTGAAAGTTTTGTTACAAACGCCCGATATCTCGGGGAGGATGACTAAATGGTCAGTAGAATTGGGAGATTTTGACATAGCATTTGAGCCTCGAACGGCAATAAAAGCCCAAGTTTTGGCTGATTTTTTGGTTGAATTCCACTCAGACAGAGATGACAAGGAGGTCATTGACCATTTTGATGAAATGGAATGGTTTGTACGAACGGATGGAGGGTCGAACAACTCTGGAAGTGGTGCTGGTGTCCAGTTGATTTCTCCAGAAGGGATAACTATGTTCCAAGCTATTCGATTTGGTTTCAAGGCAACTAACAATGAAGCGGAGTATGAGGCAGCATTGGCAGGTTTGCGTTTAGCTCAGATATGTGGGGCCAAAAAGGTTAAACTAATCAGCGACTCACAGTTGGTGATTAACCAAGCTTTGGGGGAGTCCGAGGCCAGAAAAGATAAGTTGATACAATATCTTAAGGCATTAAAAGATTTGGTCTCTCAGTTCGAGGAAGTAAAATATGAACATGTTCGAAGAGAGGCAAAAGTTGTCCCAGATTCTTTGGTCGGAGCCTCACGAACGGAGGGATACCCATGGGTCTTGAATCAGGAACATCCTTCGGTCATGATCGATGTGGAGCGTACAATGAATATTCACGAGGTGAGCAATGTGATCAAAGATGATTGGAGGTCAGCCATTATTGACTTCTTGGAAAATGATACTTTACCTGTTGGAAAGTATGAGGCTAGGAAAATCAGGTTCAAGTCTCACGGTTATATCATGTTGGGAGGCATTCTGTATAAGAAATCTTTGAGCCGACTATTACTGAGATGCCTGAACATGGATGAATCACAATTTTTCCTATCTGAATTGCACGATGGGGAAGGTTCTGCCCATTGTGGGTATAAGGCGTTAATTCGACGGGTGTTTTTAGCTGGTTACTATTGGCCGATTATTGCTTCAGATGCAAAATATTTGGTCAAAACGATGTGATACGTGTCAGCGCTATGCAAACATAATCCACAAGCCTGGGGTATTATTGGATAGTATTTCAGAGGAGGTCCCATTTGACAGGTGGGGCATTAATTTAGTGGGGCCTCTACCAATGGCATCTGGAGGCAGACAGACTATAATAGTAGCGGTGGACTATTTCTCTAAGTGGGTGGAAGCAGAACCCCTAGCAGGGACAAAAGCCAAAGATGCAATTAAATTTGTCGTGTCCAATATATGCTGTCGCTTTGGGGTACCATTGCAAATCACAACGGTTAACGGACCTCAGTTCGATAACAAGGAGTTTAAAAGTTTTTGCCTTTCCAGGGGCATACGACAATGTTTTTCTGCCCCATTTCATCCCCAAGCTAACGGACAAGTGGAAGTGACCAATCGAACAATTCTCGATGGTTTGAAAAAGAATTTGGAAGGAAAGGCAGGGAAATGGCCTCATTATTTACAATAAGTATTGTGGGCTTATAAGACAACACCTCGAACTGCCACTACTGCATCTCCATTTGCTTTAGTATATGGCATGGATGCCATAGTCCCTTCGGAGATTGTTTTCCCTTCATATCGTGTGGCAACTTATACAGCAGACGTGAATGATCAAAGTAGAGCCCTGGAGTTAGATTTGGTTGAAGAAAAAAGACAGCGCACAGTTGAAATCTTTACATTACCAAACTCTTATGAGAAGTCGATATGCATCTAAAGTAAAGCACAAAGATTTTAAGGTGGGGGACAAAGTACTACGCAAAGTCTTTCTACACACTAAAGAAAAGAGTCTTGGTAAATTGGGACCAAATTGGGAGGGCCCTTATGAAGTAACCGAGAAAGTAAAACAGGGCACGTATCGATTAAAAGACAAGGAAGGGCGATATCTCCGACTTCCATGGAACATTGAACACTTAAAATTGTATCTTGAATGAGGAACTAGTTAGAGTGTAACAGTTGTCCTTTTTTGTATCTCAAAGTCTCAAAACATAGTGAGGGCATACTCTTTCCTACCCTGATAGGCACGGAAAGGTTTTAACGAGGTGTCCCAATGAGCTGCTTAATAGAACGTACTTTTGCCTTAAACTATTATTTGGGTCACAATAATTTGTGCCTCGAATTGTTTAACCCTTCGAATTATTGTTTGAGTCACAATAATTTGTGCCTCCAATTTTTCGTTGCCTTAAACTATTGTTTGGGTCACAATATTTTGTGCCTCGATTTTTTCTTTGCCTTAAACTATTATTTGGGTTACAATATTTTGTGCCTCGATTGTTTAATACTTCGAACTATCATTCAGGTCACAATATTTTGTGCCTCAAATAATCCCTTACGCTATTGTTTGGGGCATCATATTTGGTACTTAAACTTTCTCGATTCCATGCTTTAGCCTATTTATTTTTAAATAGTATTAGCATAGTTCTTGATGCATACCACAGCGCGGATTCATATAGATGAGTTATTGAATCGATATTACGATACGAGTTGGCAAACACTTAGGATAAAGCGATAAATAATTGGTTGCATAATTAAACATTCCCAGTTGGGGCATACGCAAAAATCCGATGAGTACATATCCTCGCATAAAGTAAGATGGGAAACAAAAACTGCCTTATAAGGTCTTATACACCAAAACTACAAACTGTGCCACCATTTCTTACCTACTACTGAGATCTATCTGAGGAATCAGTTTCCTCGGAGTTTGATGACTCACTCTCACTGACAACAATATGAGGAGGATGAAGATCCGGGGATACGAGTTTCCAAAAGCTGCCTAGGTCGTATTTGGGGTGCTCTGCATGAAGTTGAGTTATTAGGCCTGCTCGAACTGTTGCATCTCGATCGGCAAGATTGTTTATGCACTTGGTCGCATAGGCATTCACAGCCTTTTCCTTCTCCTCCTCCACCTGCCGAGGAAAATCTTCGATGCGCTTTACCAACCTTTCTCTGTCTTTGTAAATCTTTTCATAATTTATTACAGCAGTCGTTAAAACCTTTGCGTGCCACTTCATGAGCTTTTTGATATTCGATAATGAGTTTCTCTTGGCCCTCCGTCTTCTTTTGGTAGAGATCCCTTTCCCCCTGGCAGCACCTTTCGAGCATGATGACGTAATTTTCAGATGCAGATAGTCTCTCATACAATGCATCTGCATGGCTCTCCACACTAGCATATTG
Organism: Limnanthes douglasii subsp. nivea; assembly: GCA_036936605.1. NCBI lineage: Eukaryota > Viridiplantae > Streptophyta > Magnoliopsida > Brassicales > Limnanthaceae > Limnanthes > Limnanthes douglasii. The sequence continues at coordinate 38,352,605 of JAUPFV010000002.1, forward strand.
CTTTTTGGCTTCTTCAAGTTGCGAATCCAACAGGGAGGCTTTGAATTTATAGTGATTTTTTCGATTCTCTAGATGCTGCATTTTCCTTCCCCTATTGACAGAGGTGTGCAGCAAGCTCCGAAGACTTAGTGAAAATTCATCATCAAGAGGGACTTCGAAGGAACTGGTGGGTGAGCCCAAGGCTGCAGCATCAAAATCCGAGGACTCCTCTTCTAGAATTCTAAGGTCAACATGCTGGGAAGGTTTACTTCGGGGAATTGGAAGTGGAGCTAACATTGGAGGCTCTTCGATGGGAGCTGAGTGTGAAGCCTGGGTGAGAGGAGTGCTGGGTGTCAAGTTTGAGTTCTGCTTGGGAGAGTTATCTCCAACCTCATTCTCAGGCTCACCCAATGCCCTTTGGGCTCAATTTCTTGGGCAGGTTCAGGGGCGTCGTTTTGCATTTTGCCGTCCTCAGATAGCTCTTGGATAGGCTCCAGGGAAGCTTTGTTCTCTTTTCCTTTGAATTTCAAGTTTTTCTTCTTCCGAGGATGGACGGACTTTTTGGGGGGGAGAGTCACGATTGGGAGTCACTCTGTTGGCCGAGGAGGCCGGCTCTGGGACGATGGCTACTTCCATTTGTGGTTGTTGTTCCTTAGTGGGGAGTTCCTCATCAGATCCATCCCGGTGACTCTGCGCACGAGAACGCTTTGGAAGATAAATCAATATATCATTCTTCGTCACTCGCTCTAGCACCTCATCTTGAGAAGGGGGGGGGAGGGGGGTCATCAACTCTTTTAAGGATAACCGATCAAGGGGGTCCAACCTTCAAAATCTGCTCAAAGCCATATTGTTGTCCTTGAAACACAAACGAAATCTATTTTCCCATTTCTCTTTCGCCCATTCGCTGAGCCTGGTAAAGATGGTAGTGGCACTCTCTACATGATCAGAAAATGGTTTGGAGACGCCAGTCATAGCTACAAATATATCAAGTTAGAATCCTATTATTCGAAGGGTTACCATAAGTAAATTCGTTCGAGGACTTACATTTGTTAGTCCACAGGAGAGATAATTTATGAGGATTGGAAGGGGTTGATTTTGAGCCTGTTTCCCAATGACCTGAGAAGAAGATGAATTGTTGTCTCCATTTCTTGTCAGCCTCTAGCAAATCTTTCAATATTTTCTGCCTTCGGTTAAAGGTTAATGAGTAGAATGGGAAGAACGGGTTCCTAGCTAACCCAGATAATCCGATGAGCTGCTCCAAGGAAAATTCTTGGCCTGAAATTCTCGATGCCATCAATGTGAACCACATGTTGGATCCGGCTTGAGAAGGGAAAAGGTTGATTTTAGCAAAATATTCAATAAAAAATAGGTCTAAAGGAAATCTTAGTCCCCAATTCATGATTTCGGTATAGACTATAAGCTCATGATCCCTCACTGATAATGGGGTCTCTCCCTCGGAGGGGAACCTAATATTGATGTACGAAGGTATGCACCAATGGGTACGGAGTAACATTTCCTCCGACGGAGAAAAATACTTGTATGATATGCTGTGAAGAACAACCTCATGTTTGTTCTCAATCCCTCGGATATTGTTGCCCATGATGGCGTCAAGTTCTAAGGGAAGCGTTACGTCTCCCTTTGACTTGGGGGCAATACGGTTCACCTGCTCTTCGGATATTGTTGGAGGAGTGATAGGCATTTTGCTCGATGATTATGTTGGGACCTCGATAATTTTGTTTTGATCTGTGGTCTGAATTGCTTGAGTATATGGCTCAGGATTGTTCGGGGCGATGGATTGTTCGCTAGGTGATTCTGCAGGAATCTCGATGACTTTGTTCCGATCAGCGACCTGAATAGCTTGAGTAGATGACTCAGGATTGTCCGAGGCGATAACTTTCCCTTTAGCAGCTAAGGCTTTGTTGCGCAGCTCTCGAATCTCTTCCTCGGTAATTATAGTCTTTCCTGGAGAAAATCGGGGACTTCCAGTCGCTGTTATGGATGGAGTGGCTGGAAGGCTTGACACAGAATTCCTGGTCTTCGGAAGAGATGCATCCACTACCACAGTTCGAGGAGGTTCAGGGGTAGTTGGTGGCACTTCTTTAGAACGGTTGCGCTCCTGCGAATGCTTATCTTTATGGTGTCTCTTTCTTTTTCCCGAGGAGGGCTTGTGGTGCTTTTCTTTCCCCATTACTCCAAGGGTGGTCTGGTTGGTGATTTGGTTTTGTTGTGATATTTCGATGGGAATGATGGTCGTCGAATTTGCAGGAGGGGGCCACGAACCGTAGAAGGTAGTCACAGCAGGTGAAGGCTGAGGCTCAGTGTATTCACCAGCAGCGACTCTCTCTTCGAACTTTTTGCTAATAAGGAGCCACTCTGGAATCCGACGAGGTTTGTAAGTCAGCTTTCTCTCTCTAGAAATTCTGGGTGGAAAGTTTAAGCTATTAATGAAGGAGGTCAGTATTTATAGAAGACACTGGGCTTTTAGGGAAAGTCAGGCCTGGGGACATTTTCTATTGTTTGCCTATGGGCATTATGGGTACCCTAGGTGAAGAATTGTTGACAGAAAAGCGCGGGAGAAGCTGCAGAGGCATGATCCAGTCTCAGAAATGTGAAACGATCTCTCCAAAGATACACTGACAAGAAAGTATGACTGCTGATGTCATACCTTTCTCAGTCAATCTTTGCAATTCTTATCATAATATTATGGTGGTTGTGATATGCTGGCACAGCGAATTCCGACGGGCAATATTACCAAGGCCTGAGCCAGTCCTTGCTAAGACATTGCAAGGATTGGGGGGGCTACTAACCATATAAGATAAAAGAAGTCTATAGTCTAAGGGATGTACTTGTTAAGAAGACGTTTTTTCGAGGAGAAGTTTTTTCGAAGAGATATGTAGCATTTGAAGTATTGGTCAAAAGCATTTTCGAGGAGGAAATTTTGCACTTGAAGAAGAGTTCTCCGAGGAAAAGATGTTCGAGGGAGCAGTGGAGACTTCTTTACAGTCCCAGTAAAACTATTTTTACTAGGACTAGGGGGCTACTGATGAGGGAGAATAAAAAACATGATGAAATTGTAAAGAAGAAGTATGATAGGAGAAAATTGTAAAGAAATAGTATGATAGGAGAGAATTGTAAAGAAGAAGTATGATAGGAGAGAATTGTAAAGAAGAAATTGTATTAGGGGGAAATTGTATAGACTACTAAAGAAGTAGCCATTATGAGTAGATGAAAAGATATATGCACCAAAAATGTAATAAATGGGAATGAAAGCGTGTGAGACCCGCAATTGTACTATAAAAGGACCACACACGCTTCACGGATCCCGAGATGAATAGAATATTACTTTCTATCTACTTAATCTAATTCTCACTTTCTCTCTCTAAAAAGACTCATAAACAAAGGATTACAGCATGTTTTGACACCGAAAGATCTACGTATCACAAAATCACCCCTGAACATTCTTAAAACTCTTCAACTCTTCAGTTAAAGTTTTGGCTGATTTTTTGGTTGAATTCCACTCGGACAGATATGACAAGGAGGTTATTGACCATTTCGAATTCTCATCAAACTATCGTCAGTAAGATATACAAAAGCAATTAAGTAGTTACAAAATCACAAACTTACAAGGAAAACCACGATAATATTCTCACACAACCGGAACATCAGCTCTAAGAACCCTCTAAAATAGCACATACCACCAAAAAATAGCACATATCTTTATATATAACTTGTCATTCTCGTATCCAAACGATTAAAATATTATACTGTGAAAAACGACAATGGCTACCACCGCACTTTCAATAAAATAAAACATGGTCATGATAAAAGTCGGCCACTGCGGTCCCGAATGAGCCTGAGGTCACACCTCTCATTTTAAAATTAGCTCTTATAATGCTTGCAAGCTACAAAATGAGAGTGCTTTAAAATTCTATTTCCTCCCCAAAGCCAACAAATTAAAGTACACAGCCAGGAGGCTGAAAAGCCAGAGCATTGCTAAGAACTATTCGTATGAAATTCTGATATATTTTTCTTCGGCCTACGAATTTTAATAACAGAACAGCCCGATATATATGACAATGAATTGATGTAACGCAAAATCTAAATAAAATTGAAAATTCAACAAGGAAATCTCCCTGTCATTCCTATGTGTTCAAGTGTTCTACGGAGACCATATTTCTGAACTGCCTGCTGGCCGGCTCTAAATCCATCACCATATATAGGTGAAGTATCTGATTCGATCTGATGCTTGAAGAATTCACCAAGTTTTCTCTCGAATTTAGAATTCGGACCCTTTTGATACGCTCTTGCTGATGATGATGATGCTGATGGGTTACTGGTGGAACTTAGCTCGGATTCTAACCACATGAGTGCTAAAACCTGACAGATACCTTCCTCAACATCTTGACTTAGAGTTCGGAAGCCTGTAAAGAGATTTATTTGTCAGGAATTTGAAGAGTAATAAACCAATTAGCAAACTTTTAAACATAGGCGTGGCTGAATCTTGTCAGACTCAATTGACTGGTCAGATTTGGATGTGGAAAAGTGATGAAAACGGGTCATAATATGGATTGGACAATCCGGATCGGTAACAAAGGAAAAAAATTAAATGCATATAAGATGTTTCGGTCTTTGGATGGGAGGTTAATACCACGCGTATTAGGCGTTTGAGAATTCAGTCCCCTAACTTCGAAACGTTACACCACTACTCCAAAAGCTATAAAGTCTAGCCATTAGGACTGGGCCATGCTTGATTTATTTTGATAACTCGTAAGACTAATGTCTATAGTATTTTTTATAACTCAGGGGACTGGAAGTACACTTGATAAACAGAGAACTACGCCACTAGTATAACATTTTGAAGTCATAGGGACTAAGCCGCATTTGAAGCCTAATATTTACCAGCTAGTAGGTTAAAACCAAATTGAACAGGGTTTATCCTGATCAGTTCCTGATTACTAAATCCAACCTGGATTCTAAGATGTCTCCAGAATCTGGGTCTGACAAACTGTTAATATAATGCTTTGTCCGACCCGTAGCCAGATTTTCGCCACCGCTAATCGAAATTTTGAAATATGATAAAAAGCTACGACCTGGAATTATAATCGTCCTACCTTTAAGTCGCATCCAGGCATGCATCATCTCATGAGCTAGAATTGACCCAGTAAGTAACCTGTGTTATATAAAATCACCGGTATTCAGCCTCTGATAAAAAATTTGAGGTTCTGCAACCAATACACGACTCCTAACATATAGTTTCTTCCAATAATATCATGTAAACCACATATGAAAAGGAAAACGCAAAGTACTATACCTTGGAAGGCCGTATAATATGAGAATGGCGGTGACCTCACATCGGCGTGTCAATTTATATGGCTCTGTTATCATATTCATGGCTCGGTTTCCCATCCCCGTCTTTGGTCGCTTTAGGATCTAGTAATTTGCAGAGTTTTCGTGTTATCTATCTCACAGAACTCCAATTTTCTTTTACCGAAATCAAGATTAATGGGAAATGATGTTTTATACTCTTACCGTGCTAACTGTTTGTTCCTCTGAAAGGCACAGTCCTCTTGTCTCTGGCATGTGGTAATGACCCTATGCAACAAAAAATCATAATAAGAACCAAATTCAGTCATTTTCTACTACCCTGGCTTATGTAAAAGTATAAGTCACATAATATTTCGAATACGACTGCCTGAATTCGTCAGATCTGGGGATGACGAATAGACATGAATTTTACATCCAAAATGCAGGTTATTGCACAACGAAAAAATGTACAATTTGGATTCCGGGTCAGATCTAGAATTGAAACTAATTAATTCTGGTTAGCAATGCCAATGGGCCGGCCCGCTTGGGACCGTTCTTTTTTGTGCTCAAGTCCGGTCCAGCGGGTCTGCTCCGGGCCTAGTATTTCCAAACCCCGAGCCGGCCCGCTTGGGGCCGTTCTTTTTTGTGCTCAAGTCCGGTCCAGCGGGTCTGCTCCGGGCCTAGTATTTCCAAACCCCGAGCCGGCCCGTTAGTTTCCAAACACCAATTTTTATACTTTTTTTATATTCTTTATATATTGTATATATTATATTATTTATATATATATATATATATTATTTTTATTTTTACTTTTATACATATTTTGTTACTTGGGACCGGGATAGACCGGACAAATTAAAAACCCAGGCACGGCACGGCCCGATAACCGATCAAAATTTTAAGACCCTACCAGGTCCGCTTTATGTTTGGGCCAGACCAAAACCCAGCCTGACCGGGCCGAGCCGGACACAACTCGTTTTGCCATCCCTAACTCTGATATGGAAAGTGATCAACAAAAAGTATAAATATGTTTGTGCCTTACATTTTTTTCTCCTTCCCTGGCCTCATTCAGTGCCTGCCTCTCAACCAACAGTAATGGAACTTGCTGCTCTACTTTCATATTTAAACTTTCATAAAACTCTTGAATTCCAAGATAGAGAGGTTGGCATCCGTCCGTATCCATGACAGCCGAGTCCAAACATTCAAAGCAAAGCTTTCGTCCATCATTTAGAGGGACGTAGCCTGTGTCCCTTGGCTGCATACATGGAAAGATTTACAAGTTGTCAACTTGTTTTCTGTCATGAAATGGGGGAATGAAAAAACCAGAACATTTTATCTCTGTGTTTGATTGTAATGGAAAAAGTTTCTTTTAAAAGCATGATACATCAACGTGAAGCCGAAAGATGGTGTAAAACCGGAAATGTAAACTGAAAATGCTAAAACATGTTTTTGATGATGTTTAGTAAAAAGTTAAGAGAGATCCATAAAAGTAAAAAAAAAAATTAAAAAAAATAGCCAAAACCAATGAGTTTTTAGGCTTTTTATCTCATTTAAGCCAAAAAAGAAAAACTTATAACCAAACTTATTGCCTATAAGCCTAAAAGCCTATGGATACCGGACAGCCCTTGGTAGCATATATAAGTTCTGTCAAAGACATAAGATATCAAATGAGACAAACCTCCATTCGTTCACAACTGCAACATCTAGGAGTACCATCGTGTTCATGAGATGGGCAATACTTTTGGACCCAAAAAGGATGTGCCCTATATTCAATAAGACCAGTAGGGTTTGTTGGAATCTGTCAAAATATATGTTCCAAAGAGAGAGCAACAGACAATGAGTGGTATATCTTAAGGAAGAGAACAAAAAATATTACAGTCTCAATCTTAAAAAAAAAAATTCTAAATGCTTATTTCAAGAACAAGTCTTGACCGGGATCTAATGTTAAAATGCAATAGGTATGAAAAGTCATTCTTTTACCAGAGATATAGATGCAATGAAAGTAAGCTAAACTAATGACAAAACCAGCTTATTTCATATAAGAGTTACAAAAATTCAAGTTCTGGCTATAAACTAAATATGACGAGACTTTTGTCAGTTTTTTGTTACAGTTTGATTCAGTTAACATATCTGACTAGAGCTGATCATAGAGATTCGAGTGACCTTCTATTATTTAAACAACCCACAACCAACCAGGTCATCAATTTTTTATAGTTAACCCAAGCCCCAAAGAAATCGAGAGATCTGCGTAGTACTTACAAAATGGCTGCAAACATCACATTTAGGGTGGTACCGCTCTTTATAGCAAGATTTATGAAAAGGGTAATTCCCCGACATTGAGAACTGGAAGAAAAGAAACAAATTTACGATTAGTCTGCAAAATCGAAAATGATTTCACAGTAAAATAGTCACCAAAAAGATTAAAATTCAAAAGATGTCTATCTGGGATGAACATTTTACCTCATAGTCAGATATAGGTAGGTTGCAGCCATGACAACGGAAACATTCTGGATGCCAAAATGCATTAAGGCAGTTCAGGAACCGACCGTGACCAATCTCCCTATTACAACCAGCACAAACTCTGTACAAAAGTGAAACATATGTTTGAATAATTTTCTTGCTTACATCAAAAAAATGATCTACCCGCACAAGGCCTTCGGTACATTTAGTTGTTGTTCGTATAATTGTATCTATAAGAATTTTGGTGATTCTTCGGAATCGAAAGGATGAAAGAAAATCCTATGCATGGAATTTAGAGTAACATACAATGGGAAACCAAAGTCGTGCATAGTAATAGAAGAATGGAGAATAGATAGAAACATATGAATAGTGTAAAAAACAATTGGATTATGTTGTTGGAGACAATATATAAACACTCCCCCAACATAGAGAAAGAAGAAGAATTAAACGGAGATAGATAGGATGAGATGGGAAGCTGCAAAAAATTCGCCCATCAAGCAGAGTGTAATACAAACGAAAAAAACTCAATACCTGAACTCTGATAACATGTTATTGATTGATATGTATTATTAATGGATGGTTATAGCCACATACACCTTATGGAATAGGAAACCAAGTTTTAAGAGAATACTAAACTATTCTCCGAATATAAGAAGAACCTACTTTCTTAATACATATATGAAAGAAACTGTACTAAATATAATACCAAAAGAAGTCTTAAATATATCCTGACGAGGGGTATAAGCAAAAAAAGTGTGAAAACCAAGATTTGCTTTATCCGGTATCAAACGCGAGCTACGAGCATATAAAACGCCATTCACGAGTATCAATACTGTCACATGAATCGTAAATGCATAAATGTGATGTGCTAAAAGATCTGTTGTTCCTAATTGAATTGGTAACAAAGCAACTTTGCCACCCACAACGACTAAATCACCGCCCCCTTAGAGAAAACTACTTTTTTAGGTTTTTGGTAAAATAAAAGCTACCTTTCTTTGGCATATTATGTTTTTTCCCTCTCTATCAAACTTCTTTCTATGTGCTTTTCTTAGCGCTATTGGTTTATATTTCAGGTTTTATGGGATTGAGATGTAAAAAAAAAATTCAATGCACCAAACAACTTTTAATTTTTTGCAAAAGACACCTTATTTATTTATTTATTTTAAGCTAGCTATTTAGATAATAAACCACGGACCAAAACCCTCGGCATAAGAGCAACACCCTTAAAAACAATTCTGGTACCCTAGCTTCTTTTACATGATTTCACTAAAAAATATGAAATTTATCAGGATTCGACCAACATATTCAAGAAATGCAATCAGTGTGTATTAGATACTTCCAATTTAAGGCACCGACTATTACACTCAAGATGTAGAACAGACATGGTGCCCTTAATGACAATGAGATCAAAATTTTTTTAAATTAGTGTCCATATACCTGTACCCCATAGGAAACTGGACTTGCAAAGGAATATGTGTATTTCCATTTCCATACACATTCCCACTCCCGTATGCAGTGGTGGTTTTATTTTCGTGCCGCGGAGGAGATTGGACATTCAAGCTTTCTTGTAACGCTCTGGCAAGCAGCTCATCTTCTTCCAACTGAGATTTATTATCTATAAATTGTGAAAAAACGGTTCAAACTTTAAGAGTTACAAACATCTAAAAAGGAACAAAATCTTTTTGAAAAAATAAATTATGTGGTCGACTCTAAGCACATAGCTTTTATTCAAGACACTCTTACTTACCGTAAACATCTTTTCCTTTATGATTCTCTTCTAAAAGAGATAGTGCAATAGCACGATCTATGTCTTCATTCTCATGCTCCGGCCAAATATCCTGCATTCAAGCATCATTCAGATTTTAAAGTAAAATACAGAAAAAATATATATTTAAGAAAAAATACGCTATAGTAATTCGTATATACAACTGACTTGCATTCAAAAAGCTTTTTCGAGCATACAGATGAGAGAGAAGTGCAAATAAGCAACAGTACTGAAACTCGAAAACACAAGCAAACACTTCTAGAATTGACCAATCATATAACTCATATGCACTTTTATTGATCTTTCATCTATTCACAATAGCTCATTGACGAAAGTCTTAGGCAAGAGTAATCAGACTAGTAAAGTTATAAAAAGAAGCTAAATTACTAATTTCACTCAAACGAGTAAAAATTAAAAACTAATGGCGTAAGATAAAGATAAAGAAGTCTGGATAAAGAATCCTAAGAAAACCAAAAACATAAGGAAAGTTGCCTATATAGCCGATGTGTGCCATGCAAAAGAATGATCTACATTTAATACAAACTCGCCATGAATATGGAATCATCCAGCTAATTAAAATCATATATGCAGTAACAGCTTTGTAAAAGAGACATCATTAAAGAACTAGGTCCGTTAAAAACAAATGAAACTAATAACATAGTAAGGATAACTTGTCATCATTCATTAGTAGTCTATCGATCTTCCTTTATCTATGGCTAATATTTAGTGCATACATATAGCGATAAATGCCGAACGTACAACAACTGTCCAGCTAATAAGAACCATACAAGAACGCAGATACAGCAACATAAAAGATATATGTGTAAAAACTGAGTACATTCATACCCCCGAAGTAGAAGGGGCTTGATTGTCAAAATCTTCCTCGGAATCCCTCTGGTAATTCCCTTCTGATAATCTATGGTTAGAGCCTTTAAAAATCTTACTAAGCCAGCCCATTATGCTTCCAGCTATCTGTTCATAGCCTGTGCAATCTTTTCCTGCACACCCATAAATTTTCAGTTTTGCATCATGATGAAGATTAAAAAATACTAATCAAAGAACACAATTGAAAAACTAAAGTTTGACTAAGAACAAACACAGCTTATATTCTAACAAATGGGTAATCAACACAAAAACAGATAATATAAAAATCAATATCACCCACCAGGCATTATAGCAGCTAATGAATTTTGGACAATACAGCAGTTTAAACCCAGATAAATGTCAATATAAACTAGATAGAAATATGATTAATATGAATAAGAGACATATATAGAATTTCCTAGCCCAACACATGCCTTTTCAGATTCAAAACAATCAAAAGGAAAAATTATATAAAAGTGAAGAATCAAATTAGTGGAGAAGTGACTCACCTTTCGATTCAAGAACCTGGTGGTAGCAGAAAAACCCAGATCAGATAAGATCCCAATTTGCTGAAAAAAGACACAATTTGCAATCTCAAGAAAGGAAAAGAAAAAAATTATTCTATACAGCAAAACTTTAATCTTTTTCAAAAACCTAAAGACATCTTTATATAAATAAAAATCGACAAAAAAGAAGGAACTTGGAGATCGATGAAACAAAAGATCAACCAGGTTTACGGAAACGAAATCTTAAGAAATTAGCAGGAAGGGTTTAGCTGAGTCGGGTTTGAAAGGTACGCGAAATTAAAAGTCAAATTTGGCGAGATTGTAAGAAAGACATATTTAAATTACAGTAGATTGTTTTGAACAAAAAAAATTAGAAGCTTTGATTTTGTTAATCCTTCATAAACCCATGAGGGATTTGACGAGAGTCGTCAAAATCCCAATTTGGGTATTGACTTTGAATTTTTATCTGAATTGGGTTTGGGGGTTTGGCATTGATTGCGTTCTACACGAAAGACCTTAAACAATTGTTCTTGAAAAAGGAAAGTGCAAAACATAAGAAAAGATTTTTTTCTCTTTTTAGCTTTTCTTTTACGTCCGACTTCGAGGCATATTCTTTTTTCTTTATCAGAAGTTTAGTGTTTCATATTAAATACGAAGAATAATTAATTTGGGCTAGGTTAAATGAATAGGGTATCGTTATATATATACGATTCAGGTTTAAGTATATCTTTCGTTTGATTTTTATTTTTTATTTTTTTACACTCGACAAGAAAATTAATATTCAAACTTTCATTAAGTAAAAAAAAACTACTAAGTGTATCCTGAGTATACCCAATTCACCAAATAACCTGTTTCGCTATCTATATCCAAACAAACATTCTTCTTTATTATCCAAATAGTATAGTTTTCTTAAAATTTTTGAAACCAACTTCAAACTTCATAACAAAATCAAGAACATTCAACCTAAAACACAAAATCGATCATGACTCAAGCAGAACTAGAGATCAGTGTGGAGGAGTTGATGTCGCCGGAAAAAAAAGAATGATGAAATTTTGCCGAAAAAAGAGTTGGAGTCGCCGGAGAAGCACCCATCGCCGGAGGAGAAGGTAAAAAATTCGCTGGTGGCCCGTGCACCATCGGTTCCATGGCCTGGAACCGATGGTGCAAGGGCCACATGTCGGTCGGTACCGAGGCCTAAGTACCACCGGTGCTGAGGCCATGAACCGGTGGTGCAGGGGCCTCAGTCCGCTCGGTTCTGAGGCCCCAGCACCACCGATTCATGGCCTCAGCACCGGTGGTGAACCTGGGTTCTCGCAGATTTTTTGAAAAAAAATCAAGGTTTTTTTCCGTTTTTAACTATACCTGAATGCTTATTGTGGTTTGTTGTTGTGTAACAGGGGACGAATGTCGCCAATGGGACTGAGGCACCTTCCGCTACTGACTACAGTCATTTGTTCTTCACTGGTGTGGATTATTTTCGTCTGAGGGTAAGATTGTAATTTTTGTTTAGAACTGTGTGGAAGTTTGAGAGTATTTAATATTTGGGTAGAGAGTAGAGGGAGAATTAAGCAGCCTGGTTGTATTTAATTTTCATTATCCTCATTTAATGTTGGTGGTTGGATATTTATACCCTAACATTTGGGCTTTATGGGCTTTCGGGTCATGTTTAATGGACCCAGGTCAAGTTCAAGGACCCATGAGCTCTTAGTAGGAGAGCAGGCAGCTTAGTCAAGAAGTGATTAGGTTTTAAGTACGTTAGTTCTGTTCGAACAGTCCAATGGATGATGGCGTCCGAATTGTCACCGTCCGGTTAGGTAGACACTGTCCGAACTGACCTTGTCCGAAGTGGTAACGGAATCCGGACTCATCAGTAGCCCCTTTTTTAGGTGTTTGCTCAAAAACCTTTGTCAAAACCTGAAAAACCGTCCGTAGCTAGTGACAGTTACATCCGGACAGGTCCTCCGAATTGTGTTATAGTTTTATTCGGATTGAAAAAGGTTCTTTGAATCTAAACGGTTTTTTGCCAGAGTTCGTGGGACACGTGTCTCTCTCTGGTTCGTCACTTCAACCGTTTTTTCACCTTGATTTTCGCTCCCACCTTCTCTGAAAAGCAACCTCTTCATTAAATGAAGGTGACATCAGCGCCGTTTCTTAATCATTGCCAATCCTTTTGAATTCTCCTATGAATCAAAACACCTTTTTGGGGTTTACTATAAATTAAACACTTTTCCACTGTTTTATCATCATCTACATATTCACTTTGCTAATTTTCAGAGCTTTCTCTCTCAAACACAAGTTCTTCATTTTAGTTGTTTATGTTCACGGCTAGGAACGCTTTAATCAGAGGCGGGTGGCTCAATCTATCAGAACTAGAAAAGGCACAAAAAGTTGAAAGGGAAAGGCGCATTGCAACAGGCCTACCAACTTCCCCCATCGACAAACCAGTAACCTCAAACACAGAGCCTGACCAGGGTTCTTCCTCAACAAAAAGTATCAAACCGAGGAGATTGTTTCAGACCAACCTTTCTCCCATTATCTCAGGTTCATCGGTCCAAGAGTCGGAACCCACTGTTGAACCAGGGTTAGCAGTTTCCAGCTTCAAAAAACCTTCCCCATTTATTTCCATGGGGTCAGACACAGATATCTCTCCCAACAAACTGTTGGACCGGAGAAGAGGCAGGCTTCCAAAGGCACCTCCTTCAAAATCAGGGGCCAAAAACAGCAATACAGGGTCAGAGGCACCCATTAAAGTACCTAAGGACATGTTGCCCGGTCTGGAGGCCACTAGCTCAAGCCACCGAAGAGAAACCACCCCATCTGAGCCCCAACCGGAGGTCAGAGCTCAGGAAAGTATCGAAGCTCAACAGTCCGGAGGTTAGACTGAGCCAACTCCTAACTCCCCCCTCCCAAAGACAACTGAAAACCCCTCCTCGGTAATGGAGGAAGTTATGGAGGATTTTGTCGAAGAGGCTCCATTCGAGTCTGAAGCCTCTGGACAGACAAGTGATGCTGGTGTTGCCAAGAAGGATAAAGGCAAAGAAAAACTATGCCTCAGGCATCCAGAACTGCCAGAGGTCTTAAAGGGAAAAGTTGGACCTTGTATCCACAAGGTCAGTGTCAAATATTTACTTGCTTTGCAAAAAATAAACTATGCTTTTATCCACACAGCTGAACTGGGTCAGATGCGAACGAAGTGGGGGATTCCGGAGAACGTGAAAATTAGGATCCCAATAGACCATGAAACCCCAATGGACTGCAAACTTAGTGAAGTAGTCATCTTTACTGAGCTTTTTAACTGGGGGCTAAGGTTTCCTTTGGATCCGGAGATAGTTAGGTACCTCCATTTGATCAAGCTCTGTCCAAGCCAACTGAGCCCTAACGCCTGGTTCACTCTCATGGCCTGTATTATGGCCTCCAGGCTTTCCGGAATTCCTCTCCCGATGGAGGAATTCGCTGTTGTGGCTGGTCTCTGCAGAAACCCTCATATCCCCTTTTATCACTTCAACATGGGTGATAACTATAAGGCGGTGGATGACCTGCTCGAAGCAGAGAGGAATTAGAGGACTCACTTCTTGTTCGTGAGTGGTGCTTGGGAAAATAGAAGGAAGATCAAGGCTGGAGTCAACCCGAGTCTTCTTACCAGCCGATGGAGAAGTGATTGTAAGAATCCCACCTTACACTTCTCATTTTCATTTTTATCAAATCTATTTAACTGACTCGTTTTGTCTCTTTTTTTATAGTGCTGCCCAAATACTTTAACGAGTATCTAAAGGCTGGGCAGGCCACTTGCACCAAGATCAACACTTGGGCTGCTGAAAAGTGGGGGAACCGTTTCCATGATGCCTTTACCGGAGGCAATCTTGCAGGGTCTCACCTCTGGAACACTATTGGTCGGAGGGACTTGACCTGGGAAGAACTCACCACTCCACCACCTCGGATGTAGTCTTCAAGAGAACACATGAACCGGACGGGACATTGTACTTGCTAGGTCGAGCCAAGGCCCCGAGTAAAATGAAAGGCAAGAAAGGGAAGGGCAAGAAGGCTGCAAGTGAGGCTAAACCTGCCGAGGAGGAGGAGGCTGCTCCAACAAACCCAGAGGGGGCAGCCCCAAGCCAGATCGATGCTGCTCTCCTAGAAGTGGTGGAGCAGGAGAGTGCTAAGAAAGAGGTAGGATCTCCCAAACCTCCAAGGGTTCCCAAGAGAGACAAAAACATGGAGCAGAGAACAAGGAGAGGAGGCCAAAAAGAAAAAGACCTCCAGGGGTGATGAACTTTCTCTCCTCCCTGTAGACCTTACTGATCCGACAAGAGCAGAGGAGATCCCTGGTGACTTTCAAACTGACGAGGTTGGAGGAGGAGACCTTAGCATTGATGGTGTTGACATCACAGGGCTTGATGGTCTTGGTGACTATTTTGCAAACCTTCCGAGAGACGACTTTGCTGGGTCTTACCTCCCTCCAAGCACTTCGAACACCGTTACTTTTAATGGTAAGACTTTTACTATTTCAAGTGAAATGGATATTATATCTCACTCCATATTAAGTAATGTTTAGCCAGTGCTTGTTCTGGAGAAACAAGTTCGAGGTCAGGCAGATATCATCAAAGATCTCAAATCTGACAAGGAGAAACTGTCTAACGATCTCCTCACTGCCACTCAAACTGCTGACATTCTGAAGGGAGAAAACGAGGAGCTAAAGAAGAGCCAAGAGGGGTGGACCACAAAGGTTGCCAGTTTAGAAGATACTATCAAAGAGCTCCGGGAGAAGCTGTCCGTATTTTAGAGAGATCTCACCTCTTCAAAAGAGGAGGCGAAGGCCAATGACCAAGTCATCCATAACTTGACAAATGACAAAATTGCACTCGAGAACACAGTGTCCAAGGCTGCAGAGGAGAAAGCAGATCTGCTAAGGGAGCAAGAGGCCAAAATTTAGGCCAAGATCGATGCTTATGCCAACAATGTAATAGATACTCAAGAGCAAATGTATGCCAAGGTGAGGTCGGACATGGTCTTGCTCTTTAATGAGAAGTTCCCGAAGAGGAACCTGGGAGATTTGTGGCTTCATGTAGAGTACGAAGACCTTCCCTTCCACACTATGGCTGATGGAGACTTGCATGATTATTCTAGTGCTTCTTCCTCTGACGAAGAAGAGAACATCGGGGAGAGCCCAAATGAGGAGGAGGACGATCCCAAGAAGAAAAAGAAGACAAGTGAGGCTGAGCCATCTTCAAAGGCTCAGTCTTAGATTACGACTTATCTTTTCACCTTTTATGTTATCTGAACTAAAGTCCTTGGAAGGCCAAGGCATTTTTGTAATTGTGTCCGGTATTTGACCGGATAGATCTTTTGTTTTGTCTGACAATTTAAAAGTCCTTGGAAGGCCAAGGCACTTAGGTTATTTCAATGAATATCTTTGTTTTGCACAACTCTTGCATTCTTTCATAGTTGGTTTCAATTTCGGTGGCTAGTGTTTAAATAGCCCTTAGTTATCTCATAAATATTATAAAGCGAGAGTGTTTGAACTCTCCGATGACAAATGTTTAAGTAGTCATCATTCCTTTAATTCAATCCGGATGGTGTGATAAAAAACAAAGTAAGAACACTTCTAATTTTTAAGAAGGCATCAAATTTTATAAAAAGCCCGAACACCTCATTATAACCTCCCCGCGCCACCAGGGTAGGAAAGAGTATGCCCCCAAATATTTACATGGATTTTTAAACAAGTAAATATTTACATTGTTCCTACTCTAAGTACATCCGGAGATGTTCAATATTCCAAGGGTGATTCAAAACCCTTCCATCCTTGTCTTCTAGCCAGTATGTTCCAGGTTTGAGCCTTTCAATGACCATATAAGGTCCTTCCCAAGTTGGGGCTAGTTTGCCGAGCAGCTTCTCTTTAGTGTGTAAGAAGACCTTCCTTAACACCTTGTCCCTCGGCTGAAAATCTCTTCTTTTAACTCTAGAAGCAAACCTGCTTCTCATCAAACCCTAATAGTGTGCCGCTCTAAGGTGAGCCTTAACTCGTCTTTCCTCTATTAGGTCAAGCTAACCCCTGATTGCCACTTCGTTAGCGTGTTCGGAGAAATTGTGAACTCGAAAAGAAGGGAGAGTTGCCTCTATGGGAGCTATGGCATTCATCCCATAGACCAAGGCAAAAGGTGATTCTTGTGTTGCACCCCCAGGAGTAGTCTGGTAGGCCCACAAAACCTCTTGTAAATAACTAGGCCACTTTCCAGCAGCCCCTTCTAAATTTTTCTTCAAACCGGACAATATAGTTCTGTTAGCCACCTCAACTTGACCGTTTGCTTGTGGATGGAAAGGTGAAGAAAAACAATGTTGTATACCCCTAGAGGCACAAAAAATCTCCATTTCCTTGTTGTCAAACTGTGGCCCATTGTCTGTTGTTATCTTTTGTGGAACACCAAATCTGCAACAGATATTGGATAAAATGAATTTTATGACGGCTTTTGATGTTGTTCCTGCCTGTGGGGCTGTTTCAATCCACTTCGAAAAATAATCAATAGCCACAATTATCTATCTGCGTCCTCCGGATGCCATAGGAAGAGGTCCCACCAAATCCAACCCCCATCGAGCAAAAGGTATAGGCTCAAAAATTGACTCTAGAGGGATGGCTGGGACATGAATTTCATTGCTATATCTCTGGCATGGATCACACCTTCTTACCAGCTCCTTAGCATCTTGCATTATAGAGGGCCAATAATAGCCAGCCAGTAAAACTCTCTTTGTTAGAGCCCTGAATCCACAGTGAGCTGATCCCTCACCATCATGCAATTCGGAGAGGACTACTTGAGACTCATCATCTCCCAAACATCGCAAAAGAGGTTTACTGTAAGACTTTTTATACATAACGTCTCTTAGTATGATAAAACCACGAGCCTTGTGCTTCATTTTTCTTGCTAGTGATTTATCCGGAGGCAAGATGCCATCGGAAAGATACTGCAGGAGAGGAAATCTCCAATCTTGAGGTTGTTTTATCTGTACATCGAAATTTTTTTCCTCTTTACCCACATCAAGTTGAATGGAAGGGCTCTATAGCACATGGATCCAAGGATATGAATCAGTGTATGCTATGGTTGCCAATGAATCTGCTAGTTCATTCTCTGCTCGGGGTATATGCTCATAAACAATGCTTTTGAACTTAAGTGCCTCATTTTTAAGAAGAGGTAAATACTTCACTAGTTGCTCCTTTTTGGCCTCAGATTGACCTTGTGCATGGTGGATAAGAAGCTGGGAATCACTCATCAGCTTGACCCTTTTGGCCCCACAAATATAAGTTAACTTTAAAGCAGCTATAACTGCTTCGTATTCGGACTCATTGTTGGAAGCCCTAAAAGCAAAACATATAGCCTGGTACATTTTGTCACCATATGGAGAAGTCAAGCACGCCCTTGCACCACATCCCATAGTACTTGATCCACCATCTGTCCGGACGATTCAGACTTTTTTATCTTTCAACTCAGTAGTTTGCTCCGTATCCCTATCAGAGTGGAATTCAACTAAGAAATCAGCCACAGCTTGGGCTTTAATTGCTGTTCGACGAGAAAATCAATATCGAAGTCTCCCAACTCCACTGACCACTTAGTAATTCTACTTGAAATGTCTGCCTTTTGAAGAACATTCTTCAAGGGAAAAGATGTCCGGACGATAATAGGATGGGCCTGAAAATAAGGCCTCATCTTCCTTGCAGCAATTACCAAGGCTAATGCTAATTTTTCAAGCTTTAAATAGCGTTTTTCTGCATCTATCAAGGTCTTGCTGATGTAGTACACCGGATGGGGGTAATTATCTACCTCTCTGACCAATACAGCACTAAGGGCACAACTGGAAACTGCCAAGTATACGAAGAGTGTCTCTCCATCAACGGGTTTAAATAAAGTTTTGGGGGAGGACAGATGTTTCTTAATCTCATTGAAGGCCTCATCACACTGTGAAGTCCAGTCAAATCCTTTTGCACCCTTTAAAGTTTGAAAAAACGAGGCACATCTGTCCGAAGACCTCGAGATGAATCGATTCAAAGCAGCCAACCTCCCAGTCAACCGTTGTACTTATTTAATATTCTGAGGAGGTTCCATTTGGAACAAGGCATTAAGCTGGTCTAGATCGGGCTGTATCCTTTGCTCACTTATTATATATCCTAGGAATTTCCCGGACTACACTCCAAACACACACTTCTCTGGATTTAGTTTCAAATTTACTTTTACTAAGCTAGCAAAAGTTTCCTGGAGATCTGCCAAGTGTAGTTGTTCATCCACACTTTTTACTAACCTCTGATAGGTAGCCCCATATTTTCCTGGAGATCATATCATCAATGTACACCTCCATATTTTTTCCAATTTGATTGGCAAAGGATTTGTTTACTAACCTCTGATAGGTAGCCCCAGCATTTTTCAACCCATATGGCATTACCTTGTAACAATGAAGACCCCTATCAGTGAAAAATGTGGTATGCTCCTGATCCTTCGGATCTACTTGAATCTGATTGTACCCGGAGAAGGCATCCATGAAAGACAGTAGCTTATTCCCAGAAGTGGAATCCACCAGCTGATCGATCCGGGGGACTGGGTACAAATCTTTTGGGAAAGCCCTATTGAGATCTGTGAAATCAATGCACATACGCCACTTGCCATTTTTCTTCTTCACCAAGACAGGATTGGCTGTCCGTAAAGGATACTGAGATTCCTCTATATGCCCCATTTTAGTGAGTCTGTCAACTTCTTGAATAATAACATCAGCCTTTTCCTTGGAAAAAGCCCTTCTCTTTTGTACCACAGGTGCTATGTCTCTCCGAATGGATAGGTGATGTGATATAATATCTGCTGGAACCCCAGTAACATCAGTATTGCACCAAGCAAAAACATGCTGATGGTCTTTTAGAAACTTCAACATTTTACTCTTCAGTTCGGACGACATTTTGGACCCTATCTTAACATTATTTCCTTCTTCCAAAGAATGTGTTTCAACTTCTTCAACCGGTATCAATACTCCAGGGGTCTCTCTGGGGTCATGAATTTCACCCTCACCCCCAGAAAGCCCCTTAAACTGCTATCCTTCGTTTATACGAACCGCCCCCAACGTCCGTGGAGCCAGTGTTGTGGCATAACATTCTCTTGCAATCTTTTGGCTGCTCCGAACAACTTCCACTTGTCCTTGAACATCATATTTCAAATAGTGGTGGACTATGGAGGCCACTGCATGCATCCTAGAGAGCCAAGAACTCCCTAGAATAGCATTATAACAAGTAGGACAATCCACCACAATAAAAAGTATTCTAACCATCTTCTTAAAAGGGCCCTTGCCCAACAAAACTTCCTCTTCAAACTCCCCGATCACATCTGCTAAGCTTCCAGTGAAACCCACAATTGACCTGTCCGAACGCTGGATTACGGCTGGATTTTTCATCTTTTTGTAAGAGGTTAAAAAGAGGATATTGGCTGAACTCCCAGTATCCACCAAGATTCGTCTTATGTCATTGCCCCCAATGGATGCTCCTATGACAACAACATCTTCATGAGGGCCAACTAGATCCCTTAAGTCATATTCATCGAAAACAATGAAGGGAAATGGAATTTGTGATTGATAGGAGGTCATGCCTCATTCTAGATGGGTAGCTAAAGTATGAACGTGCCTCTTCCTTGAAGAAGCAGTATGAGCTGTCATAGTATCCCCTCCGAAAATTGTGAGTGACTCAAAAAACTTAATAAGCTCGGAGACTGTTTTACAACGTTCCTTAATGGCACCCACTCTATTTCGAGTTGGATCAGGATCCAAGTACTCTGATTCTACATCGAATCTTTCGATTATAACCATAGCCCCTTCAGGAGCAGCATTGCTCGGACCAGCCCGATGAGTATTATCAGGCCTACTTCCTCCTCTTCTTTTGACATATGCCCCCAGCTTTCCTCTTTCGATTAAATTCTGAACTTCCTGTTTCAAAGCTATAAAATCGCCAGTGGTATGGCCAGTATCATTATGGTACCGACAGAAGGAATTGTTACGATGTTCCCTAGGAGATTGCAGTGCGGTCGGCCTTCTATAGTGTACTTCTTCCTTTGTTTTGTCATAAATGGTGGCCACACTTTCTTATAACTCTGTAAACCACTCCGGTTGAACCCAATGCCCTCTCTTATTTCTAGATTGTTGACTCTGGGCAGGCGCAGCCGGCTGAGATTGAGCTTTAGTCCTGTTATGTCCCTGTCCGGTCTCCCTTGCCTTGTTCCCGGACTGATTTTGGTTGGGGTTTGGTGCAACCGAGGCAGACCTCACCTGCATGTGCACCCTAGTTTTCTTTGTGTTCATCAACGTTGATTTTCTTTCCAACCTGATTCAGTAGACCCCCCCCAAGTCATGGCTTTCTTTCTGGTCACTGAATCAGCTAAATTTCCAGGGTTTAAGCCCTGCCTCAAAGATGTTATGGCTACTTGCTCGAAGCAATCAGCCAACCCGTTTTTGGTGTTCACAAAATGACTTATGTATTCTTTCAGTGATTCGTTTGGTTCTTGGGCACAATGGATTATTGTGTCCCCATTGCCCTTCAATTCTTTACTCCTAACAAACTGCCTTCGAAAGGCCACCCAAAAGGTATCGAAATTTCTGATGCAGCCTTGTGGTAGGCTGTTATACCACTTCAGAGCACTCCTCGTGAAGGATTGGGAGAATGCTCTGCAGAGTAACTTGTCGTCATCATCGAAATTCATCATAAAGTTTTTAAATTGTTCCAAGTGGTTGTCCGGATCTTTGATGTCATCGTATTTCTCCATTTTTGTACTATCGAACCTCTTAGGGAGGTTTCCGGACAGAATCTTGGAAGACAAAGGAGATTTTCTCCAATTCCGGCCACGACTAAAAACAGTATCCTCACTGGGAGTTGCAAAGATACATGGTTCATCGTGGAAGGCAAAATGATCCATCGGCATCCGGTCTACATGCCTCCGACTGTGAGATGATCATTTGCCTATATTCCTCTTTAATTTCCCATGTCTATCCCTTTTTCTTGAATACTTTTTAATCAATTTTTGTTTCTTTTTAGATCGGCCCTCATCGCTATTGGAGGATAAGGATTATTCAACTCTATCCTCGTCCGAGGAGCTACCATAAGATTTTGAGTCTGAGTCAGAACTCTCCACTGGCTTAGACCGGTGAGACTTTTTGGAGCTAGCATGAGTCTTCTTGGTACTCACATGGGTCTTCAAAGGCTCGTGCTCTCTAGGGTTGTCGATATGGTGAGCAGATGCCTTTGACTTCTCTTTCATGCCCATCTTTGCCTTCTCTGCCCTCAGAGCTTCTATCTCGCCCTTTAATCTATCACGCTCCTCGATGGTATATTCATCATTTTCACCCACCACTTCAAGCAAAGCTGGTGGTACTTCCGGGGCGTCCGGATTCATTTGGACTGATTTTTTCTAATGGTTTTGAATGCTTGATTCAGGCACTGTCGTTCTCCCACTGTGGTCGCCAATTTGGTGTGGATTATTTTTGTCTAAGGGTAAGATTGTAATTTTTGTGTTAGAACTGTGTGGAAGTTTGAGAGTATTTAATATTTGGGTAGAGAGTAGAGGGAGAATTAAGCAGCCTGGTTGTATTTAATTTTCATTACCCTCATTTAATGTTGGTGGTTGGGTATTTATACCCTTACATTTGGGCTTTATGGGCTTCCGGGTCATGTTTAATGGACCCGGGTCAAGTTTAAGGACCCATGAGCTCTTAGTAGGAGAGCATGCAACTTAGTCAAGAAGTGATTAGGTTTTAAGTATGTTAGTTCTGTTCGAACAGTCCAATGGATGATGGCGTCCGAATTGTCACCGTTCGGTTAGGTAGACACTGTCCGAACTGACCCTGTCCGAAGTGGTAACAGAATCCGGACTCATCATTCACTACCGAGTTCTACACACACGACGCGTTGGTGAAATGGGTTACGAAGACAGGAAAACTCTATGGTATGGTTATCAACATAAGTCGGCGCGACAAAGTAAACAATAGAAAAAGTCTGAGGATGTATTTCCAGTGTGAGAGGGGAGGGGGGGGGGAAATATACTCCAAGATTAGCAGAAAAAGACCATAAACGGAAGTCTATATGAACAAAAAAGATTGACTGCCCATTTCAGCTTCTCGGGTTAATGGTTGAACCAGATCAATGGAAGTTATAAGTGAAATGTGGTATTCATAACCATGAGACTTCATTACATCTAAATGGTCATTCTTTTGCTGGCCGTTTGAATGATGAAGAGATGGAATATGTTGAACGAGCGACCTACATTGGTACTAACCCCAGAGATATACTGAATGATGTTAAGAAGTTGAACGAAGATAATGTTTCTACCATGCGGACGATCTACAATGCACGACAAAAAAGTAGGGTTTTAAAAAAGGCGGGTAGGTCACAACTCCAGTTCTTGTTGGGAGAGCTTAAGTCACATAATTATTATGAATGGCATAAATCTGGTGAAGACGATGGACAAATCATTACAGATTTGTTTTTTGCCCATCCCGTCAGTGTTGACCTTATGCAGACATTTCCAACAGTTTTGATAATGGATAGTACATATAAAGTCATACGATATGGTATGCCATTGTTCGAGATAGTGGGTGTGACGTGTACCAGATTGACTTTTTGTGCGGCATTTGCCTTCATGTCCGGTGAGAAGTTAAACAACTTCAAATGGGTGTTAGAGTGTTTGAAGTCAACCGATCCTCAGAAAGCAAGTGCTGACGCCAATCTAGTCATGCGCTCTCTCGTCACGTGTACCTTGCTAAATCTCCTTTCTTGTAACCTGGTCGGAGTACAAGTGGGAGTTCGGGCTCATCCTGAACCCGTCCAAACTGGCGCATAACCCGATCATGCATGTAGCCCTCGACCGTGCTCATCATCCGCAAAGGATAAACGATGGTGCAGATCTCCTGCACGGGGAACTGGACTCTAATGTCCTGGTATGGCTCAAATATGACCTGTTCCAAAACAGTAAAACATTTAGACTGTTTTAAAAAATAAAACTTAATATTAAAATGTTCATGACTGATAAAATTTAAACACTTACATCTGTCTCCTTCTGATCTGCAAGGAGAGTACGAACAACCGATTCGGGCGGATGTTTTGCCCAACAATCCGCTTCGGTATCCACTTCACAATCCTAGGCTACCCTCGCTACGTGGTCCGCATTCTTTGAGGCTCTAAACGCGGGGAAGTGGTCATAAATCCAGCAATCAAGCATAGCTACAAATCCATAAAGCTTATGCTTCGATGCTTTCGAAGCATCACCCAAACCACGGAAAAGGAATGCCAATGCATTCGTACCCCATGCGATGTACCACAACCCAGAATCCATATTCGCCAACCCGTACAAGTAGTCAGCCTTGACGCTTTTCTGACTGGTATCCGCAAAAATAGTGCAACCAAATAAGAACATAAGGTATGCTCGTGATACCTGGCGGATAGTTTCAGCATCAGTCTCCTCAACGTAGCGACCCCTGGTAAAAGTCTCCCGCAGCCACTTGATCTTGAAACCAACGCCTCTAGTGGACTGTATCTCTCGAGGACCTCATCCACTGTCAAACCTAACATACTAGCATAGTAGTTGTATGCCTCATCACGTGGAGTCGTGACTACATCCAAGGTCCGGCCAACTACAGGGAGACCTATAATGCAGCTGACATCGTCGAGGGTAATCGTCATCTCCTCAAATGGGAAATGGAACGTGTTGGTCTCTTAATGCCAACACTCAACAAAAACCTCATCAAACACGGAGTGCGTGAAGTACTAAGGCAAGTGGGCTATAAGAGGACCGAAAGGAGTCCGCGCCAAATGTCGTTGCACCTCTGGCTGAGCACTGAGGTCCCACATACGAAGCACATTATAATGTGCCTGTATGCCTAATGTAGTGCGACGATGTAAATAAAAAACTAAGTCAGAACATAATAATAGTAAAACCTTAGACTAGACGTTTAATAGTTTGGTACTTACATATCCTATGAAGACGTGGTACGCCTCGGGCTCCTTGTAGTCAGGAAACAGAGGTATCTTGTTGCATTTGAGAAATGCAAACGTCTTTCGCTGCTCCTCTGTGTGGATCGCATCGATATGCTCATCATCGATGGTGTCCTGCTCAGGGTCCCCAGTGGCAACCAGCCAGCTTAATTATCTCTCTACTCTCTATTCTAAATATTAAATACCCCCATACTAATATAAAATACCAAACAAATTACAAGCCTACCCTCAGGTGATAATTATCCACACCAAATTGGCGACCACAGTGGGAGAAGAGGGTGCCTGAATCAAGCATTAAAAACCAGCAAATAAAGTCTGTCCGAATGAATCCGGACGATCCAGAAGTACCACCAGCTCTGCTCGAAGTGGTGGGTGAGAACGATGAGTACACTATCGAAGAGCGTGATAGGCTAAAGGGTGAAATAGAAGCTCTAAGGGCAGAAAAGGCTAAGATGGGCATGAAAGAAAAGTCCAAAGCATCAGTTGCTCATCACACCGATAACCCCAGGGAGCATGAGCCTTCAAAGACTCATGTGAGTACCAAAAAGACTCATGCCAGCTCCAAGAAGTCTCACCGGTCTAAGCCAGTGGAGAGTTCTGACTCAAGCTCAGAATCTTCTGATAGCTCTTCGGATGATGAGGGAGTTGAAGAATCCTTATCCTCTAGCAGCGATGAGGGTCGAACTAAAAAGAAGCAAAAGCAGACCAAGAAATATTCAAGAAAAAGGGATAGACATGGAAAGATGAAGAGGAATATCGGCAAAGGGCCATCTCACAGCCGGAGGCATGTAGACCGGATGCTGATGGATCCTTTCGCTTTCCACGATGAGCCAGGTGTCTTTGCAACCCCTAATGAGGATACCATGTTCAGTCGTGCCAGAAATTGGAGGCAATCTCCATTATCTTCCAAAATTCTGTCCGGCAACCTCCCTAAGAGGTTTGACAGCACTAAAATAGAAAAGTACGATGGCAGTACTGATCCGGATAACCATTTGGAACAATTTAAAAAATTCATGATGAACTTTGACGACGATGATAAACTACTTTGTAGGGAATTCTCCCAATCATTTACGGGGAGTGCTCTAAAATGGTATAACAACCTGCCTCAGGGTTGTATTAAGAATTTCGATACTTTTTGGGTAGCCTTTCGAAGGCAGTTCGTAGGGAGTAAAGAGCTAAAGGGCAATGGAGACACAATAATCCATTGTGCCCAGGAACCAAATGAGTCCTTAAAAGAATATATAAGTCGTTTTGTGAATACCAAGAATGGGCTGGCTGATTGCTTCGAACGGGTAGCAATAGCATCCCTAAGACAGGGCTTGAACCCTGGCAATTTGGCTGACTCAGTGACCAGAAAGAAGGCCATGACATGGGGAGGGTTGCTGAATCAGGTTGGAAAACAGATTAATGTCGATGAAACGAAGAAAACCATGGTGCACAGGCAGGTGAGGTCTACCCCGGTGGCACCAAATCCCAATCAGAATCAGTCCGGGAACAAAGCAAGAGAGACCAGACAGGGGCATGGTAGGGCAAAAGCTCACTCTCAGCCAGCTGCTCATGCTCAGAGTCAGCAATCCAGAAACAAGATAGGGCCATAGGTCCAACCGGAGTGGTTCACAGAATTAAAAGAAAGTGTGGCCACCATTTTTTATAAAACAAAGGAAGAGGTGCATTATCGGAGACCATCCACATTGCAGTCTCCCAGAGAGCATCACAATAACTCTTTTTGCCAATATCACAATGATATTGGTCATACAACTGATGACTGCATAGCATTGAAACAGGAAGTTCAGAACTTGATTGAGAGGGGAAAGCTGGGAGCTTATGTAAAAAAAAGAGGAGGTAACAGGCCTGACAATACTCACCGGGTTGGTCCAAGTAATGCTGCTCCGGAGGGAGCTATGGTTATAATTGAAAGGTTTGATGTCGAATCTGAGTACTTGGATCCTGATCCAACTCAAAACAGAGTGGGTACAATTGAGGAGTGTACAAGGACGGTCTCCGGACTCATTAATTTTTTTGAGTCACTTACAATTTTCGGAGGGGATACTATGACAGCTCATACTCCTTCTTCGAGGAAGAGGCACGTTCATACTTTAGCCTCCCAGCTAGAAGGAGGCATGACTTCCTATCAGTCACCAAATCCTTTCCCCTTCATTGTTTTTGATGAGGATGATTTAAGAGATATAGTTGGCCCTCATGAGGATGTTGTTGTCATAGGAGCATCTATTGGGGGCAATGACATAAGACGAATTCTGGTGGATACTGGAAGCTCAACCAATATCCTTTTCTTAACCACATATAAGAGAATGAAAAATCCAGCTGTAATTCAGAGTTTAGACAAATCAATTGTGGGCTTTACAGGCAGCTCAGCAGATGTGATCGGAGAGTTCGAAGAGGAAGTTCTATTGGGCAAGGGCCCTTTTAAGAAAATGGTCAGGATACTTTTTATCGTGGTGGATTGTCCCACTTGCTATAATGCTATTCTAGGGAGGTCTTGGCTTTCTAGGATGCATGTAGTGGCTTTGACAGTCCATCAGTGCTTGAAATATGCTGTTCAGGGACAAGTGGGAGTCGTCCGGAGCAGTCAAAAGATTGCAAGAGAATGTTATGCTACTGCTCTGGCACCCCAGACACTGGGGGCAGTTCGCATCAACGAGCAATAGCAGTTTGAGGGGCTTTCTAGGGGTGAGGGTGAAATTGATGACCCTAGAGAGACCCCTGGAGTATTGATACCGGTCGAAGAGGTAGAGACACACTATTTAGAAGAAGGAAGAAGTGTCAAGATAGGGTCTAAGATGCCACCCGTTTTGAAAAATGAAATGTTAAAGTTTTTGAAGAATCATCAGCACGTTTTTGCTTGGTGAAATGCTGATGTTACTGGGGTTCCAGCAGAAGTGATATCACATCACCTATCTGTCCGGAGAGACATAGCACTAGTGGTTCAAAAGAGAAGAGCTTTTTCTAAGAAGAAGGCTGATGTCATTGTGCAAGAGGTTGACAGGCTCACAAAGATGGGGCATATCAAGGAGTCTCAGTATCCTTTGTGGACTGCCAATCCGGTTCTAGTAAAGAAGAAAAATGGCAAGTGGCGCATGTGCATTGACTTCACAGATCTCAATAGAGCTTGCCCAAAAGATTTGTATCCGGTCCCCCCGGATTGATCAGTTAGTAGACTCCACCTCTGGGAACAAGCTGCTTTCCTTTATGGATGCTTCTCCGGATACAACCAGATTCAAGTAGATCCGAAGGATCAAGAGTATACCACATTTGTCACTGACAGAGGTCTCCATTGTTATAAGGTAATGCCGTTTGGGTTGAAAAATGCTGGGGATACTTATCAGAGGTTAGTAAACAAAGCTTTTGCTGATCAGATTGGAAGAAATATGGAAGTATACATTGATGACATGATGGTGAAGAGTGTGGATGAGCAATTGCATTTGTCTGATCTCCAAGAGACTTTGCCAACTTGGTAAAAGTAAATTTGAAATTAAACCCAGAAAAGTGTGTGTTCGGAGTGCAGTCCGGGAAGTTTCTGGGCTATATTATAAGTGAGCATGGAATACAACCCGATCCGGACCAGCTTAATGCTCTATTTCAAATGGAGCCTCCTCGAAATATTAAAGAAGTACAGCGACTGACGGGGAGATTAGCTGCCTTAAACAGATTTATCTCAAGGTCTTCGGACAGGTGCGCCCCGTTCTTTCAAACCTTGAAGGGTGCAAATGGATTCGATTGGACCCCACAGTGTGATGAGGCTTTCAATGAGATCAAGAAGCACCTGTCCTCCCCCAAAACTTTGTTTAAACCAGTTGATGGGGAGACACTCTTCGTATATTTGGCAGTTTCAAGTTGTGCCATCAGTGCTGTATTGGTAAGGGAGGTCGATGGTCATCCACATCCAGTGTACTACATCAGCAAAAGTTTGATGGATGCAGAAAGGCGTTACTTGAAACTCGAAAAATTAGCATTAACCCTGGTGATAGCTGCCAGGAAGATGAGGCCTTATTTCCAGGCTCATCCCATCATCGTCCGGACTTCTTTTCCCCTGAAGAATGTCCTCCAAAAGGCAGACATTTCAAGCAGGATGACTAAGTGGTCAATAGAGTTGGGAGACTTCGACATAGACTTTGCTCCTCGAACAGCAGTCAAGGCCCAAGCTGTGGCTGACTTTTTGGTTGAATTTCACTCCGACAGGGATTCAGAGCAGACTACTGACATGAAAGATAAAAAGGTATGGGTCGTCCGAACATATGGTGGATCTAGCACTATGGGATGTGGTGCAGGGGTGTGTTTGACTTCTCCATATGGTGACAAAATGTACCAAGCTATTTGTTTTGCTTTCAGGTCATCCAATAATGAGTCCAAATAAAAAGCAGCTATAGCTGGATTAAAATTAGCCTACATTTGTGGGGCTAAGAGGTTCATGCTACTAAGTGACTCCCAGCTTCTTATCCACCATGCTCAAGGGCAATCTGAGGCTAAAAAGGAGCAGCTTGTGAAATATTTACTCCTCCTCAAAAATGAAGCACTCAAGTTTAAAAGTGTTGTTTATGAGCACATACCCCGGACAGAAAATGAGCTAGCAGACTCATTAACAACAATAGCATACACAGAGTCATATCCATGGATCCATGTGCTGGAAAGCCCCTCCATTCAACTTAGTAGGGGTAAAGAAGAGGAAATTTTTGAAATACAAGTGAAACAACCTCAAGACTGGAGGTTTCCTCTCCTGCAATATCTCTCCGATGGTATCGTGCCTCCGGATAAATCACTAGCCAGAACATTGAAACACAAGGCTCGTGGTTTCATCATATTGAGAGAAGTGTTGTATAAAAAATCTTACAGTAAACCTCTCCTGCGCTGTTTGGGGGATGAAGAGTCTCAAGTAGTCCTCTCTGAATTGCATGATGGTGAAGGATCAGCCCATTGTGGATTCAGGGCTTTCACAAGAAGAGTTTTACTGGCCGGTTACTATTGCCATCTATCATGAAAGATGCTAAGGAATTTGTAAGAAGGTGTGACCCATGCCAGAGGTACAGCAATGAAATTCATGTCCCAGCCATTCCTTTAGAGTCAATTTCTGAGCCTATTCCTTTTGCTCGATGGGGTTTGGATTTAGTAGGGCCTCTCCCTATGGCCTCTGGAGGACGCAAAACAATAATCGTTGCTATAGATTACTTTTCGAAGTGGATTGAAGCAGCCCCTTTAGTAGGAACAACATCAAAAGCTGTTATAAAATTCATTTTATCCAACATCTGTTGCAGATTTGGTGTCCCACAAAAGATAACAACAGACAATGGGCCACAGTTCGACAATAGGAAAATGGAGAGCTTCTGTGCCTCAAGGGGTATACAACATTGTTTCTCTTCACCTTTGCACCCACAAGCAAATGGGCAAGTTGAAGTGGCTAATAGAACTATAATGTCCGGTTTAAAGAAGAATTTGGAAGGGGCTGATGGGAAGTGGCCTAGTTATTTACAAGAGGTCTTGTGGGCCTATCGGACAACACCTGGGGCTGCAACACAAGAGTCACCCTTTGCTTTGGTCTATGGGATGGATGCAGTAGCTCCCATAGAAGCAACTCTCCCATTATTTCGTGTTCACAACTTCTCCGAGCACGCTAACGATGTGGCAATCAGAGGTCAACTTGATTTGGTAGAAGAAAGACGAGTTAAAGCTCACCTTAGAGTTGCACACTATCAGGGTTTGATGAGAAGCAGGTTTGCTTCCAAAGTTAAAAGAAGAGATTTCCAACCGGGGGACAAGGTATTAAGGAAAGTTTTCTTACACACTAAAGAAAAGTTGTTCGGCAAATTGGCTCCGACTTGGGAAGGACCTTATATGGTTGTTGAAAGGCTTAAACCTGGAACATATTGGCTAGAAGTCAAGGATGGAAGAGTTTTGACTCATCCTTGGAATATCGAGCATCTCCGGATGTACTTGGAATAACATTTGTGTAAATATTTACTTGTTTAAACATCCATGTAAATATTTGGGGGCATACTCTTTCCTCCCTGGTTGCATGGGGAGGTTTAATCGAGGTGTCCGGGCTTTTAATGAAACTTGATGCCTTCTTAAAAAATTTCTAAAGTATTTTAAGTTTTGTCCTTTGTCACACTATCCGGACTGAAATAAAAGAGTGA
Organism: Limnanthes douglasii subsp. nivea; assembly: GCA_036936605.1. Lineage (NCBI taxonomy): Eukaryota > Viridiplantae > Streptophyta > Magnoliopsida > Brassicales > Limnanthaceae > Limnanthes > Limnanthes douglasii. Next base: position 38,383,625 of record JAUPFV010000002.1, read on the forward strand.
TGACCACTTAAATATTCGTCATCGGAGAATTTAAACACTCTCACTATGAAATAACTAAGGGCTATTTAAACTCTAGCCGGAGGATTTAAACACTCTCACTACGAAATAATTAAAGGCTGTTTGAACTCTAGTCATCAAAATTGGAACAAACAATGAAAGAAGATGAGAATTGCGTAAAACGGAAATATTCATTAAAATAACTTAAAGTGCCTTGGCCTTCCAAGGACTTTTGAATTATCAAAGAAGAACAAAAAAACCTATCCGGTCACAATTACAAAAAGAATGCCTTGGCCTTCCAAGGACTTTAGTCTGGATAAAAAGTAAAAAAGTAGTTCATAAATTAAGGCTGAGCCTTTGAAGATGGCTCAGCTTCATTTACCTTCTTCTTTCGCTTATGATCATCTTGATCTTCGCCTGGGCTCTCCCCGGTGCGTTCTTCGTCATCGGATGAGGAAGCACTAGAATAACCTTTCAAGTCTCCATCAGCCATTGTATGATACGGGAGGTCGTCAGACTCAACATGAAGCCATAAATCCCCTAGGTTCCTCTTCGGAAATTTCTCGTAGAAGAGCAAAACCATATCAGACCTTATTTTGGTATACTTTTCCTCCTGGGTATCAATCACGTTGTTGGCATAGGCATCGATCTTGGCTTGGATCTTGGCCTCCTGCTCCCTTAGCAAACTGGCTTTCTCCTCGGCAGCCTTGGACACTGTATTCTCAAGAGCAATTTTGTCATTGGTCAAGTTGGTGATGATTTGGTCTTTGGCCTTGGATTCTCCCTTTGAGGTGGCAAGGTCTTTCTCCAGACCGGACAACTTCTCCCGGAGCTCTCTAATGGTGTCCTCTAAAGTGGAGACTTTTGTGGTGCTTGCCTCTTGGTTTCTCTTCAACTCCTCAGTTTCTTCCTTTAAAATGGCAGCATTGGAAGTGTCAGTGCGAAGGTCATCGGATAGCCTCTCTTTGTCAGACTTGAGGTCTTTGATGATGTCGGCCTGATTTCGGACTTGTTTCTCCAACACAAGTACAGGCTGAACGTTTCTTAACAAAGAGTGGGCTATGGCATCCCTTTTACTAGAAACGATAAAGGTATTACCATTGAAAGTGACCGTGTTTGAGGTGCTCGGAGGGAGGTAAGGCCCGGCAAAGTCGTCTCTGGGAAGATTGATGAAGTATTCACCAAGCCCACCCAAACGGTGATGTCTACTCCGTCGATATTGATATCTCCCCCCTCGACCTCATCGGTATGGAAGTCACCCGGTATCTCCTCAGCATGCGTTGGGTCAGTAGGATCAGCTTGGAAAGAAGGCTCCGGAGCCCGGAGAGAAAGCTCGTCACCTTTGGAGGTCTTTTTCTTCTTGGCCTCTCTGTCTTTGCTTTCTCCTCCCCGTTTACGCTCTCTTTTAGAAGCTCTTGGAGGATTCGGGGAGGGCACTTCTTGCCTTTCAGCCTCCTGCTCCACCACTTCCAAGAGAGCAGCATCGATTTGGCTATGGACTGGCCCCTCCGGGTCTATTGGAGCATCCTTCTCTGCATCATCAGGATTAACACCACCCACCACCTTCTTGCCTTTCTTTTTACCCTTCATCTTGCTTGGAGCTTTGGCCCGGCCTGGCAGGTAGAGTGTCCCATCTGGTTCATGGGTCCTCTTAAGCACAACATCCGGAGGAGGCTGAGTAGTGAGCTCCTCCCAAGTCAAGTCTCTCCGACTTGTGGTGTTCCACAAGTGAGACCTTGCCAAGTTGCCACTGGTAAAAGAAGTATGGAACCGGTTCCCCCACCTCTCAGCAGTCCAAGCATTGATCTTGGTGCAAGTAGCCTGCCCGGTTTTCAGGTAATCACTAAATTCCTTGGGCAGTTCTGCTGAGGCAAAAGTAAGACCAATTTGTATAAACTAACTCTAAAAAAAAGGGAGAAAGAGACAAAAATATAAGGCAAGAGACTTACGGTCACTCCTCCACCTGCTTCTGAGGAGGCTTGGGTTCACTCCGGATTTGATCTTCTTTCCGTTCTCCCAAGCACCACTAACAAACAGGAACTGGGTCCTCCAATTCCTCTCCGCCTCTAACAAATCATCCACAGCCTTGAAATCATCCCCCATATTGAAATGGTAAAATGAGATGTGGTGGTTTCTACAAAGACTGGCCACAGCAGCAAACTCCTCCATTGGCAGAGGGATCCCGGAGAGCCTTGAAGCCATGATGCAGGACATGAGGGTGTACCAGGCGTTGGGGCTCAGCTGGCTCGGACAGAGTTTTATCAGATGGAAGTATCTGACAATCTCTGGGTCTAGTGGGAATCTGAGCCCCCAGTTGAATAGCTCCGTGAACATGACGATTTCGCTTAACTTACAGTCTATGGGAGTCTCTGGGTGTACAGGAATCCTGATCTTCACGTTCTCCGGTATTCCCCACTTCGTACGCATCCTGCCCAGCTCAGATGTGTGGATGAATGCGTAGTTGATTTTTTGCAAGGAGAGGAGGTACTTAACGCTCACCTTGTGAAAACAAGGCCCCACTCTTCCTTCGAGGCTCTCCGGCAGATCTGGATGCCTCAAACACAATTTCTCTTTGCCTTTGTCCTTTTTGGCAACTATAGCACTACTGGTTTGACCGGATGGCTCAGACTCAAATGGAGCCTCTTCAGCAGAGTCCTCCATTACTTCCTCCATAATTGTTGAAGGGTTTTCAGCAGCAGTAGTGGGGGGAGGGTTCAAATTTGACTCAGCCTTGTCTCCGGACTGCTGGGCCTCAGTGTTCTTTTGGATTCTGGCCTCCGGTAGAGTTTCTGGAGCAGATGTTTTTCTTTGAAGACTTGGACTGGTACCCTCCGGACCGGACAGTCTGTCCTTGGGAGCTCTAATAGGCACTTCAGACCCAGTGCTGCTGTCTTTAGCACCCGACTTTGAAGGAGTGCTTTTAGACCCTTGGCCCTTAACCAACCGGCCTCTTCTCCGGTCAACTAGCTTCTGAGGGGAGTGCTCCGTATCTGACCCCATTGCTATAAAGGGTGAAGGTTTTTTTAGACTAGTAACTGTTACTCCTGGCTCGACAGCAGGTTCCGATTCCTGAACTGAGGAACCAGAAATAATGGGGGAGAGGTTAGTTTGGAATAACTTTCTCGGCTTGATGCCTTTTAAGAAGAAGAACCTTGATCTGACTCTGTGGCAGAAGTGATTGGTCTATCAATAGGCGAAGTGGGTAACCCTGCCGCAATTCGTCTTTCCCTTTCGACCTTCTGAGCCTTCTCTAATTCAGAAAGGTTGAGCCACCCGCCTTTGATCAGAGCGTTCCTCGCTGTAAACATAAACTATTGAGCAAGTTTTTGCTTTAGAGAGAAATCTTTGAGAAATTTTGCAGAGTAAATGTGAAAGAGATGGTAAAATAGTAGAAAGTGTGTTTGAATTTATAGTAAATCTGAAAAAAGAAGTTGATTCCTAGGAGAATTCAAAAAGATTGGTAATGATTAAAAACGGCGCTCATGTCACCACCTTTAATTAAGAGGTTGCTTTTCGAAGAAGGTGGGTTCAAAATTCAAGGTGAAAAAATGGCTGAAGCAACCAATCAGAGAGCGACACGTGTCCCACGAACTCTGGCAAAAAACCGTTTGGATTCATGAAGCTTTATCGGTCCGGATGAAACCATAAGGCAAACAGACCTGTCCGGATTAAAACTACCCCTGATGTCGGACTGTTTTTCAGGTTTTTGACAAGAGTATTTGAACAAACACCTAAAAAAGGGGCTCCTGATGAGTCAGAATTCTGCCTGCTCCCCGGACATGGACAGATCGGTCCAAGGCCTCCGGACCGGACAGATCACTTCGAACAGTTAGCCCATAGGACTGTTCGAACTATGACAAAAGTACTAAAAAACCTAAACACTTCTTGACTAAGCTACTTGCTCTCCTACTTAGAGCTCATGGGTCTTTGAACATGACCCAGGTCCATTAAACATGACCCGAAAGCCCATAAGGGCCCACACATTAGGGTATAAATACCCAACCACCTGCATTAAGTGTGTGTAATGAGAATTAACTGCAACCAGCCAGCTTAATTATCTCTCTACTCTCTACTCTAAATATTAAATACCCCCATACTACTATAAAATACCAAACAAATTACAAGCCTACCCTCAGGTGATAATTATCCACACCAAGAGTTATGATCATTGGCCCATATTTTCTCTCACGCAATACTTCAGCTCCAATATCGCACAACCTAAGATGTGAAAGTATACGCCTCTACCGTTTTGGCAAAGCCAATAGGCTCGAAACGGTGTTTGTGATTACCTTGTTACCTTTACCAAGCACGATGTAAGTTATATTTATTTTAATTTTTAATTTTCATCTTAATGTTGTAATTTACTATCGATTGATACATTTTAAACATTTGTTCATGTTTTGTAGGTATCGTTCATGCCGTATTCGTACGTACGTGATGTTTGGGGTTATGCTCACGTAGCTTGGATGTATTCGACATTGAAGTTTTTTGACATTTTCGAAGCATACTATCCATTACAAGTGGCTAGACAGATGGGTCACATTCAGCAGGTAAAATTTATGGCTACTCGATTTAATATATTCGATGTTTTATGTTGTACGCAACGGACTAATATTTTCAATACAGGTACCTGGTGCGCTACGTTATATTCTTACAGGCTTTAGTAAGGTTCACCGTGCGAACACTATTTACAATTGGGACGCATTCACCTGGAATAACTGGGAGTCCCATAATATGGACCCTAGTCTGTGAGGTGGAGATTATATTGCAAGCATGAGGATGTTACCACTTTGATCTACTCTATATGGGTGCCGAAAAACCTATGGTTGTCGTTACCGATCCTGATTAGCACCGCGGCGATGCACTTATATGGGTGAACCCCTCTACCCTCACTTATGCCACTAAGTTGTATAATTTGATGCATTACCTACTCGATATTTAGGCCATGGAGGAGAGTAACCCTTGGATGAGTATGAAGGTGCTTCGCGGACCCTTAGACGAGTATTATCGGCTTGCGCGCCAATACATGGATTGATACTTTGTTTTACGTCATATGTATCTTATGTGTTATGGTTTGAGACTTTGTTTTACGTTTGAGACTTTGTTGTTTTAAAATATTTGGATATTTATACATTTGATATCTGTATTCTTTTTAGTTTGATAATCTGAAACTTTTTTTTATAACAAGACATCACCTCGCTAAAATGAGACCCAATATCAAGTCCCGCCTAAAAACAACTCCCTCCAAATATGAGTCTCGCCTAAAATGGTAACCCACCTAACATTTTCCTATAAAAATGACCAGAAATCTAGTCTAATAAGGCATCCACCTAACATTCACAAACAAAAAAAACACAAATACTTTTAGAGATGGAGTTCAATGTCGATGAAGACCATGAGTTGCTTCAGGCGGTGAAGGTTGTCGGCCGAGATATATCCAAAGATACGAGTGATACATTTTTCGAAAGGGTTCTATGTATGATGTATTTCAATTACGTTTGTTCAAGAACAACATGTCTTGTTGTGCGTAGTCGTGACAAAATCAAACGCATGTACCTTTTTGCCAAACCGCTCTAGCGTTTGTTGTTCATGTCATTCAAAATTAAGCAAGAAGCGGCTTCCGTCTGGAACATGATGGTGGTAGACTACGTCACTAGGGATATAGTAGCGTATCTAGAGGATGAGGCTACATCAAGGGAGGAGGTGGATGATGTTGAGGACAACATGGGATACGACTTCGACTACTGAGCATTCTGCTTTCTTCGGTTGTGTTTGGAGTTTTTATTTATTGATAAGTTGTTGTTTGATTTTGTGAATTTCAACATTTGTTATCTTAGTTGTTACGTTTTTCTAAGTTATTGTTTGAATCCTATGTTGTTTACGTCCAACTATCTTACTTTGTACGCATCTATTTGAAATCAAATTTTAGTTTTCGTTTTTGTTGTGTTTTTCCTCGAAAATTACTATAACGATGTTACTTAATGATTACCTACCTTGGAGTATAAAAAACCATCCCCAAATATGGCTAAAATCGGGTTTTCATTAAGTTTACAGTACACAAACGTACGCATATTTGCGTGCAAACGTGCATATTCACGCACGTTTACGCGAGCCGATATACATGTCTTCGCGTAAACGTGTGTGGATATGAACGTTTGTATGCGAATGTGCGCATGTTTTGTGTACTGTAAACTTAATGAAAACCCGGTTTTAGCCATATTTGCACTAGTTTAATTATGAGATATCTGTAAGATGAAAATAAGTGTTAAAATAAATTAAAACAAGAAATTCATAAGTAGCCAAAATTATTAAAAATAGAAAACACAAGAGACATAAAAAAAATCAAACAAATTATGTATCTTCAGATAAATCGTTGAATTGATCATCTCCATCTTTTAATGTAGGTGGTTGTACTGGTTTGATTTGGCGATATTTGTTGAGATGTTGTGCTAGTAGAATTGCCCAATTTTTAATGCCATCGCTAGTACGGAATCCATACCAACAAGGGTATATATCCGACAACGGTCCATCCAAGACAACCTGTAAATTTTGATAAACTAAAGTCATAAAATAACAACATAGAAATAATTAACAAACTATATTAATTTACTTACTTTCACAAAATGGTTACCATGCACGAAACCAATACCAACTTTTATGGTAAGACATGATCGAGGAGGCACACCACGTAAAGGAAGAGACGTGTATGAAAGTTGGAGAGATACGTGGTATACTATACATTGATACTGAGCGACTATCACCAAACCAAAGTCGGGTAATGTCATCTAGTGCACATTACCATGCTCGTATATTTTGAAATAATCCAATCTTCGTAATAGGTTATCAACGCGTTGTGCACCATCAAAAACCATCTCCCATAGATCACGCTGACCGAACAATTTGAGCATCAAATCAATTCTAACTTGTTTCCATGCCTTTACATTATTATATATCAATAAAGTTACGGACCTAAATCCACAATTACCATCAGAAGTTACGTCTTTGATGTTGGTTATGTAGTCGTGTAAGTAGTTGGGAAAACAACTCTCGTACGCGTTAGATTCTTTTCCCTTATTCGATTTTTTAGATCGAGTCACTTTCTCCTTTTTTGGTTGGGCTTTCGATTTGGGTTTGGCTTTGGGTACTAAAAATTCCTTAGCCACCAAGGCGATCGTGCTACCTATCATACCGGGAGTGCTATAGCCTAAACTACCATCGTATTCTCACTCGAATCGTCGTACCTTCATTGACGATAATAGCACAATCACATGAACTCGGTAAATTATGAATTTTCTTAATAACACAACCACACATTGCGAGAGTGAACCATAATTCCCCGGTCTTTTAAATATTTTTCTATATTATTTCTATGGATGTACATGAAAGTTAACCTATAATTTTGCTATCATAAGCCTCCTAGATGCGTGTATAGGACAAAACAAACTTTGTTCGAATGTTTCGAAGATGATAGAGTGTTGAATGTGAATCAACGAGTGAACTTTATCCCAAAATTGCTCAAATGTGCATTGTGTCGATTTCCCGTTTTAGGCTCGAGTGAGCACTCTCTTTCGTATAACATAACATTAAATTATTTAGAAGTGTAACAATTAATAAAATTAATTAATGTATAAAGATGATAATATAACTCACCGGTTGCTAGTGGGGTTGCCCAAATATTTAATTTTGTTCACGTGCATATTAAAGAATTTGTGTCCGTAAGTTCTATCAATTGTTTCATGACATAATCGAGAACCTTGAGACAATATGCGTAGGTTTGGTGTAACTCGTTAAGGTTTTTGTTATAATCTTTGATCGTCGCTGAATGGGAAACCGAGGCATAAAATTCTAGGAACTCTTTGGCCATATCTGCTTTGGACAAAAATTTCTTAGCGTATGAGAAATTTTTCCTATTGATATGCCAAGTGCATATCAAATGAGTTGCATCCGGAAATACATCATCAATAGCATTTATTAAAGCCAACGCCATATTAGTGACGATAATATTTGGTAATGCGCACATGTTATTCACCATCACTCTCCTTAGAACGCTTATTCACCATGTGTATTCTCTTTCGGAGCCATAAAAACAAAAGCTATACAAAAGGTTTTCAGCATCGAAGTTTGGCCAACTGTTTCTAGAAAAGGCATTTTATACCTTGTAGTCTTGTACGTGCTATCCATTACAAGAACTTGAGGAAAAATGTGCAATTGATCGATGCTTGTAGGATGATATCTCGTCAGTTGCTTTGTTTGTTCGCTCCCAAACATAGTACTCATGTTATTTTAACTAACCGAACAAATATTACATTTAGGTTTTGACCGCTTTATCTACCAAATGGTGTTTTTTATGCATGTTGTAGATGGTACACGTGCTAGATACAATATTGAGATCTCTTAACTTCAAACCATAGTATATATCTCTTGGCCGAGAATCGATTGTTGTGAGTTTACGAACATACTCCTCCTCTTCCACTTTTAGCCTCGCGGCTCATGAATGACCATCCACGTGTAAAAATGGTTGGTGGTTGTGTATCATATTTCTCACTACTAATTTCCAAAAACCATGTAGTTCTAATATCAGATTTTCCCTTCGCGTGAACGGACAACCGTGTTGTTTTTATAAACACTCTCGGTGCTTCTTCATATTTTTCAAAAATCCACGTATACACGATTTTGTATCTTCTTCGCGTATTCTTACGTGGTAACGTACAATGTGACGCACGAAAACGTGCGAATGTTTTGTCTGTTAGTCTAAATATTAAATTTTTATCTCAAATAATGTTTCCAAATGGTCAGTTAGTGGCTCCTCCTCCTCGTCCAGACAAAAATCTTCAAGATTGCAACTAAAATTGTCGGTATAGTCACTCAAATCCATGAAGCCTGAATTTTTGGTGATTTATGATTAGTTTTTTGTGATTTTTTATGGGTTTATGGTTAGTTTTAGATTGTGATAGATGAGAGAGTGGGTGGGTGAGAGAGAGAGAGGTGGAGGTTAAATTTGAGGGTTTTATATAGTGGGGCTAGTTTGGTCATTTCACATTTAAGGAAAAAAATCTGGTTTGGGGTCTCACTATAAGAAAAAGGGATCTCATTTTAGTTTTGCCCAATTAATTTTATATAATAACTTTCATAAGAATGAAGATTATATCAGTGTAATATATCAATAATATATCAAATTATTTATTAATAATCAAAGTGGATATAGTATGGATGCTAGGGTAGGGCAATAATAGTTATAAATTATTATTTTAGAAAAAACTAGATTTATGATATATATTTTGTGAGTTTTTTTAGATGCGAAATTATATGTAAATTAGTTGTGAAATAAATATGAAAAGAAACAATTGTGTTTTAGTAGCAGAATTACATGTGATTTGGTTGGAAATAAACAATTGGATTATTGTTGCATAATTACATGTAATTTGGTTGCTAAAAAACAATTGTGTTTCAGTTGCGGAATTATATGCAAATGTATTACAGATTTCTGACGAAAATAGTTGTTGGAAAAAAAAAATTGTTGTTAAATAAGTTTGATTGTATGAAAAAACAAAATACAAGCTTATTTTGTGAAAATAAGTGTTAATTTGTGTGAAAGAGCTAACTTTGTGTTTGCAAAAATATACACATTGTTGTGCTTAAGAAACTTTTTTAAAAAATAGATTGTATTCGAGTTGTGAATTAGGTGTAGTTTGATTGATAAAAAAATTGTGTTCTAGTTGCGGAATTACGTGTAATTTGGTTGAGAAAATAATAAAAATCTCTAAAAATATCACTCTTGGATTTCATTTTGTTGGTATTTAAAAAATAGACATATATATACATATTTAAAAAATAAAAAATTGAGTTAGAGTTCGAAAGATATGAAGTTCTGAAGGTAGATTGTTTATGTATGTACGTATTTGTGTTTTCAGAGGTATTGTTGGAAGAAATTATAATGCATATGATTTTTCGTAAACTTCAAAATCCACGTGGTTATCAGTAATTTAATATATATACCCGGATGGCTATCGCTAATTTTTCTATTATATAATTATAGAACGTAACATTAATATGGTTGGACTGAGTTGTGACCATTTAAATAGATTATAACTATTAGAGATTTTAAAAATATTTTATTATTTACTTTAAAAATATTTATAAAAAATACTTATTTTTAGCATATGTTAGAGTTTTTGGTTCTCCAAGAATGATCCAAAACAAATCTATATACAAGCTAGCTCAAATCTCTAATCATTCTGCTTATCTTCTCCTACTGCCTCCTTTCTTCATGCCAAGCCCCAAATCAACTAGAGTTGTCACCTACAATGACCCCACTTTTCACCCCAAAGATTTCCCCAATCTTCCACTTGAAAAATTAATCAAGCAATCATCACAAGACAAAAATCAGAATATAGGTGTGAGGGATCACATAAGAAATTTGGATGCTGGAATGATATCATTTGCAAAAACTTGAAAGCCTAACAAACATAAAGATGAATTTAAGCCAATTAAGGCGGAACATAAAAATGATCATATATCGATCAAATTATCTAAAAAAGATAAATACATATTGTTGATATATGTTAAATCCACCTTAATAGCTAAATTTTCGCAAGGTATTGTAATTGACCAATTCTTAAATTCGGTAAATTTTTCTGGAAATTATAGCATAGTTAAATGGGACTCAAGACACATATTACTTGAGTTTGATCTTGAGGAAGATATCTGTAAAATATGGGCAAGGGGCATATGAACAGTGGGGGATAAATCTATGAGATTGGTGAAGTGGTCTGCTGAGTTCAATCCTAAATTTGAAAGTCCTATTACACCGGTTTGGATAAGGATTGAACAAATACCAGAATTCCTCTAAAACAATAATATGATCCATACTATAGCATCTACTATTGGTCATCTTCTCAAAATCAAAGTGTTTGGAAAAAATAAAGCTTATTATAATGTCTGTTAAGCTTTTGTGGAATTGGATGTATCTAACAAACTTCAAAACTACATATGGGTAGGTTTTGGAGAAAACCTGGGATGTTGGTTTAATATAAGCTATAAATTACCACTTGGGTCACATTCAAGACTCATGCAAAAAAATTAGTGGAAAATATCAAGCTCTGGATGATTTAAAGATGAACGCTAATGATATCAATTCTACTGAAATTCAGACAAAGAACTTCAAAAGCAGGGTCAAGGACAACTACAGACTAAAATCTATAGTTGTGGCTACTAATCATAAGGATGAAACAAGACAGTTCATCAATTAAAACAAAGATCTCTACACAGAGAACGACAATCTCAATTTAAGCAGTTCCTGAAAGCAAACCTGATTTTAAAATCAATGGTATTGCAATTCTTCACTAAATTATCCAACTCCAGGAAGCTAAATCCATTAATGAAGAAGAAATCATTGAGATTATACAAACCCTCAGTTATGGGTTCAACAAACCAACTTCTTAAGACTAAGGAAATTTGATTTTCGGTGATGTTACTCCTTTTCAATACAACATTAGCCTTCCTTCTTCTCCAGTCCTAAAAAGGAAAAATGTGGACAAAGGGTTTCAAGATGTTATCAACAAAAAACTTAAAGCAACAAAAAGGAAAAGGAAACCAAATACTCTCGTTATTAAATCCTTAAAATTCTGTGGAATCAGTATTACTACAATCTATGTTCCTAATGATGATCAAACTGATTAGTTGGAATATGAGAGACATTAGGAACAAACCTTCTATCATCCACAAAGAGAAGCTTAATTTGGTGCAGGAGACCCTTATCAACTTAGGTAACATTGAAAAATATTGCCTTAAAGTTTAGTTTTCCTAAATATATTGCTAACATTTCAAATAAGATTTCGTTCTTTTGGAAAAATGATTTTATTGTTAATACTATTCTTAATCATCCTCAATATTTACATGTTGAATTATCTTATGCTGATGATAACAAAAAAATTATCTAACAATTGTATATGCTAAGTGCCAAAGATCTAACATATTGAATCTCTGGAATGCTTTAAGAAACGTGTCTAACCCAGCTAAAGAATGAATTATTCTTGGTGATTTTAATGTTATTACTTCTAACGAGAAACAACTTGGTTGCAATACATTTTGCTATAATAGTTCAGAAGATTTCAATGATTCAATTAGAGACTATCAGCTTGAAGATGCAGGTTATACTGAATCAAAATTTACGTGGTCTAACGACTCCAAATGGAAACGTTTAGACAGAGCTCTTATTAATCCTTCCTGGGTTGCCTATTTTAAAGAAACTAAAGTTACCCACATGGCAAGAACTTGTTCTGACCATGATCATTTATGTGTTACTTTGATTAAAGATAACTACAACTCTAAGAATATCTTCAAATTTTTAGATATGTGGATTATGGACACTGAATTTTTATCTTTTGTAGATAACAAATGAAAGCAGAATATACAGGGTTATCCTTTCTATTCTTTTTGGCGTAAGATCAAAAGATTAAAGAAAGGTTTGAAGGAAATGGAGAGTTTCTGCGCCTCAAGGGGTATACAACATTGTTTCTCTTCACCTTTCCACCCACAAGCGAATGGTCAGGTTGAAGTGGCTAACAGAACTATACTGTCCCGTTTAAAGAAAAATTTGGAAGGGGCTGCTGGGAAGTGGCCTAACTATTTACAATAGGTTTTGTGAGCCTACCGGACTACACCTGGGGCTGCAACACAAGAGTCACCTTTTGCCTTGGTATATGGGATGGATGCAATAGCCCCCATAGAAGCAACTCTCCCTTCATTTCGGGTTCACAACTTCTCCGAACACGCAAACGAAGTAGCAGTCAGAGGCCAGCTTGACCTAATAGAGGAAATACGAGTTAAGGCTCAGCTGCACACTATCAAGGTTTGATGAGAAGCAAGTTTGCTTCTAGAGTTAAAAGAAGACATTTCCAGCCGGGGGATAAGGTATTGAGGAAAGTCTTCTTACACACTAAAGAGAAGCTGCTCGGCAAACTGGCCCCAACTTGGGAAGGGCCTTATATGGTCATTGAAAGGCTCAAACCTGGAACATATTGGCTCGAAGACAAGGATGGAAGGGTTTTAAATCACCCTTGGAATATTGAACATCTTCGGATGTACTTGGAACAGAAGCTATGTAAATATTTACTTGTTTAAAAATCCATGTAAATATTTGGGGGCATACTCTTTCCTACCCTGGTGGCACGGGGAGGTTTTAATGAGGTGTCCGGGCTTTTTAATAAAATTTGATGCCTTCTTAAAAAATATTCGAAGTGTTCTTACTTTGTTTTTTGTCACACCATCCGGATTGAAGTAAAAGAATGATAACCACTTAAACATTTGTCATCGGAGAATTTAAACACTCTCACTTTAGACTGTTTATGAAATAACTAAGGGCTATTTAAACACTAGCCACCAAAATTGAAACAAACTATGAAAGGATGCAAGAATTGTGCAAAACAAAGATATTCATTGAAATAACTTAAGTGCCTTGGCCTTCCAAGGAATTTTAAATAGTCAAACAAAACAAAGGATCTATCTGGTCAGATACCGGACACAATAAAAAAAATGCCTTGGCCTTCCAATGACTTTAGTTTAGGTAACATGAAAAGTGAAAAGATAATTCATAATTTAAGACTGAGCATTTGAAGATGGCTCGGCCTCACTTATCTTCTTCTTCTTCTTGGGATCGTCTTTCTCTTTGTGAGGGCCCTCCCCGGTGTTTTCTTCTTCTTCAGAGGAGGAAGCACTGGAATAATCAGGCAAGTCTCTATCAGCCATGGTGTGGAAGGGAATGTCTTCGTACTCTACATGAAGCTACAAATCTCCCAGGTTCCTCTTCGGGAACTTCTCATGAAAGAGCAGGACCATGTCTGACCTCACCTTGGCATACATTTGCTCTTGAGTATCTATCACGTTGTTGGCATAAGCAACGATCTTGGCCTGAATTTTGGCCTCCTGCTCCTTTAGCAGATCAGCTTTCTCCTCTATAGCCTTGGACACTATGTTCTCAAGCGCAATCTTGTCATTTGTCAAGTTGTGGATGACTTGATCCTTGGCCTTGGCCTCCTCTTTTGAATAGGTGAGATCTTTCTCTAATCCGGAAAACTTCTCCCGGAGCTCCTTGATAGTGTCTTCTAGAGTGGCAACTTTTGTGGTCCACCCTTCTTGGCTCTTCTTCAGCTCCTCGTTTTCTCCCTTTAAAATGTCAGCATGTTGAGTGGCAGTAAGAAGATCATCGGAAAGTCTCTCTTTGTCAGACTTGAGATCTTTGATAGTATCTGCCTGACTTCGAACTTGCTTCTCCAATACAAGCACTGGCTGAACACTACTTAATATGGAGTGAGCTATAATATCCCTTTCACTTGAAACAGTAAAAGTCTTACCATTAAAAGTGACGGTGTTCGAAGTACTCGAAGGGAGGTAAGGCCCAGAAAAATCATCTTTAGGAGGTTGGCAAAGTAGTCACCAAGTCCATCAAGACCGGTGATGTCAACCCCATCAATGCTATGGTCTCCTCCTCCAACCTCGTCGGTTTGAAAATCACCAGGGATCTCCTCTGCTTTTGTTGGATCAGTAGGATCAACAGGGGGAGAGGCTCCGGAGGTCGGAGAGAAAGTTCATCACCCCTGGAGGTCTTTTTCTTCTTAGCCTCCATGTCCTTGCTTTCAGCTCCCCGTTTTCGGTCTCTTTTGGGAGCCCTTGGGGGTTTTGGGGATCGAACCTCTTCCCTAACACTCTCATGCTCTACCACTTCTAAGAGAGTAACATCGATCTGGCTTGGGGCTGGCCCCTCCGGATTTGTTGGAACAGCCTCCTCCACCTCAGCAGGGTTAACTTCACCTACCACCTTCTTGCCCTTCTTCTTATTTCATTTCATCTTACTCGGGGCCTTGGCCCGTCCTGGCAAGTAAAGTGACCCATCCGGTTCGTACGTTCTCTTGAGGACTACATCCGGAGGGGATGGAGTGGTGAGTTCTTCCAAGGTCAAGTCTCTCCGACCAGTAGTGTCTAAGAGGTGAGACCTTGCAAAGTTGTCTCATGTGAAAGCATCGTGAAACCGGTTCCCCCACTTTTCAGCAGCCCAAGTGTTGATCTTGGTACAAGTGGTCTGCCCAGATTTTAGGTAGTCATTGAAGTCTTTGGGCAGTTCTGCTAAGAAAAAAGACAAGACCAGTCAGTTTAAACAAATTCGATAAAAGAAGAAATAAAAATATAAAGTATGAGCCTTACGATCACTCCTCCATCTGCTGGTGAGGAGACTTGGATTGACTCCGGCTTTGATTTTCCTCCCGTTCTCCCAAGCACCACTTACGAACAGGAATTGAGTCCTCCAATTTCTCTCCGACTCAAGCAGATCATCCACTGCTTTATAATTATCACCCATGTTGAAGTGATAGAAGGGAATATGGTGGTTCCTGCAAATTCCTCCATTGGTAGAGGAATCCCGGAGAGCCTGGAGGCCATGATGCAGGCCATAAGTCTGTACCAGGCGTTGGGGCTTAGTTGACTGGGACAGAGCTTGATAAGATGGAAATACCTAACTATTTCTGGATCCAAGGGGAACCTTAAACCCCAGTTAAAGAACTCAGTGAAGATGACTATTTCACTGAGTTTGCAATCCATTGGGGTTTCGGGGTCTATGGGATTCTTATCTTCACATTCTTCGGAATCCCCCACTTCGTATGCATCCGGCCCAACTCAGCTGTATGGATGAAAGTGTAATTGGTCTTTTACAAGGCAAGGAGATATTTAACATTGACATTGTGGAAACAAGGTCCCGCTTTTCCTTCAAGACACCCCGGCAGATCCGGATGCCTTAAGCATAGCTTCTCCTTGCCTTTATCCTTTTGGGCAGCAACATCACCACTAGTCTGTCCGGAAGGTTTGGACTCGAATGGATCCTCTTCGATAGAGTCCTCCATTATTTCCTTCATGATTGAGGAAGGGTTTTCAGTTGTATTGATGAAGGGGGAGTTTGGAGTTGGTTCAGTCTGACCACCGGACTGATGAGCTTCAGTGCTCTCCTGCACTCTAGCCTCCGGCTGGGGCTCTAATGTGGAGGTTTCTCTTCGGGGGCTTGAGCCAGTGGCCTCCGGACCGGACAGCCTGTCCCTGGGTGCTTTTATGGGTACTTCTGACCCTGTACTGCTGTCTTTGGCACCTGATTTCGAAGGGGTGCCCTTGGAAGCCTGCCTTTTGACCAGCCGGCCTTTTCTTCGATCAACCAGCTTGTGAGGAGAAGTATCAGCATCTGACCCCATGGCTAAGAATGGGGAAGGTTTTTTAAAACTGGTAACTGTTAAACCTGGTTCAACTGTGGGTTCTGACTCTTGAACCGAAGAACCTGAGATGATAGGGGAAAGACTGGTTTGAAACAATATCTTCGGTTTGACACCCTTTGTGGAGGAAGAACCCTGGTTAGACTCTGTAGCTGAGATTGCTGGTTTGTCGATGGGTGAAGTGGGTAAGCCTGCTGCGATGCGCCTTTCCTTTCGACTTTTTGTTCATTTTCTAGTTCAGATAGATTGAGCCACCCACCTTTGATTAGAGTGTTCCTAGCCGTGAACATAAACGATCTAAGTAAAGAACTTGTGTTTGAGAGAGAAAGCTCTGAAGATTATCAAAGTGAAAATGAAAGTGATAGTAAAACAGTGGAAAAGTATCTTAATTTATAGTAAACCTCAAAAAGAAGTCTTGATTCCTAGGAGAATTCGAAAAGATTAGCAATGATTAAAAGACGGCGCTGATGTCACCTTCATTAATGAATAGGTTGCTTTTCAGAGAAGGTGGGTGCGAAATTCAAGGTGAAAAAACGTCTAAAGCAACGAACCAAAGAGTGACACGTGTCCCATGTACTTTTGCAAAAAACCGTTTAGATTCAAAGAGCTTTTTCCGTCCGGATAAAACCATAACATAATTCGAAAGACCTGTCCGGATAAAACTGCCACTGACAACAGACTATTTTTCAGGTTTTGACAAAGGTGATTTGAACAAACACCTAAAAAAGGGGCTACTAATGAGTCTGGATTCTGTTACCTCTTCGGACAGGGACAGTTCGGACAAAGACCATCTAAACCGGACAGGGCAGTTCGAACACCTCATCCATTGGACTGTTCAAACAAGGACTAAAGTACTTAAAAACCTAATCACTTCTTGACTAAGCTGCCTGCTCTCCTACTAAGAGCTCATGGGTCCTTAAACTTGACCTATGTCTATTAAACATGACCCGAAAGCCCATAAGGCCCAAATGTAAGGGTATAAATACCCAACCACCAACATTAAATGAGGGTAATAAAAATTAAATACAACTAGGCTGCTTAATTCTCCCTCTACTCTATACTCAAACATTAAATACTTACAAACTTCCACAAACTCTAAACAAAAATTACAAACTTACCCTCAGACAAAAATAAACCACACCAATAATAAGTTAAAGTTTTCTAAAGCTAATGTTATCTACATTTAATCTATCAGAATGGAAGAGTCCTACTGGAAAATTGGTTGAATGAAGGGGATAGAAACACTAAAACCTTTCTTGGCTATGTCTCCAAGAGAAGAATCAGCACTATAAGAAGCATGAAACTAAGGGATGATTGGATTGTCGACAATAATAAGATTGGTGAAACTATTGAATCCTACTTCAAAGAGATTATAACATCTAATCTTTATATGAATGATGATGAGGAATACAATATGATGCAATATAACATATTTAATATCATTATTAAGCTTGTTAGGACCAAAGATATTGACTTACTTCTCAAGCTTCCATTTGAAGAGGAAATTCACAGCATCATTAATAATCTCAATCTTTCTAGTGAGATCGGAATGGATGGCTTCAATAGTTGTTTATTCAAGTCTTGTTGGTCTATCATAAAAAAAAATCTTTGTTATGCTTTGTTATCCTTCATGCAGGGTCATAACTTTCCTTGCTGAATTATGGCCACAAGTTTGTGCCTAATTCTAAAAAATATCAACCCTACAACATGGAAAGAATTTCGCCCGACTAGCTTATGTACCTTATTTAATAGAATAATGTCTAAAATTATAAACAATAGACTTATAAACATTCTACCTAAAATAATTTCTAAAACGCAAGGTGGTTTTGTTATTAACAAATCTATAAAATATAATATATTAATAGCTAAAGAACTTGCACATATCTTAACAAAAAAATCAAAGTTGGCAATATTATGATTCATATATATATATATATATCTAAAGCATTTGACAAAATGTCTCATGCTTTCATCCTTAAAGTCATTATATTATTTGGCTTCTTTCCTCGTCTTGTTAGCATTATAAGCAAGTAAATTAAATCTATCTACATATCTATTCTAATTAATGGCAAAACTATTGGTTATTTTTAAACCAAGAGAGACTTGAGACACTGAGATCCCTTCTCTCCCAGTATCTTTATAATTGGTGAATAAGCTCTTTTAAGAGGTCTTTCTAGTTTATTTAACTCTAATAAGTCTATGAAATACTCCTCTAGATTTGATTATATAATACCATGCTTAGCATTCACGGATGATCTACTAATATTCACTAATGGTCTTAGTTTTTCTATATATACTCTTAGTAGATTTCTTCAAGTATATTACGATGTGTCTGGACAAATCGTCAACAAAGATAAAACTAAGATTCTTAATTTTAATAATTTTCCTAATTCTAATATTTCTAAGTCATTAATCTTAATGGGTTTAGTTCTTAACACCTCCTTGCAGATTACTTGGGTATAACTTAAAGCATTAACAAGGCTAGCAATTTTATTGGTTTGCTCAACAAAATAAATAAATAAAATTGTCCATCTTTTTTATGGAGGCAAAATTGTCCTAATCAACTCAGTCCTGATGTTGATACCTTTGTATTGGATTCAAAATACATGTATTCCTAACAATGTTATCAACAAAATTGAAAAAACATTTAATAAATTTATGTGGGGATCTACCTCAAATGATTAAAGGATCCACTGAACATCTTGGTCAGCTATCTGCAAGCCATTTGCAGAAGGAAGTCTCAACTTCAGGAAAATTTCTAATATCCAAGATGTTTTTTCCTACAAAATGTGGGTTAATTTTTTAGCAAATAAAAGTCTATGGGCTAAATTCATGAATAATACTTAGTGCAAGAATACTCACCCGCTAGTTGTTGACTATACCAAAAAATTCTCCTTGGTCTGTAAAATATTATATGACATCAAAGCCATAGCTGAGCCTAACATACGCTGGATTCTCGGCAAAGGGGAGACTGACTTTTGGTTGGAGAACTGACACAATCACTCTCCATTCATTATCCTGGATATAAACAAGACAATAGATGGTTTAGAAGTGAAAATGTTAATGCTTACTGAAATAATAACTCTTGGAATACTTACATATTTTCTGGTTTTCTTTCTCAAAATAGAATTAATATCATTAAGGATACCAGGATAAACATTAATAAGGAGGACTCCATTATGTGGAAAACTGTTAAGGATTACAAATTCAATATTAAAGACAGTTGGAATATCATAAGACATTGTCACAATCAATCAAAGATGTTTGATAACCTATAAAATCCTATTACTCCCATGAATTTTTCTTTTCTCTTATAGAAGTTATTACATAATTATTTATTTATCGATTATATATTACAAAAGAGACATTTTACAATTGTCTTTAAATATCAGTTTTGTGAATCTATTGAAGCTCAAATCACCTATTTATTGTCTGTAATTTTGCTTGGCATTTATGGTCTTACTTTACTTGTTTGTTCAATATCATAATCAATATAAATATGAATATTGCTCATATGACCAAAAACTGGTTATGGCTAATCTGAAAACAAAATTCATATTAGACACATTATACCTCATATTATAAACTAGGTAATTTGGAACAATAAAAACATATGAGATTAAGGGGAAACAATATATTGTTATACATGTTTTATATAGTCTTGATATGGCTAACCTTCTTAAAACCTAAACATTGACACGTAGACACAAATGTTGTTGAAGAGATTGGATGCATGAATTATTTTAAACTTTAAAAAAAAGATCGCTTACCTTCAATGGACTGGTCATAAGCATAACATGCTGAAAATGAACACGGATGCTTCTTGTCTTCACAATGGGGAATCTGCTGGATGTATTATCATAAAAAACTTCTCTAGAGATATGGTAGCATGGAATGACAACTTATATGGTAAAATAAGCCCTCTAATGGCTGAAGCTAGAGCCTTGCTTGATGGTCTCATCACCTGCTGAAAAAAAAGGTTGGTAAGAGGTAATATTGAAACAGACTCGTTAGTTCTAGTAAACATTCTAGCCAAAGGTAATCAACCCTGGTTTTTTGCTCATATATTAATAAGTTGTAGATATGTTATTACATTTTCAATGATTATAACTCATATTTCTAGATTCTAAAACCAAACCACTGATTGGCTTGCAATATGAACTCTAAAATGCAAGATAAAAACTGATATCTATACCAATCTAATGCCTTCTCATCTGAATGCAATTAGTTTTTTGGAAAGCTTAGGCATAGTTTACATTTATAATTGATTATTTGTCGTCATTGTCCTAGATTAACTAACTTTTTTACCTGACTAATTTTAAGAATGCAAGAATCTAAGTAACTCGTTTACCTTGTTAATTTTGAAATTCAATTGAGGTGTGCTATCCAGTTATATGTTTGGGATCATTATTTGAGAATGGAAAATTCCAGGATATGATAGAGTTTTTCCCTTTGTGACTCTCTCGATACCAAGATTTATATGATTTGTTTGGATTTGGCTAGATTAATCAGGAGATCCGATTAGTTCTAGATTAATTTATCAAAATTATATCTAAATTATGATCTCTTTTCTGGTCATTCTAATTTTAGATTTCTAGAAAATTACATGTATCAGCATCTTCTCCGCCCTCTAATTGTCTCGCAGACTGCTCCATTGATTAGTGCAGAATTAGCATGAGTCCAGATCATTGAATATCCGATGGAATCCATCTGAAGAGCCACCTTCTTCCTTGAGAACTATTTTTCTCTTATTCAATAGATTACATTGAAAGATAAAATCCAGTATTCAAGTCAAGGTAGCCTGAGGAAAGCATCTCGGGTACCCCCTTGATCATGGATTATTCTCTTGCTCTATTATCATTGGAGCTTATCATATGCAAAAAATTCTTCTTTGAAATGAGTAAGTGTTAAGAAGAATTACATGTATTTGCGATGATTCCTGTTTTCTTCTTGAAAATGAAGATCCAGATGAATCTTATTATTATATCTCAGATTTTTAAAATCTAATTGTTGTTTATTTTCTTTCTTTTTCGTCGATTATTGGAATCAGCTGATGTGCTCAATAATTGATCCAATATTGATTCAATATGTATCAGGCCCTATCATAATTGTGATATCAATAATTCAATAAATACCATTTTTAATTTTTAAAAAATATTTATAAAAAACATATGAAATAAAATAATGGTTGTTACAAATTCTTAAATCATATTTTGAGAAGTGGTTCAAAAGTATTAAAAAAAGTTTTACGATAGGTGTATTTCATAATACATTGTCAGACATGGATTCAATATATAAATCAAAATGATTCAAAACTTAAAAAGGCTACTAGCCACAAAAATATACAGCATCAAAATTCACGTCGGATCTAATACAACGAGCAAACAAATGCAATTATCACGAAAGGAGAGGTGGCTGCAAAACAACATAAACAAGAAAGTAAGCTAGCAGTCGGTAAGGGTTACAATGGAAAATTAATTTTGGTACCAAATAATCTAAAAAGAACGTTATAAATTATACAATATGAAACCGTAGATGCAAGCACAAGAGGAGAGCAAAAAATCCTAGCATTTCTCTCTCGTCCTACGGGGTAGCTTACCGTGTCAAAGCAAAAAGATCAAAGGTATCAGTTTTGAGTAGAAGACCAATTGACGCCTCACTAACTAAGGAATGTCAATTAATGATATTTAAAGTAAACTCGGATTTAAAGCTGACATAACCCCAAATATTATGAGCGAAGTTAGAGTTATAGATAATATGATTTATAATTTCAGAGTCGGAGTTACATAAGCCACAATTCGATAAAGAGTTTAATTTCTAACTCAGAAGCTTGTCTAGTGACAAATGACGCTTTAAGGGTTTAATATGGGGCTAATTAACATGAGTATGGGTTAACCTTTAATTTTTAACCTTCCATAATATTGATATCGTCCAATTACACAAATATCCTTCCTAAATAAAATAAAAATAAAATATAAGTTGACCTACTTTTCAACTTTCAAAATCTATGAAAAACAGTCATTAGACTTCTTTTTCTTCGACAAATACTCTAATAACATTTTTTTCTTCGACGAAACCAATTCATTCTTCGTGAATTAATCCGGTCATGTTAAAAATGGTGAAAATTGTGATTCAAGATAAATATATAATCAAGTATGTTCGAGCAATTTGATAAAATGATTATTTATTTATTGTATTTGCATACAAATGTGTTGGTATATAGAATATAATTCATTTTGGTGGTTAATTAGCACACCTAGAAGCAGCGCCAACGCATATGCCTGGAAATGCATTGGCATTTTGTCTTGCAGTGCAAATACCACTAAGTGGTAGTGTAATGTACACTCGAACCTATTGAATAACTATGTTGTTTTCCAATGTACGTAAGCAAACAAACATACTACCACCTGAGAGTTCTTGACCGAAAAAATATGATGAAAGAGAAACAAAAAAGTTAAAAGTCTTTGTTGACCGAGTAATTAAGATTATTCTTCTTTGGGTTGGTCTAAATAGTCTATAGTTGATTATATTCTTTATCTTTGTCTAGATGTTTATATTGGATATTTTTTATCGGTTAATGTTTGTCGATGTTTATAGATGATGTTTATATCAGATGTTTTGGGGTTTTTTTAGTTTTGTCTATCAATGTTTTGGTGTCAGAATTAAAATTTACTCTACTACTTTGTTATTTTGTTGATTTTTTTCAAGAATAACTTTACTTGTAACTTATAAATGTTCATACTTTTCATTTCTAACTAATTTTTGGGGCTGCAAAATGTTGCCTTTTATAGCCTTTACACTAGAAGTATAAACTAGATAAAGTGCCAGTGCATATATGAATTGGCAATGCAATTGGTATATAATCCTAGTGTGTAGTGCACCGACTGTATAGTTCTTTCATACCGTTTATGTGCGTTAACTTGTAGAAGTTAACTTACTTATTAAACAAGATGTAACCTTACCTTCTGGTTGTATTAACAGTTCAAGTGATACATATTTTCACCACACCATGCAGTGGCAGTGGAATATCTCCATATAAAAAATAAAGTTAACTTGCAATATGAGCTAATTAACTTGCATATTGAGACAATAATATGTTTTTTTCCTTCATACTAGTAGTATGTGATAAGGGAGTAATTCGCCGATATTGATAATAAGGAGTCAATTGTAAATAGAAGGAAATTAATATGTCTGTGACGGTATTTATCTTTTATTAGAGGATAATTTGTAAACAAAGTATTTTATGAAGGACTAAAAGAAAAATAAAACAAGCCCACCAAGGATATTAATGGGTCCACCCTTCCCCACTATAAAAGGAGACCCATTATTCTTGGTAGGTGGGGCATTCTGGAATATAATATTCTCTTTCTACTTTCTCTCTCTACATTTGTGCTCTAGTCACATCAGGTCTAAGATCCAATATCTTTCTTAGTCATTTATTCTCTCATCATTGGCGCCGTCTGTGGGAATCTGTGATACCAAAAAGGAATCTTTTTCTTTGAAAATCGCGATCTGATCTTAAAGAATGAATGACAAAGTTGTCGGAGAGAGGGTCGGGAGAGAAGTGGCCCGAGCCGTTTCACTATCTGAAGGCGAAGAAGCCCCGGGTCGGGAGTATTATGCCCAGGGTCGGGACAAGTGTTCGACCCTTATCATGACCAGAAGACAGCTGCTGGAAGACATTGCCAGATTAAACGCTGAGAAAGAACGGGCGTTAGACGAAAAAAGAGTTCGTGAAGGAAAAGGTAAAGAACCACTCATAGATAACCGCATCAAAGGAAACCCGACTGCGGGACATCGCATCGAGGCCCGACCTGTTAGATATTATCGGGAGCCTCGCCCAAAGGGCAGACAGAATAGCAGAGAGGAGCGATACCCGGAGGATAACCGCGGCGTCTCCGCCGACTACACTTCGGACGACTCGTCGGGAAGGGAGTACCGACGCAAGAAAATGCTAAACAAACGCACGCAGAAAAACCGTTCCCGATGGGATAGGGCATCCCATTCAGATTCTCCTAAGTACAAGAGGGTAGCACCGAGAAAAGAGCACCAGCGTCGTTTGAGAAAGAATAAATGCAAGCAGGCAGCAGAGAAGAGCGGGTAGCTCTACCTCAGGTCCAGTGACAACCTTCGAACAGCCAGAACCAGGGGTACTGAACTAGTAGCCAATTCATCAACCCCGGGGACGAAGATCTCTACGGGATTCAGACCGAAGGGCTCGGAGGCGGAGCGTTCGGATTCAGAATGGATTGGAGAGCTTCACCGTTGTCCGATGAGATATTATCGGGGCATCTCCCGAAGAGGTTTGATATTTCCAAATTGGAAAAGTATGAGGGAAAGAGGGACCCGGATAATCACTTGGAATCCTTCAAAAACTTTATGTTGAGTTTCGACAACGATGATAAACTTTTATGTCGGGCATTTTCGATGACCTTCATGGATCGAGCGTTCAAGTGGTACAACCGGTTACCACAGGGTTGTATTAAAAGCTTGGGGATGTTCTGGACGATGTTCCGACAACACTTCGTCGGAAGCAAGAGTTTCCGAGCTAATGGAGATACCATCATGAATTGTAAGCAGAGGTTGAGAGAGAGCCTCAGGGATTACACCAGGCGTTTTTTGACGCTAAGACCGACCTGGATCATTGCGAGGAGAACGTGGCGCTAACCGCGTATCGCTTGGGTTTTCTCCCGGGACCGATGAAGCAAGCGGTTACTAAAAAACAAGTGTTTACTTTTTCCGCCCTTCTGGGTCAAATAGAAAAACAGATACTGATAGAAGAAACTGAGGCGTCCGAACTGGCGGCGCAAATTCAGCAGAGCGCGCAGGCATCGGTCGTTATAAAACAAGGGGCTCAATTCAGCTATGCTCAGCAAGCCCAGCCGGTCAGCACGATACCACCGACCCAATCCTTACCAATCAAGCCTTCGGCTCCTCGGAGCCAAAAAGCAAAGCAGACGAGTCAAGTGGTTTCGCGACCCATGTCTAACAAGTGGATCCGACCCGCTTACTTCGCTGACTTGACGGAGTGCGTATCTTTGATCTACGAAAAGACTAAGAAAAGCGGGATGTATCGGAGGCCATTCCATATACCAACGCCTCGGGAACAGAGGAACAACCGGTATTTTCGCTACCATGAAGACGTGGGGCACGATACTAAGGATTGCATTGCCCTCAAAAAGGAAATACAGATGCTGATAGAGCACGGAAACCTCCTAGAGTACGTAAAAAAGAAAGCTCAGCAGGGTACCACTTCGAGAGAAGTCGTGACGATACCGAAGTCTGAAACCACCATGACATTTCCGAAGTCACCGACCCGTTTGATGTTTCAATCGAATACCTCGACCCAGAGGCGAATCGCAACATCATCGGGATCATTGAAGAAGGAGCTGCGGAAAGTGTTGGGAATGTAAAAAACCTTTGTAAAATTTCCGAATCATTGACTATTTTCGGTGGAGACTCTATGGCAGGTACCACACACTCCTCTAGAAAACGACATATCGTGAATCTGGCTACCAGTTGAAAGCCCGGACCTATCCTCACTCAAAAGGCATCCCTTCACCGATCCTATATTTTGACGACGACGACATGAGAGATATACCCGGCCCTCATGAAGACGCCATCGTTATCAGGGCGGCCATTGCAAGGGAAGAGGTCCGACGTATCTTGGTAGTCACCGGTAGCTCAGCCAACATAATCTTCGCATCCACTTTCGCAAAGTTCAGGGTACCTCCGGTCATTACACGGTCGGACCGAACTATTGTGGGGTTTACGGGTTCAGCAGCAGACGTGGTTGGAGAGTTCGAGGGCATCATTCAGCTAGGCTGTGGACCGTTCAAGAAAGCGGTCACTGTTTTATTCGTGGTGGTGGACACACCGGCTTCTCACAATGCGGTTTTTGGCAGATCATGGTTATCTCGAATGCATGCGGTATCGTCCATAGTTCATCAATGTTTGAAATACGTGATCAGAAACAACGTGGGTATAGTCCGGAGCAGCCAGAAAGCGGCACGAGAGTGTTACCGAGCGGCTTTGGCACCCAAAAAGGATCAAGAGATGGCACAAGTGCGGGACTAGCAATTAAAGGGGCTTCCTTTGAGGTCGTTACCCGTTGATGATCCTAGGGAAGCTCCCAGTTTTTTAACCACCGATGAAGAGTGTGAAAAGCACCCATTTACCGAAGGGAAAGTTCTGCAGATCGAAATCTGGCTGTCACCAGCCTTCAGGAAACAGTTGTTATCTTTACTACAGGAGAATTTAGATTTATTCGCATGGTGTTCGAAGGACATGACCGGAGTCCCAGAGAATCATGTGATTCACAAGCTAACTATCAACAAAAATGTCAGACCTATTTCACAAAAACGCCGGGATTTTTCCCCAGAAAAAACAGAAATCATTCTGCGAGAAGTCGAAAGAATGATCAGCGTCGGACACATTAAGGAGTCGAGTTACCCGCTCTAGACGTCCAATCCTATCTTGGTAAAAAAGAAAAACAGGAAGTGGAGGGTGTGTGTGGACTTTACCGACCTCAATCGGGCATGCCCGAAGGATCCCTTCCCGATGCCGTGGATCGACCATTTGGTGGACTCAACGTCAGGAAACAGACTATTGTCATTCATGGACGCGTACGCAGGCTACAACCAGATCAAGTTGCACCCAGCGGATCAGGAAAGCACGACGTTTATAACAGGCCGAGGCTTGTATTGCTATAAAGTCATACCGTTCGGACTAAAAAACGCTAGAGCGACTTATCAGAGGTTGGTTAACAAAACCTTCGATTGTCAGATAGGGAGGAATATGGAAGTCTACATCGATGGCATGTTAGTAAAGAGCGGCACGGACGAGGAACATCTCGCCGATTTGAAGGAAACCTTTGACAACCTCAGGGGTATAAATCTTAAGCTCAACCCGGAAAAATGCTCCTTTGGGGTAAGGTCGGGCAAGTTCCTGGGGTTCTTTGTTAGCGAAAAGGGAATTGAGACTGACCCGACCCAACTCCAAGCTCTTACCGACATGACTCCGCCTAAGAATATCAAGGAAGTCCAGATATTAACCGGGCGTCTAGTGGCTTTAAATCGGTTTATCTCTCGTTCATCTGACAAGTGCGCTATCTTTTCAGGTCTTGAGAAATGCCAAGAATTTTGTGTGGACACCGGATTGTAGTGCAAACTTTTTAGGGATTAAGACTTATTTATCATCCCCAAACCTTCTAACGAAGCCTCTGACAGGCGAGACTTTTTTCCTTTACATAGCAGTTTCGGATTTTGCAGTAAGTGCGGCATTGATCAGCGAGTCGGGAACGGCCCCTAAAGTGGTATACTTCGTGAGCAAAAGCTTACTGGATGCAGAAACGCGGTATCTAAGGCTGGAGAAAATGGCCTTAGCAGTAGTGACCGCGACACGAAAAATGCGGCTATATTTTCAAGCACACCCCATTGTCGTCTGCACATCGTTTCCACTCAAGTACGTTCTTCAGCGCCCGGACATGTCAGGGAGAATGTCTAAATGGTCGGTCGAGTTGGGCGATTTCGACATCAATTTTGAGCCGCGGACGGCCGTTAAAGGCCAAGTTCTGGCTGATTTTATAGTGGAATTCCATTCCGACCGCCCGGACCAAGGCGCACCGTCTGGAGAAGCCGAACCCAATGAGTGGATCATCCGCACCGACGGTGGATCGAACGTAAATGGCCGCGGAGCGGGCGTACAGATAGTCACCCCAACGGGCATAAGTACGCATCAGGCAATCCGATTTGGTTTTCCCACTTCTAACAATGAAGCCGAAAATGAAGTCGCCCCGGCCGGTTTGCGACTAGCACATGTATGCTGAGCTAGACATGTACGTCTCGTTAGTGATTCTCAACTTTTGATAAATCAAGCCTCGGAAGCCAGGAAAGAACATCTGGTTCAGTACTTAGCCGCATTAAGGGTGTTAGCCGCGTCATTCGCTAAGATAACATATGAACATGTCCCAAGAACCAAAAATATGGTAGCCGACTCTCTAGCATCGGCCTATTGCTCAAGCAATTACCCCTGGGTAACCGAACAAGAAAATCCATCGATCATAAAGAGGAAAGAGCTGGATAATCGACCCGAAATTGCTTGTCAGGTGTCTTCGATAACTATTGTGGATTGGCAACGGGATATCATTGCTTTCCTAGCCGAAGGTCTGCTGCCGGACGATGGCGCATCGGCTTGAAAGGTGCGCAACAAAGCCCGAGGCTACGTTTTATTGGGCGACATATTATACAAAAAATCGTTTAGCCGGCCCTTACTAAGGTGTTTGGGGGTAAATGAATCGCAGATCATTGTGTCCGAGTTACATGACGGAGAGGGCGCAACTCATTGTGGTTACAAGGCCCTGATAAGGAGAATTGTTCTCGTCGGGTTTTATTGGCCGACAATAACGACAGATGCTCAACATATAGTAAAAACCTGCGACACTTGTCAAAGATTCGCGAACGCGATAAATGTGCCTGCGGCCCCTTTAGAATCCATATCTGAAGGATTACCCTTCGACCAATGAGGAATCGATCTTGTAGGGCCATTACCAATGACATATGGTGGGAGACAAACGATCGTGGTGGCTGTTGATTACTTTTCCAAATGGGTTGAAGCCGAACCACTATCCGCCACTAAGACTAAGGACATCGTCAAATTTATTTGGTCCAATATCTGTTGTCGGTTCGGGGTACCCCGGAAGCTCACCATGGATAATGGACCCCAATTTGACAGCAGAGAGATGAAATCTTTTTGCACAACTCATAGAATTAGGCAATGTTTCTCTGCCCCATTCCGTCCTCAAGCTAACGGGCAAGTTGAAGTCACCAACCGAACCATTCTGGACGGACTCAAAAAGAACCTCGAAGGAAAAGCTGGCAAATGGCCAGACTATTTGCAGGAAGTGTTGTGGGCTTACCGAACTACGCCTCGAACGTCGACTAAGGAATCACCTTATGCCTTGGTATATGGCATGGACGCGGTCACTCCGTCAGAATCCATTTTTCCATATTTTAGGATCGGTACCTATGATGAAAATACAAATGAAGGTGACAGACAGTTAGCTCTCGACCTCATAGAAGAAAAACAGAACCGTGTCCAACTAAATTCTTTACACTATCAGACTCTAATGAGGAGTCGGTATGCGTCTAAAGTACGACGGCGAGAATTCAAAGTCGGTGATAAGGTTTTGAGACGAGTTTTTCTGCATACCAAAGATAAAAGCCTCGGTAAGCTCGCCCCAAAATGGGAAGGACCATACAAAGTGATAGAGAAAGTCAAGAGCGGGACATATCGTTTGCAAGACAAGCTCGGGCGTTCGTTAAGGCTACCATGGAACATTGAACATCTGAAATTGTATTTGGAGTGATTTTGTATTTTGTAACTGTGTGAGCATTATTTGTGTAAGAATCTTTTGGTCGGGGATGTACTCTTTCCTACCTCGATGGCGCGAGAAGGTTTTAATGAGGCATCGATAGCAACCGACCCCTCTAATCGAAATTTTTTGCCTTTCCATCTTCGAAGTGTTACAAACGACTCTGTCAGCTGACGAGCTGATCGACGATTCTTTTTAGTAATCTTGACTGCTTTACAGAACCTTCATAGGTTTTTCAGTGTCCAAACTGATCTATATCTTAAATTCCCGACCCTAAGGGAAAATTTTCAATTTTACATTGATCAACAGAACCTTCATAGGTTTTTCAGTGTTCAAACTGATCTACATCTTAAACTCCCGACCCTAAGGGACAATTTTCAATTTTACAATTGATCAACAAAACCTTCATAGGTTTTTCAGTGTTCAAACTGATCTACATCTTAAATTCCCGACCCTAAGGGAAAATTTTCAATTTTACATTGATCGACAGAACCGTCATAGGTTTTTCAGTGTTCAAACTGATCTACATCTTAATTCCCGACCATACGGGAAAATTTTCAATTTTACATTAATCTACAGAACCTTCATAGGATTTTCAATTTTTCATAGGATTTTACATTTAGCAGGTTTTCCAGTGTTCGAACTGATCCGCACTTTCCGTGGTCTTTTGACAGGCCACAATGCATAATTTGGTTCCCGACCAACCATGGATTTATAAAACCAGAGTTGAATGTAACATTCGTAAAAAACATAAGTACGGATAATATATTGATCGTTCAGGAATTTTGCTTACAAAGAAGGCTTACAGGGGATTCCACAGTCCCCGCACTTACAAATTTTAACAAAAAAAAAACAAGAGACATCGGGGATCAAGCATCCTCTTCCTCTGACTCGGTGTCATCCGATTTGTCGTCTTCACAAACCACATCAGAAGGGCGGTCGTCTTCCGGAACATCCAGCCACATTGACCCGAGGGGAAGGTCAGGGAAGCGGTGATGAAAAGTCAGCACGTATGCGGCTTTGGTTTCAGCCCTTTCTTTCTTCATCCACTTCTTGCATTTTTCAGCAAAAAAAAGTGTTAGCCTTCTTCAGGTCAGTGATTTCCTGCCCCAAACCCGTGGCACGATCATCCCCGGCCTTCCTGACTTGCGCCAAGGTTTCTTCGGTCGTCTTGAGCCGCTCCTCTGCCAGTTTTTGAGCCGCTTTAGCCTTCCGCACCTCTTCTTCCAGCACGGCAACTTTCGCCTCCGCGCCCGACAGCTTTTGGCTCAGTTCCCCTGCTCGACGCTCTTTCAGGGCCAAAGGCACAACCATGTTGTACAAGGAAAGGGTTAGTCCGTCGGTTATCCGCAACGGAAAAGTATGCGGACTCCCGGGTACAGACAGCACCGGAAGCTTCGTACCACTCGACGATGCCACAGCGTTTTTGGAAGCCTTTGAGGGGCTAGCATCATCAGGAATCACCACTACGGGGTCGGCTGTCGTTCCACCCTTAACCCCCCGTATTGTTCAAAAATCTCAGGGACGGTAGCATTGTCGGCACCCGCGGCAGACCCACTTTCTTTCTTTGAGCGTTTAGGCTTTTTAGCCTAAGCCCCCTCTGCGTCAGCTTTCCCCTTCCGCTTCTTTGCCAGCTCCTGGGACTGATGGGTCTCACCACCCTCAGCGGCAGCTTCATCCTGGTGCCCCTCCACACCGGTCTCTTCAACCCCAGCATTGTCCTGCTCGGCGTCATCGTCTGATTTTGGACGCTTGCTGGGCGCCTTGTTGCGCTTCGGGAGAAACAGGTGGGCATCAGGCGCATCCGTCTTTGCGACCAAGTCCTCCATACTGGGGGGTTGACGCAGCTTCTCAATAGTGAGTGGTTTTGACGAGCAACGCCAAAGGTTACTCATGATCAGGTTTGTGTTTTTAAAGTCTTGGTGAAATGCCCGACCCCAATACTTTTTGGCATAGTCCTTCAACAGTTGGAAGGTAACCTTGCCCGGCTTGAAGTAATCCTTCTTCAACCCCTCGACGAATTCCTTCGATACTACACAAAGGATCGGTTCATTAAAAAAAAATTATACCATTAGGAACCCATGTCCGCAGCAGTTGCCTCGGATTCTCCTTACTATAGGGGCGACCATTTTCCCAGCAGCCACTAAGGAAGATGAAGCGGTGTTTCCAACCTTTGTCGCACTCGAGAAAGTCGTTTACTATCTTCCAAGTATTGGCCAAATAAGAATAGAAGAAGGGGACTTGGGAGATTTCGACAGCCCGGACATGGCTATATACTCCTCCATGGGCATGACCCGGCCCGAAAGGCGCGAGTCCATTATGCAAGACATCAGTGTGTACCACGCGTTGGGCGTCAGCTGAGAGGGGCAGATGTTGAGAGTCCTAAAATACAGAGCAACCTCAGGATCCAGAGGGAACCTGAGGCCCCAATTAAACAGCTCGGTAAAGATTACAATTTCCCGTGACCAAACATGCACGGTAGTCTCCCCAGGAACAGGAAATCGGATGGTAACGCACTCCGGAATACCCCACCGGATCAAAAGCTCCTCCTGCTCAGCAGCGGGGAAGTAAAGATACTTGCCCAAAAAAAGGGAGATGACATTACTCCCGGGCAACCAGCGATGATAGGTGGTGGTCATGACCGCCTCAATTTCCTCGGGAAGCGGCTCTTCGGGAGGAGCAGCGGTATTGCCAGCAGCAGCAATATCGTCTTCCGCGGGTAAAGCATCCACCTCTGATTCTTCGGTATTTACTACCGGGATTGCGTCAGATCTAAGGGAGCTGGCCGCGGATGGATCGGATGGTCGAACAAGAAGGTTCGCAGGACCAGAACTGCTTCCGGTTTGGGCCAGATGAGCTTCTTGTTGTTGTTGGCGAGCACGCTCGGGATCCAATTCGCCAGGTGTTAATGGTCGTTGATTGAGACCTAAAAAAGTACGAGCAGTGTTAGATTGGTTCGGTATCCTCGTATGGTGGGAGTAAGCTGAACCATCTCAGGAGAATTATCTCCCGCGGGAGAAGTTGGAGAGCTAGTTTCTCCCATAGAAAGAAATTTAGCTTTGCCTCGACGACGGGGCGGAAAAAGGGACGGAGCCGTGTAAGAATTGACTGATGAAGGCGTCGGGCGGTTGAGTTGGGAAGTTGGGGAGTGTGGGGAGCTACTACTAGAAGGAATGACAATGGTCTATGGGGTCTGAGCACCGGACAGTTCGGGTAAGGTAAAAGACTCGGCAGGGATCAGATCAGCAAGAACGGGGTCGTGGGTTAGCGGTACCGGCGTGAAGGGCTTGGTGTCAGAACTCCAAATCAATCCCGCACGTCGATATTCCTCAGCGTGGTCACCGATGCTAGCCCAATCTACAAATCCAAACACCGGCTCTTTCTTCTTTTTAGGTTTTGGTTTTTGCTTCGGGTGCCTATTTCTCATAAAACAAGCTCTCTCTCTCTCTATAAAAGTCTGTACAACACTTTCTCTCTCTAGAACGCCTCTGAGAGTAACTTATGTTTGTGAGGTATTTATAGGAAACCCCACCTAGTCGTTACGCGTACGGGGAAGTCCAAGCGACGAAAAGCAGCGGGAAGTTGAAATGACCTCTTCAGAAACTGCGCTAACAAGCACGCTTCAAGTAATCGGTCAACACGTGTCGCCCTTAGTCAGACAAACATCCTAGGCCTGTACTAGCTAGCTCAGATAGAGACGTTAGATGGGCCACATCAACCCGATTCATTTTTCAAAACCTAATTACCTATCTAGGCCCATGGAGAAGTCGCTAAGAGGGATCAGAAGCAGACCCAAGATGACTCATAAACAGTGTCGGGGCTAAACACGGTCGACCACTTAATAAAAACATAAAGGATCAGACATCGGTTGGAAGAAAGTATCCGCGCCCGATCGCTTAATAAAACCTGAAGGGTCGGACATCGGTCGAAGGAAAAGGTCTGGCCCGGGTAAACCAGTCAATCAATCCAGAGGCTAAGGGACAGAGGCGCTCCGAGCTGATTCTTTTACAAGTCTTCGTTCCCGTTGATCTCGATAATGGAGTAATTCGCCAATATTGATAATAAGGAGTCAATTGTAAATAGAATGAAATTAATATGTCTTTGACAGTATTTATCTTTTATTAGAGGATAATTTGTAAACAAAGTATTTTATGAAGGACTAAAAGAGAAATAAAACAAGCCCACCAAGGATATTAATGGGTCCACCCTTCCCCACTATAAAAGGAGACCCATTATTCTTGGTAGGTGGGGCATTCTGGAATATAATATTCTCTTTCTACTTTCTCCCTCTACATTTGTGCTCTAGTCACATCAGGTCCAAGATCTAATATCTTTCTTAGTCATTTATTCTCTCATCAGTATGTACCTAATATATTGTCACTGTTCGGTTACACTGGCAGTTCTGGTGATACACACTACCAACATGTCGCGCATTGGCAGTATAATATCTTCATACCTTCAGTAATATTAAACATATCACTATAACTTTTTACCATATATATATTTAAACCAACTACAAAATCCCGCCAACTATAATGTTTTGTCAACTTCATCATCCAATTCTTTACAAATAGTAACTCAAACATATCATATTTATTAATTTACCAAATATCATAACTAATCATAATTGTAATCTTATATATATATATATATATATATATATATATATATATATATATATATATATATATATATGTACTACATGTATGGGGATGTCAGAGCTCTCTCTCCACCTCCACGAAGCCATGCAAATTTTCTACCATGTTTAATTATTTGTAATCAGAACCAATGGTTCACGTGTTCAACATATTGTAAAAATTCAGGCAAAAGGTGTTCAACATGTTTCATTTGAAAATTATTGATTTAACTATAAAAAATATGTTAGGTTTTGTGAAGAAACTCATCGTTGAATAACATGATGCGTTAAGAAGTTACAGGCCCGTCGAATGATATGAATTTAATGAATGTATGACTTTACCTAAATTTATATGTGATATTGTATATCATGTTTAAGGTTCATTTTATGTTCTTAAGTTATTATATTAGCTATTTTATAGTTGTCATTTTGTGATAAATGTTAGTTTCGTAAGTTAGTTACATCTTGTATTGATGTTTAATGTTAGTTTCGTAAAGTCATACATTCATTAGTTTCGTAAATGAATGTATGTTACATCTTGTATTGATGTTTAATGTTAGTTTCGTAAAGTCATACATCTTGTATTGATGTTTAATGTTAGTTTCGTAAGTTAGTTACATCTTGTATTGATGTTTAATGTTTATTATTAAAATAAAATCTAAATCAAACACATAATGATGTTAAGTGTACATACATTATAATGACAAATATTTTTTTTAAAAAAATACACATAATATTAAACAAATTCGTCTAAAAGGGTCACTTGAGGGTTTACGATCACGTGTTACAAATTTCAATCTTTTGATATCTTTTGTAACAAAATTTAACCAGTAATTCTCAATATCTCGCTTATGCAGTATGCAATCTAATACAACAAAGATGTACCCTTACACATTGCGCGTCTTTGGCAATAATAAGCTATATCGAAGAAATAAAAAAATCAACGTAAATATCAAGCATATATTATGAATTAATTTGAACAAAGGCATGAAATACTTACATTAACAAAATAATTGTTATTAACAAAACTCAGCTTGATTTATATCATTTGAGACATCAGAGGGGGTGCACAACGCAATGGTCAAAACAAAACTAATATTAATCAACCCTTATTATCCTACAAAAGGGACTTTGTGGTTATATTTTGATGTTATTTTTACTCTCATCTCCAATATTATCATCCAATTCTCTATACCATCAGTATCTTCAGAGTACTTTATATGTTTAATAATATTTACTAACTCATCTATACCACTAAATATCTATATGTAAACATTAGAAAAATCCATAAGCTCATAAAAAGGATATGTTTAACCATTTTATTTTATATTTTCTCTTCTTTAGTTTCAAGGCTCTTCATTTAATCTCCCATAGGTTTTTAACCTCTTTATCAACAACATTCCCTCTTCCACTTTCACTACCACTTATGGACCCCAAGACCATTTAGACATTTGCATCATTCTAAAGTTCATATACAGATGCATCAGATTTTGTTTGGCAACTTGTACATTTTGTGACGCACAACATTCCCCTCCAGAGGTGTGGATTGGGTTACAGGAATCCTATGGGTCCTAGCGAAAACATTCTATTTAGGCCGAACTAATTCTTTTGTGGGATCATCATGGGTTAGAGCAGTCATTTTGGACCTTTTAGATTTGTTGTCTTTGAGGTAACAAGAATGCCTTATTTTCTATGGAGGTAGTGAACTTTTCTTTGGGGGATGGGATGTCTTCATGATCAAAGGCCAAGTAGAAGAGACTAAAGATGATAAGGGATCACCTGTTTTGTAATGTTTTTTCCTAGATTTGTTACCTTTGTACACGAATACTTGAACAACGTGAACACGTCATTCGTCTAACGATTCTTCTTGATTATTTTATCACCTCGAATTTTTCAGAGATGGATAACCAGTCTTCTAGAGAATTCTCAGGAAGAAAATTATAACTTCAAAGAGGATATGTAGCATCAAAGTGTCAATAGAGCTAGAGTTGCCGCTATAAAAGTTTTGTGATGATGATTGTGCTAGAAATTGGTATTTGTGATGGATGGAACACAAAAGTTTCTCTATCGATCTTTAAAGTCAGTAAAGGTAAAAATAATAAGAGAGGAGGAAGAGAAAAATTATAAAGTAGATTGTAAAATCCAATCATACACTATTTGAAGCCCCAACGGGTATATACATTGGGGATTGAAAATGTCTCATAATTGTCTTTTCACACCTCTATGGATACTTGCATAGAGAAGTTGAACAGTTTTCTTACCACTTTGTCATGCTTCACCATTAAAAGTCTAATGTGTGGGTTGAATACTTCCATAACATGTGTACAAGAGTAAAACCATGTGTGATGTCCACGAGACTAGCAATATCTGTAACAATGATAATCAGAAGCAAAACTACCAAATCAGAATCAACTAGAATCAACTGGTGTGGTTACAGTCTGGAGCCAAAGTATGAATGATGTTTAGAATAGTGTCAGATTTAGTCATCCTTAAGAACCTTCGCAAAGACTAGGGGGCTACTGCTAAGGACATGGTTTATCCGACCCATATATTGAATCGGTAGAGTATTGGACCAAAATTTACTTTGTAGTATAAAATCAATAAGCATGTGATAAAAAATATCTTATGTAATAAATAATAAATATTTTTAGTATGGCTAAATCAATAGTGTAAAATAGCTAAAAACAGATCAACCATTTAAGTCCAAAAGCCCACTGTCATTACTATATAAAGCATCAAACCTATAATAGAAAAAAAGCATTAATATTTATGAACCACTTTTGCCATCTTCTCTCTCTAATATCTGCGTTACTCAACTTTGAATACCTTTGACACTTTTTTCCTTTCATATATGTTTGGACAATCAATATCTATAGTACAAAAAATACCAAATACAAGAGCAAAAAGTATTATATAAGCTACTACAAATGTCCTTTGACACTTTTTTCCTTTCATATATGTTTGGATAATCACTATCCATAGTACAAAAAATACCAAATACAAGAACAAAAAGTATTATATAAACTACTACAAATGTCTGTCTAAAATGTCATGATTATGAAGGAACGTGAAGTAAAACTCATCATAATTTCCATATAAGTCTCGACGATTAAAATCATTACTTGGTACATAGCTCTCAGCTGTTGTGTGATTGTATTTTCATGATCGTCGTGGACGTATAGATCAATATCTGCGAGCATAAGGTTTACAAATCTGCGAGCATAAGGTTTACAAATTCCATCCAACCCAATTTGCTTATCCAATCAACATAATTTGGAGTGCATCGGATTGCTCTCTGAAAGATTAAAGACCACTTATGCTTATTGTGAAACTAAACAAGTTCCACGATTTCCAATATATATCACTTCAATCGTACATAGATATCATCGACTTCATTTTGGTTTTTGAGAGCTTATGACTCGTAGCGAGTGTCATAATACCTTTTATTTGTCCAAACTAACTACTCATTATGAATAATTTATTTGAACACTATTAAACCCGAGTATATTTGCATGATATCATTTTACTTCATGAAAATGAAAATATAATGCATGACTAAGTAAGGCTAGAACACGACCTGAAAAACCAATAAACTCAATAAATTAATAAGTTTATGTTTCACAACTTTTTTCTCTTAACAATTCACAAATTAGTAAAAATACGTTTTGTTAATTAAAATGATGATATTTAACAAGTTAAAATCCTATTATCTCGCAAAGATACTTATTATAAATTTATATATATATATATTTTACATATTTTGTAACATAATTTTCCTATTCATTTAGCAAAAAAATATAACATACATCAGACTTGTCCACGTTGCTCACCATAATCCTCAAGTTTAGTTTTGGCTTAGAGTATGTATTGATGAAGCGCATATACCACCTCATTATTGATGACATCTCATACGTGTAATCCAAACGTATAACAAGACGAGAAATGGTGAAGTGATAGACTATCCATATATATATATATATAATTGCTGGAAAACTATACACGATCTTTGTATTGTGTTGTGATGCTTAAGCAAAACGATGATAAATCTTTGTTAGTACACAAACACCCTACCATCAATATATTTGAGGAGGAGCACAAATAGGCTTCATGTATATTTTCTTGTAATGAAATATAATATATCCAAATAAGCACAACAAATACACTTGCGTCGTATGGATCACATCACCATCGGTAAGCTTGGTGTTGTTATCGTGGTATCAAGCACTACTAAACGTCGGGCATAGATAATTAAAATTAACTATAACGCATCTATATTTCCAATATTCTTTGATAATATTTCTTAAGCTAGACCCAACAAATTTCTAACCCGAGTATGAAGCTCTGCTTTGGGAATACTTTATGAAATCTTTACAATATTATCGGAGATCCTCAACCCGGTAATAATACGTACATTAATCGGATCAAATATCGTTGGAGGATTACTGTAGTAGTTCTAATTTTATCCGAATGGCTATTTCAGATAAGATGAATAAAAATCAGTGATTAAACACTAACTGAAGTAGACCAGTGACTCAGTTGTGTGTCTAAGAAATTGCTTCGTGAGCTTGGGGGCTCATAAGATTGACCCGAATATAAGATCCAGCCCGAACAGCCCATGGATCATAGAAAAAAGTATAAATACCCATATAAACAACATTAAAGGGGTTGGATTTTTCCAAAGATATTAAATACGAGCACCGTTTTTCTCTTACTACTCTCTACAAAAACATTAAATACTAAATCACCGAATGATCTTCCGATTTTACCCTCACAATACATTTCACCCTCATCAAATTGGCGACCACAATGGAGCGTAAGGTGCATGAATAAATTTATTCGAAAACCATAGTTACTAATCTTGCTTCATACATATTTGAAACATGAATATCAATATGCAAGAAATCCCGCATCATGAAAATGAAGGAATAAGAGATGATAATGAGCATGCTAATGTGTCTCATGTCAACCACCAACACATAGGAATGACAATTTATGTAAGAGAAATGTGGCCAGTTGAGGGCAGAGATTGAAGCTCTAAGAGCTCAAAGACAAGCTGAAAAATGGTTGAAAGAAAAATCTGATGTGAGAGGTGTATCTGCAGATGAGCCTGGTGACATAACAAGCAAGTTGAAAATGATCAGTCTCCAAAGGCTCATAGTAATTCTAAAAAAGAGTATCAGAATAAACAAGTGATGAGCAAGTCAAATTCTGATAAAAATTCAACCACAACATCTGAATCTGACGAGTCTTCTTCATTAAGTAGTGCCCAAGGACAAGAAAAGAAAATTAAAAAATAATAAATATCAGGGAAAAATAAAAGGGTCGGCAGATCATGGCATTGATCATAAACTAAGTGATCAATTTGCTATCCAGTCTGAACTAGGGAGTTTTGCCACTCCTGATGAAGGAAATGTTTTTAGTCATAACCATAGTTGGAGACAGTCACCTTTGTCTTCAAAATTTTTTTATGGGAATTTTCTCAGAAGGTTTGACTGCTCGAAAATAGAAATATACGATTGAAGCAAAGAGCCAGATAACCACTTGGAGTAGTTTATAAATTTTGTGATGAATTTTAACGATGATGATAAACTTTTATGTCGAGATTTCTTACAAACTTTCAAAATGAGTGCCTTAAAATGATATAATAGTTTTCCACAGGGATATATAAAAAACTTTGATGTGTTCTGGATAGTTTACATCAATCGTTTTGTGAATACAAAAAATAGATTGGCTGATTGTTTTGAACATACGACTATTGCGTCTTTGAAGAAAGGTTTGAATCTGGGTGAGTTGGTTGATTGAGTGACTAAAAAAAAACAATGACATGGGGTGGATTATTAAATCAAGTCGGAAAACAAATTACGGTAGAGGAAACTAAAAAAATCTAAAGTACCGGCCTAAACAAAGTCAATCAAATCAAAGCCAACAAGTTAGACCCATGAGGGTTCAGAGGGTTCAACCTGAGTGGTTTGCTGAACTGGGTGAAAACGTGCCTATCATTTATGACAAAACTAAGAATGTTGTGCATTTTAGAAGACCACATCAATTCAATCTCCTAAAAAGAATTAAAATAGTCGTTTTGTAAGTATCACAATGACATGGGTCTGGATACCCAGGATTGCATCGCCTTAAAACAAGAAGTGCATAATTTAATTGAGAAGGGAAAGTTGTTAGCTTTTGTTAAAAATAAAGGGAGCAATAGGCAAGTCAATACTCACTTTCGGCCTAATGCAAATACAACACGAGTATCATCACTTACTGGTCCAGAGCAAAGTATAGGTGTATCTAGACAATGAGATACTATGGTGATTATAGAAAGGTTTGATGTGGACTCGGAATATCTAGATTCTAATCCGTATCAGAATCAAGTTGGGATAATAGTGGAAAAGACTTCAACAATATTTAATCTATGTAACTTTTTCAAAATTTTAACCATTTTCGGAGCAGACATTGTGGCTGCAATCTTAAGTTGTTCAAGAAAAAAACATGTTAATAGTCTGACAACTCAGTTAGAACGAAAAATATCTACACATCTTATCAAATCCCTACACCATTTATTGTCTTTGATGAAGATGGTTTAAGGGATATTGCAGGCCGATATGAATATGTTGTGGTGATATGGGCATCCATTAGATGCAATGATATACATCAGATTTTGATTGATACATGTAGTTCGACAAATGTATTATTTCTATCAACTTATAAGCAAATGAAGAATATTTCAATTATCCAACGTTCGAATAGAACCATAGTAGGATTTACTGGGAGTTCAACCGATGTAATTGGAGAATTAGAGGTATTGTTGGGGGAAAAGACCATTTAAAAAGATAGTAAGGGTTTTGTTTGTAATAGTTGATTGTCCAGCATTTTACAACGCCACATTGGGTGTTGTCTGAAGTAGCCAAAAGGTAGCTCGTGAATGTTATGTCACTGCTCTTGCTTCGAAGTCATTAGGAGCAATGAAGAGTAAAAGGAATAGTAGTTAGTGGAGCCTTCTGCCAACCAAAATGAGATAAATGATCTGAGGGAGGCTCCTGGTGTAGTAACCCCAGTTGAAGAAGTAGAAATTAATTGCTTGGCAGAAGGTAAAAGTGTCAGGGTTGGATCTAAACTACCATTAAAGTTAAAAGAAAAATTATTGTCTTTTTTATCTAATGATCTACACGTGTTTGCATGGTGTAATGAGAATGTGACTGGAGTGCCAACCAGTGTGATTAGTCACAAACTATCTATCTGATGGGATGTCGGGTCAGTGGTGCAAAAAAGAAGAGCTTTTTCTAAAGGAAAAATCTAAAGTGATTGTCCAAGAAGTGAATTGGCTAACTAATATGATGCATATCAAAGAATCTCAATACCCTTTTTGGACAACTAACCCAGTTTTAGTCAAGAAAAAGAATGGAAAATAGCATATGTGCATTGCCGTAACATATCTCAATAGAGCTTTCCCTAAAAATCCATTTCTTGTACCCTAGATAGATCAACTAATAGATTCTACTTCAGGGAACAAGTTGTTGTCCTTCATGTATGATTTTTTTGGGTATAATCAAATACAAATAAATCCAAATGATCAAGACCACACTACTTTTATTATTGATAGGGGGCTTCATTGTTTTAAGGTAATGCCATTTGGGTTGAAGAATGTTGGAGCCAGTTATCAACGTATGCTGAATAAAACATTTGCTAATCAGATCAGAAAAAAATATTAAAGTTTACATTGATGATATGATGGTTCAGAGCCCCGGAGAGGAGCATCATATCTCCGATGTCTGTGAAATATTTTCTAACTTAGAGGTCATCAACTAAAAGTTAAATCCATAGAAATGTACTTTTGGAGTCCGATCGAGTAAATTTATGGGTTATATTATAAGTGAGATTGGGATCCAAACTGACTTAGATGAGTTAAATGATTTATTAGCCATGGATCCACCTCGGAATACTACAGAATTCCATGTGTTAACTGGAAGATTGACATCATTAAAATGGTTTGTTTCGAGATCATCGGACGATCGTGCTCAGTTTTTCCAAGTCTTAAGAATTGTTAATGATTTCAATTGATCTCATAACCGTGATCAAGCCTTCCTTGAAATAAAACAACAATTGTCCTCACCCAATATGTTATTCAAGCTTGTTGATGTAAAAATACTCTATATATATTTAGCAGTATCAGAGTATGTTGTAAGTGCAATATTGGTGCGAGAAGTGGATAATTAGCCCCACCCAGTTTATTGTATAAGCAAAAGTTTTTTGGAAGATGAGAAAAGGTACTTGAAATTGGAAAAAATAGATTTAGCATCGGTGATAATAGCTAGAAAGATGAGACCTTACTTCCAAGCACATTCTATCATAGTTTGAACTTCTTTTCTACAAAAAATGTGCTATAAAAGGTTGATATCTCTGAAAGAATGACTAAATGGTCAATTGACCTTGGACATTATAATATTGATTTTGCGCCCCAAACAACAATCAAAGCTCAAGTTGTGGCTGACGTTTTAGTGGAATTCCACTCTAAAATACCTCATGAAGAAGCTCAAATCACTAAGTTTAAAAAATAATGGGTGATCTGAACATATGATGGATCTAGTAGAATGAGGTATGGATCTGGAATCTGCCTAACCTCTCCTTATGGGGATACCATGTACAAGGCTATATATTTTGGCTTCAGAGCATCCAACAATGAGTCTGAATATGAAGCAACCATAATTGGATTGAGGTTGTCTCAAATATGTGGGGATAAAAGAGTTTGATTTAAAAGTTATTCACAACTACTCATTATGAAGCTCAAGGACAGTCTGAAGCCATAAAATATTGTTTGATAAAATATGTACAAATGTTAAATGAAATACATCGGTTTTAAACGCATCAAATATGAGCATGTCCTCAAATCAGAAAATGCCATGGAAGATTCTCTAGCCATTATAGCTTATTCCGAAGCATACCCTTGGATCCTTATGCACGAGTTCCTTTCCATAGATGCAACTGCATGAAAGAAGGGTGAGGTTGGAGGAAGTCTGCACATATCTGATGTACTTTATAAGGATTGGAGAAATGAAATCCAAGAATTTACCACTGGTGGGGTTCCACCTTCAGACAAGCCTTTGGCCAAGAGAATAAAGTATAAAGCTCGTGGTTTTCTAGTTTTAAGGGGGGTTCTTTATAAAAAATCTTTCAACAAGCCTTTCTTACGTTGCCTCGGATTTGATGAGTCTCAAAATGTTATATTCGAATTACATGATGCAAAAGGGTCAGCACATTGTGGCTATAAAGTTTTTCATTACCCACATTTAATGCAGGTGGTTGGGTATTTATACCCTTACATTTGGGCTTTTATGGGTTTTTGGGTCATGTTTAATGGACTCGGGTCATGTTTAAAGACCCATGAGCTCTTAGTAGGGGAGCAAGTAGCTTAGTCAAGAAGTGTTTAGGTTTTTTTAGTACTTTTGTCATAGTTCGAACAGTTCAATGGGCTGAGTGTTCGAAGTGTCCTGTCCGGTCCGGTGAGTTTGGTCTGATTTTTCCTTGTCCGGAGAGGAGGCAGAATTTGGACTCATCAGGAGCCCCTTTTTCAGGTGTTTGTTCAAATACCTTTGTCAAAAACCTGAAAAACAGTCCGATGTTAGGGGGGAGTTTTAATCCGGACAGGTCTGTTTGTCTTATGGTTTTATCCGGACTGATAAAGCTTCATGAATCTAAACGGTTTTGTGCCATAGTTCATGGGACACGTGTCGCTTTCTGGTTGGTTGCTTCAGCCGTTTTTTCACCTTGAATTTCAAACCCACCTTCTTCGAAAAGCAACCTCTTAATTAAAGGTGGTGACATCAGCGCCGTCTTTAATCATTACCAATCTTTTCGAATTCTCCTAGGAATCAAACTCCTTTTTCAGATTTACTATAAATTAAAACACTTTCTACTGTTTCACCATCACTCTCATATTTACTCTGCAACTTCTTAAAGCTTTTTCTCTCCAAAGCAAAAATTTACCCAGATAGTTTATGTTTACCGCGAGGAACGCTCTGATCAAAGGTGGGTGGCTCTACCTCTCTGAACTAGAAAAGGCGCAAAAGGTCGAAAGGGAAAGACGCATTGCAGCAGGATTACCCGTTTCGCCCATCGA
Source organism: Limnanthes douglasii subsp. nivea (assembly GCA_036936605.1). Classification (NCBI taxonomy): domain Eukaryota; kingdom Viridiplantae; phylum Streptophyta; class Magnoliopsida; order Brassicales; family Limnanthaceae; genus Limnanthes; species Limnanthes douglasii. Next base: position 38,427,988 of record JAUPFV010000002.1, read on the forward strand.
CAAGCCAGTGACTTCAGCCACAGAATCAGATCAAGGTTCTTCTTCCTCAAAAGGCATCAAGCCGAAAAAGTTGTTTCAAACTAATCTCTCCCCCATTATCTCTGGCTCTTCGGTTCAAGAATCGAAACCTGTTGTTGAGCCAGGGGTAACTGTTACCAGCTTCAAAAAGCCCTCCCCCTTTTTAGCAATGGGGTCAGACACTGAAACCTCCCCTCAAAAGTTAGTTGACCAGAGAAAAGGCCGGTTGGTTAAGGGTCAGGCCTCTAAGAGCACTCCTTCAAAATCGGGTGCCAAGGACAGCAGTGCTGGGTCGGAAGTGCCCATCAGAGCTCCCAAGGACAGACTGTCTGGTCTGGAGGGTAGTAGCCCAGGTCTTCGAAGAGAAACCTCCGCATCAGAGCCCCAATCGGAGGCCAGAAACCAAGGGAACACTGAAGCCCAGCAGTCTGGAGACCAGGGTGAGCCAGATCTGAACCCTCCCCTTGCTACTGCTACTGAAAACCCTTCATCAATTATGGAGGAAGTAATGGAGGACTCTGTCGAAGAGGCTCCATTTGAGTCTGAGCCCTCCGGTTAGACCAGTAGTGCTGTTGTTGCCAAAAAAGACAAAGGCAAAGAGAAGTTGTGCTTGAGGCATCCGGATCTGCCGGAGAGTCTCGAAGGAAGGGTGGGGCCTTGTTTTCACAAGGTTAATGTCAAGTACCTCCTCGCCCTGCAAAAGATTAACTACGCATTCATCCACACAGCTGAACTGGGTCAGATGCGTACGGAGTGGGTAATTCTGGAGAATGTGAAGATAAGGATCCCCATACACCCAGAGACTCCCATGGACTGCAAATTAAGCGAAATTGTCATCTTCACAGAGCTATTCAATTGGGGGCTCAGATTCCCCTTGGACCTAGAAATTGTCAGATACTTCCATCTGATAAAGCTCTGTCTGAGCCAGCTGAGCCCCAATGCCTGGTACACCCTCATGGCCAGTATCATGGCTTCAAGGCTCTCCGGGATTCCTCTACCAATGGAGGAGTTTGCTGCTGTGGCCAGTCTCTGCAGAAACCACCACATCCCCTTCTACCATTTCAAAATGGGGGATAACTTCAAAGTTGTGGATGACTTGCTAGAGTCGGAGAGGAATTGGAAGACCCAGTTCATGTTTGTTAGTGGCGCTTGGGAGAATGGGAAGAAGATCAAGTCTGGAGTCAACCCAAGCCTTCTCACAAGCAGATGGAGGAGCGACTGTAAGTCTTCTACTTTACATTCTTGTTTTTTTTAAAGTTAGTTTAAACTAATTGGTCTTACTTTTGCCTTAGCAGAACTGCCCAAGGACTTCATTGATCATTTGAAAACCGGGCAGACCACTTGCACCAAGATCAACGCTTGGGCCGCTGAGAAGTGGGGGAACCGGTTCCCTGCTGCCTTCACAGGGGGCAACCTAGCAAGGTCTCACCTTTGGAACACCACAGGTCGGAGAGACCTAACTTGGGAAGAGCTCACCACCGAGCCTCCTCCGGATGTAGTGCTCAAAAGAACGCATAAACCAGATGGGACACTCTACTTGTCAGGCCGGGCCAAGGCCCCGAGCAAGATGAAAGGCAAAAAAAAAAGCACGAAGGTGGTAGGTGGAGCTAACCATGCTGAGGTGGAGGAGGATGCTCCAATACATCCGGAGGGGCCAGTCCCCAGTCAAATTGATGCCGCTCTCTTGGAAATGGTGGAGCAGGAGACTGAAAGGCAAGAAGTGCATTCCCCAAAACCTCCAAGAGCTTCCAAAAGAGATCGTAAACGGGGAGGTGAAAGCAAAGACAGGGAGGCCAAGAAGAAAAAGACCTCCAAGGGTGACGAGCTTTCTCTCCAGACTTCGGAGCCTCCTCCCCAAGTCGACCCCTCTGACCCAACACAAGCAGAAGAGATACCTGGTGACTTCCAAACCGATGAGGTCGAAGGGGGATATCTTAGCATTGACGTGTGGACATCACTGGTCTTGGTGGGCTTGGTGAGTACTTCATGAATCTTCCAGAGATTATTTTGCCGGGCCTTACCTTCCTCCGAGCACCTCTAACTCAGTCACTTTTAATGGTAAGACCTTTACTGTTTCAAGTGAAAAGGATGTTATAACTCACTCTTTGTTAAGCAATGTTCAACCGGTGCTTGCGTTGGAGAAGCAAGTTCGTAATCAGGCAAACATTATCAAAGACCTCAAATCTAGCAAAGAGAGGCTATCCGACGATCTTCTTACTGCGACTTCGAATGCTGTCACTTTAAAGGAAGAAAACGAGGAGTTGAAGAGAAACCAAGAGGTGAGCACTGGTGAGGATAATAATCGCCTGAGGGTAGGCTGGTAATTTCAGTTGGTGTTTTATGGTGGTATGTAGGTGTTTAAGTGGTGGTGTGTGGGTGTTTTAAGCGTTTAGAGAGTAGAAAGATAATTAAGCAGCTTGGTAGCAGTTAATTTTCATTACCCATAGTTAATGCAGGTGGTTGGGTATTTATAGTGTGATGTTTGGGCCCTTATGGGCTTTCGGGTCATGTTTAAAGGACCCGGGTCATGTTCAAAGACCCATGAGCTCTAAGCAGGAGAGCAAGTAGCTTAGTCAGGAAGTGTTTAGGTTTTTTAGTACTTTTGTCATAGTTCGAACAATCCTATGGTCATAGCGTTTGAAGTGACCTGTCCGGTCCATGTGATCTGTCCGGTATCCGGAGAGACTAGACCGATCTGTCCTTGTACGGGGAGCATGCTGAATTCGGACTCATCAGGAGCCCCTTTTTTAGGTGTTTGAGCAAGTATTCTTGTTAAAGACCTGAAAAACAGTCCGACATCAGAAGTGGTTTTCAATCCGGACAGGTCTATGGGTTTACCCGAACAGATTAAGCTTCACGAATTCAAAATGGTTTTTGCCAGAGTTCGTGGGACACGTGTCGCCCTCTGATTGGTTTCTCCAGCCGTTTTTTCACCTTGAATTTCGAACCACCTTCTTCGAAAAGCAACCTCTTTAATTACAAATGGTGACATCAGCGCCGTCTTTTAATCATTGCCAAACTTTTCGAATTCTCCTAGGAATCAACTCCTCTTTTCAGATTTACTATAAATTCAAACTCACTTTCTACTGTTTTACTATCTCTTCCATATTTACTCTGCAAATTTACTTAAAGCTTTCTCTCTCTAAAGCAAAGATTTGGTAGTTTATGTTTACAGCAAGGACTGCATTGATCAAAGGCGGGTGGCTCAACCTTTCTGAGTTGGAGAAAGCACAAAAGGTTGAGAAGGAGAGACGAATCGCAGCAGGGCTACCTTCATCACCTGTTGACAGACCAGTCACCTCCACTACAGAGTCAGATCGAGGCTCGTCCTCTTCTAAAGGTACTAAGCCCAAGAAACTATTTCAGTCCACCTTCTCCCCTATAATCTCTGGTTCCTCAGTTCAGGAGTCAGTGCCCACTGTTGAGCCAGGAGCGACAGCCACTAGCTTTAGAAAACCTTCTCCTTTTCTTGCTATGGGATCAGACACAGAGCACTCTCCGGAGAAACTGGTAGTTAAGAGGACAAGCCGGCTAGTCAAAGGGCAAGCCTCTAAGAACACTCCCTCGAAATCGGGGGCTAAAAATAGTAGTTCTGGGTCTGGAATGCCTATCAGAGCTCCCCGGGAAAGACCATCTGGTCCGCAGGCGAGCAACCTAGCACTCCCAAGAGAGACCTCTGCCTTAGAGCCCCAGCCTGAGGCTAGAGGTCAAGGAAAAATCGAAATCCAGCAGTCCGGAAGCCAGGATGAGCCAAGTTCGAATCCTCTCCGGGAAACTGCCACTGATATTCCTCCTACGATCATGGAGGAAAGAATGGAGGACTCAGTTGAAGAAGTCCCTTTTGAGTCTGAGCCATCCGGCCAGACTAGTAACACTGCTGCTGCCAAAAAAGATAAGGGCAAAGAAAAACTATGCTTGAGGCATCCGGAGCTGCCGGAGTGTCTCGAAGGGAAGCTAGGGCCCTGTTTTCACAGGGTCGAACTTAAATATCTCTTGGCCTTACAGAAGACCAAGTATGCTTTCATCCACACGGCCGAACTAGGTCGAATGCGCACAAAATGGGGGATCCCAGAAAATGTGAAGATAAGGATTCCCATAGATCCTGAAACTCCTATGGATTGCAAGCTGAACGAAATAGTCTTCTTCACGGAGCTATTTAACTGGGGACTCAGATTCCCATTGGACCCAGAGATTGTCAGATATTTTCATCTGGTCAAACTCTGTCCGAGCCAGCTGAGCCTCAACGGCTGGTACACTCTGATGTCATGCATCATGGCATCAAGGCTGTCCGGGATCCCTCTTCCTATGGAAGAATTTGCAGCAGTGGCCAATCTTTGCAAACATCACCAATTCCCCTTCTACCACTTCAATATGGGGAATGATCTCAAAGCTGTTGATGATCTACTGGAGTCTGAGAGCAAATGGAGGAGCCAATTTTTGTTTGTCAGTGGCGCTTGGGAAAACGGACAGAAGATCAAGTCCGGAGTGAACCCAAGCCTCCTCAGAAGCAGGTGGAGGAGTGACCGTAAGTTTCTTACTCTAAATCTTTGTCTACTTTTTCCTTCTTATAGTTGGTTTTAAATTAATCAATCTTTTTTTGTCTTAACAGAACTGCCTAAGGAGTTCGGTGATTACTTGAAGGCCGGACAGGTCACTTGTGGAAAAATCAACGTCTGGGCCGCAGAGAACTGGGGGAACCGATTCCACAATGCCTTCACAAGTGGAAATCTGGCAAGGTCTCACCTGTGGAACACCACGGGTCGGAGAGATTTAAGTTGGGAGGAGCTCACCACTCAACCCTCTCCGGACATAGTGCTCAAGAGGTCCCATGAAGCAGATGGGACAATCTTCTTGCCAGGCCGGGCCAAAGCCCCAAGCAAAATGAAGGGCAAGAAGAAAGGAAAAAAGGTGGCGAGCAATGCTAACCCTGCTGATGCTGAGAAGGATGCTCCAACTGACCCGGAGGGGCCGGCTCAGAGCCAAATTGATGCTGCTCTTTTGCAGGTAGTGGAGCAAGAGACCGAAAGGCAGGAAGCAGAACTCCCAAAATCTCCAAGGGCTTCCAAGAGAAATCGCAAGCAGGGGAGTGAAGGGGAAGACCGGGCAGCCAAGAAGAAAACGATTGCCAAGGGAGATGAGCTTGCTCTCCGGGATCCGGATCCTTCTGTTCAGGTTGACCCTTCTGACCCAACACATGCTGAAGAGATCCCAAGGGACTTTCATACTGATGAAGTTGAGGGAGGAGAGCTCAACATGGATGAAGTAGACATCACTGGTCTTGGTGAACTTGGCGAATACTTCCTCAACCTCCCAGAGACGACTTCGCATGGCCTTACATTCCTCCGAGCAGCTCTAACACTGTCAACTTCAATGGTAAGACTTTCATCATCTCTAGTGAAAAGGACACCATAGCCCACTCCTTGCTAAGCAATGTGCAGCCAGTACTTACACTGGAGAGACAAGTTCGGAGTCAAGCAGACACCATCAAAGACCTTAAGTCTGAGAAGGAAAAACTGTCCGAAGACCTTTGCACAGCTACTACCAATGCTGACATGCTAAAGGAAGCAAATAAGGAGTTGAAGAAGAATCGGGAGGAAAGCGACACAAAAGTTTCTACTCTAGAGGAAACCATCAGAGACCTCCGGGAAAAGCTGTCCGGGGTGGAGAAAGACCTTACTGCCTCAAAAGAAGAGACCAAGGCAAAGGACAAGACCATCACCAACCTAACTACTGATAAGATTGCCCTTGAGAATGCAGTGTCCAAGGCTGCCGAGGAGAAAAATACTTTGTTATAGGAGCAGGAGGCCAAGATCCAAGCCAGGATCAATAATTATGCCAACCAGATGATCAAGAGCGAAGAGCTACTGCTTGAGAAGGTGAGGTCTGACATGGTTCTACTCTTCCATGAAAAGTTTCCACAGAGGAACCTAGGGGAGTTGTGGCTTTATGTTGAGCCCGAAAACCTCCCATACCATACGATGGCCGAAGGTGACAGATATGGCTACTCTAGTGGTTTCTCGGATGATGAAGAACATACTGGGGAGAGCCCAAATGACAAGAAAGACGATCCCAAAGGCAAGAAGGTAGATGAAAGGAAAGATGACCCTAAGGGTAAGAAGGTAATCAAAGGTGAGCCATCCTCAAAGGCTCAACCTTAACTTATGATCCACTTAGTTTATTTTTAATTCAGACTAAAGTCCTTGGAAGGCCAAGGCACTCTTTTTGTAATGGTGTCCGGAATTTGACCGGACAGTTTTTTTGTGTTTTACTTTGATTGTTTAAAAGTCCTTGGAAGGCCAAGGCAATTTTAAGTTGTTTATCTCAATGAATATCTCTATTCTGTACAACCATCATCTTCTTTCATTGTTCATTTTAATTTTGATAGCCAGAGTTTAAGTAGCCTTTAGTTGTTGCATTGTGAGAGTGTTTAGATTCTCCGGCTAGAGTTTAAATAGCCCTTAGATATTTCAGTCCGGATAGTATGATAAGGGATAGAACTTTAAAAACACTTAGAAAATTTTAAAGAAGGCATCGGATTTTATTTAACAACCCGGACACCTCATTAAAACCTCTCCGTGCCACCGGGGAGGAAAGAGTATGCCCCCAAATATTTACATGGATGTTTAAACAAGTAAATATTTACACAAGTGTTATTCCAAGTACATCCGGAGATGCTCAATATTCCAAGGATAAGTTAGAACTCTGCCATCTTTGTCTTCCAACCAATAAGTCCCATGCTTAATTCTTTCAACAACGATATACGGACCCTCCCAAGTTGGGGCCAGCTTTCCGAAGAGTTTTTCTTTAGTGTGTAAGAAGACATTCCTTAATACTTTGTCCCCAGGTTGGAAATCTCTTCTCTTAACTTTAGAAGCAAACCTGCTTCTCATCAAACCTTGATAGTGTGCAACTCTAAGGTGAGCTTTAACTCGTCTTTCTTCTACCAAATCAAGTTGACCTCTGATTGCCACCTCATTAGCATGTTCGGAGAAGTTGTGAACACGAAAAGAGGGGAGAGTTGCCTTTATGGGAGCTACTGCATCCATCCCATAGACCAAGGCAAAGGGTGATTCTTGTGTGGCAGCCCCAGGTGTTGTCCGGTAGGCCCACAAGACTTCTTGCAAATAACTAGGCCACTTCCCAGCAGCCCCTTCCAAATTCTTCTTTAAGCCAGACAGTATAGTTCTATTAGCCAATTCAACCTGCCCATTTGCTTGTGGGTGGAAAGGTGAAGAAAAACAATGTTGTATACCCCTTGAGGCATAGAAGCTCTCCATTTCTCTATTGTTGAACTGCGGCCCGTTGTCTGTTGTTATTTTATGTGGGACACCCAATCTGCAGCATATTTTGGATAGAATGAATTTTATGACAGCTTTTGATGTTGTCCCTGCTAGAGGGGCTGCTTCTATCCACTTCGAGAAGTAGTCGATGGCCACAATTATAGTTTTGCGCCCTCCGGACGCCACATGCAGAGGCCCTACTAAATCCAACCCCCATCGTGCAAAAGGAATAGGCTCAGAAATTGATTCTAAAGGAATGGCTGGTACATGAATTTCATTGTTGTACCTTTGGCATGAGTCACACCTTCTCACCAATTCCTTAACATCTTTCATGATTGATGGCCAATAGTAACCGGAGAGTAAAACTCTTCTTGTTAAAGCTCTAAACCCACAATGGGCTGATCCCTCACCATCATGCAATTCAGAGAGGACCATTTGTGATTCTTCATCTCCCAAACAGCGCAGGAGAGGTTTACTGTAAGATTTTCTGTATAACACTTCTCTCAATATGATGAAACCACGAGCCTTGTGTTTCAATGTTCTGGCCAGTGACTTATCCGGAGGCATAACACCATCGGAGAGGTATTGTATGAGAGGAAACCTCCAGTCTTGAGGTTGTTTCACTTGTATTTCAAAAATTTCCTCTTCTTTACCCTTACAAAGTTGGATGGAGGGGCTTTCAAGCACATGGATCCATGGGTATGACTCCGTATAGGCTATGGTTGCCAGTGAGTCTGCCAGCTCATTTTCTGCCCGGGGAATGTGTTCATAGACAACACTTTTAAACTTAAGCGCTTCATTTTTGAGGAGGAGTAAATATTTCACAAGTTGCTCCTTCTTAGCCTCAGACTGGCCTTGGGCATGATGGATAATCAGTTGGGAGTCGCTTAGCAGCTTGACCCTCTTAGCCCCACAAATGTAGGTCAATTTTAGCCCAGCTATAGCTGCTTCGTATTCGGACTCGTTATTAGATGCCCTGAAAGCAAAACAAATAGCCTGGTACATTTTGTCTCCATATGGGGAAGTTAAGCATACCCCTGCACCACATCCCATTGTGCTAGATCCACCATCTGTTCGAACGACCCATACTTTCTTATCTTTTATATCAGTAGCTTGCTCTGAATCCCTGTCGGAGTGGAATTCAACCAGAAAATCAGCCACAGCTTGGGCTTTGACTGCTGTTCGGGGAGCAAAGTCTATGTCAAAGTCCCCCAACTCTACTGACCACTTAGTCATTCTGCTCGAAATGTCTGCTTTTTGAAGGACATTCTTTAGGGAAAGGAGGTCCGGACGATGATAGGATGAGCCTGGAAATAAGGCTTCATCTTCCTTGCAGCTATTACCAGGGCTAATGCCAATTTTTCCAGTTTTAAGTAACGCTTCTCTGCATCTATCAAGCTTTTGCTGATGTAGTACACTGGATGGGGATGACTATCGACCTCTCTTACCAGCACAGCACTGATGGCACAACTTGAAACTGCCAAGTACACAAAGAGAGTCTCCCCATCGACTGGCTTGAACAAAGTTTTGGGGGAGGACAAGTGTTTCTTGATCTCATTGAAAGCCTCATCGCACTGCGGGGTCCAATCAAAGCCCTTTGCACCCTTCAAAGTTTGAAAGAAAGGAGTACACCTGTCCAAAGATCTTGAGATAAATCTGTTTAAGGCAACTAATCTCCCTGTTAACCGCTGTACTTCTTTGATATTTCGAGGAGGCTCCATGTGAAACAGAGCATTAAGATGGTCCGGATCAGGTTGTATTCCATGCTCACTTATGATATAGCCCAGAAACTTTCCGGACTGCACTCCGAACACACACTTTTCAGGGTTTAACTTCAAATTTACTTTCACCAAGTTGGCAAAAGTTTCTTGGAGACCGGACAAGTGCAACTGCTCATCCACACTCTTCACCATCATATCGTCAATGTATACCTCCATATTTCTTCCAATTTGATCAGTAAATGCCTTGTTGACTAATCTCTGATAAGTAGCCCCAGCATTTTTCAAACCAAATGGCATCACCTTGTAGCAATGAAGCCCTCTATCAGTTACAAATGTGGTATGCTCTTGATCCTTTGGATCCACTTGATTCTGATTGTATCCGGAGAAAGCATCCATAAAGGAAAGCAGCCTGTTCCCAGAGGTGGAGTCTACTAACTGATCAATCCGGGGGACCGGATACAAGTCTTTTGGGCAAGCTCTATTGAGGTCTGTGAAGTCAATGCACATGCGCCACTTGCCACTCTTCTTTTTTACTAAGACAGGATTGGCAGTCCACAAAGGGTATTGAGACTCCTTGATGTGCCCCATCTTTGTGAGCATGTCAACCTCTTGCACAATGACATCAGCCTTTTCTTTGGAAAAAGCTCTTCTTTTTTGGACTACTGGAGCTACATCTCTCCGGATGGATAAGTGGTGTGAAATCACATCTGATGGGACTCCAGTAACATCAGCATTGCACCAAGCAAAAACGTGCTGATGGTTCTTTAAAAACTTCAACATTTCATTCTTCAACATATGTGGCATTTTAGACCCTATCTTGACACTTTTTCCATCTTCCAAACAGTGTGTCTCCACTTCTTCAACCGGTATCAACACTCCGGGGGTCTCTCTGGGGTCATCAATTTCACCCTCACCCCCAGAAAGGCCCTCAAACTGCTATTGTTCATCGATGCGGACTGCCCCCAGCGTTCGAGGAGCCAAGGGAGTGGCATACCATTCTCTTGCAATCTTTTGGCTGCTCTGGACAACTCCAACCTGCCCCTGAACAGCATACTTCAAGCATTGGTGGACTGTCGAAGCCACTGTATGCATCCTAGAGAGCCAAGACCTCCCTAGAATAGCATTATAGCAAGTGGGGCATCCCCCACAATAAAGAGTATTCTGACCATTTTCTTGAAAGGGCCCTTGCCCAATAACACCTCCTCTTCGAACTCCCCGATCACATCTGCTGAGTTGCCTGTGAAGCCCACGATTGACCTGTCCGAATTCTGAATTACAGCTGGATTTTTCATTTTTCTTATAAGTGGTTAGGAAAAGGATATTGGTTGAGCTTCCAGTATCCACCAAGATTCGTCTTATGTCATTGCCCCCTATAGATGCTCCTATGACAACAGCATCCTCATGAGGGCCAACAATGTTTCTTAAATCATCCTCATCAAACACAATGAAGGGAAATTAGTTTGGTGACTGATAAGTGATGAGGAAGAATAAAAGACAAGGGCCAAAATGCATAGAAATAAATGTATAAGGGCTAAAATGTATGGAATTGTAAAGATATAGCCAAAATAGGAAGAAACCAACAAGCAGGGACCAAAAGATGTAATTAAACCAAATTAAAGCGTGTGGGGTCCGCAATTGTACTATAAAAGGACCACACACGCTTCATGAATCCCGAGATAAATAGTACGAGACTTTCTCTCTCTATACTGTCTAGCACTTTCTCTCTAGATCTGACAATCGAATATTCCTCTATCACTTAATCCTCTATCAACAAATCTTCGCATAACAAAATCACCCTCGGACCATCTTTTAACTCTTCAGTGGCGCCGTCTGTGGGAAACGAAAATCGCTCCGACGATAATCACTTCCTAGAAATAATTCCTGTTCTGAGGAGAACCATGGAAGGCCAAGGGGACGATTTAATTGATCACTGCGAGGAAAACATGGAGGCGGATGACTTTCGGAACGACTTGGAGTCCGAAGGAGAAGGAGGTCGGCGAGTTTCGGAACGACTTGGAGTCCGAAGGAGAAGGAGGTCGATGACTCCGCTCTTTTGGCTCAGAGGAATGAACTGTTGTTGGAAATCGAAAGGTTGAAGGCGGAGAAGGAAGCCGCGCAGAGAAATGTTCGATCGGAGATAAGAAGAGAACCCGTCGAACAAAAGGAGGAGCGCGAGGTTGAAATTCGATCCAAGAGGAGAGATGACAAGTATCGGAGGCGTGAGCGACGGTCTCCGAGGAGGAGAGAGAGATACCGTTCGGACTCGGCTACTTCAAGCGACTACTCGCGATATAGCACTTCTGAATCATCCCCTCGGAGATACCGCAGGAGGAAAAAGCGTGATCAGAGGCGAACTGGTGCCCGAAGGGGAAAGAGTTCGGAGAGGAAATCCTCACGGGAAAAGAGTCGCCACAACCGAGTTGGTGATCGCTCTCATGAGCAGGCAAAGTGCCTTGGGAAGGATGATATGCACCCTCGAAATTCAGAATGGCAGCAGCAATACACTTTGCCCTCCGAGGAGGGTCTGTACTTTTCAAACAACGATAATTTGAGATCCAACATTTATCGTACAGGGCATAATTGGAGAGCCTCTCCTTTATCCTCGGAGATCTTAGTGGGGAACCTCCGAAAGCACTTTGACATTTCGAAGCTTGAAAAGTTCGATGGGACTCAGGATCCGGACAATCACATCGAGCAGTTTAAGAACTTTATGATAAACTTCGACGGCGATGATAAGCTTCTGTGCAGAGCATTCTCTCAAACTTTCAAGGGACTGGAATCTAAATGGTACAACAGGCTACCTCAGGGCTCAATTAAGAACTTTGACATGTTCAGGAACATCTTTAGACAACACTTCGTGGGGAGCAAGAAGTTTCGGGCCAACGGAGACACCATAATCTACTGTCGACAAAAAGTGGGGGAGAGCCTCAAAAACTATACCAATCGCTTTGTCAAAACCAAAACAGATATGGAGTACTGTAAAGATTCAGTAGCGCTTGCAGCGTTCAGGATGGGCTTGCTCCCCGGGTTACTGAAAGACACGGTGGCAGAAAGTCAAGCGATGACCTTCGGAGCATTGCTAGATCAAGTTGAGAAGAGAATCTTGGTGGAAGAAACCCAAGCCTCAGAGAAAGGTTCAGGAGAGCAATTGGACCATAATCAATTTCAAAGGACTGAGCCAAGCTCTCAGGGCCCTCGATCAAACGTTCAAGCTAAAAGCATGGGTCAGTATCCTCCAAGGCAAAAATCAAACCCGCAGTACTATGGCAATCAATCAAACCACAATCGAGGGGGGAGATACATGTCAAACAAATGGACTCGACCCGACTACTTTGCAGAGTTGACAGAAAATGTTGCTGCGATATTTGATAAGGCTAAGTCTTCGGTCACGTTCAGGAAGCCTTTTCCCATACAAACACCGAGGGAAAGCAGAAGCGTCAACAAATATTGCAAATATCACGAGGATGTGGGCCATGACACCAAAGATTGCATAGCCTTGAAAAAGGAGGTGCAGGCTCTCATTGAGAATGGAATGCTGTTGGAGTATGTCAAGAAACACTCCCAGAAAAACGCCGTGGTGAAAGTTGTCTCGAAGAATACTGACACAGCCATGGTAATTTCCGAAGGAGTTGACGATTTTGAAATCAAACAAGAGTGTTTGGACCCCAAGGTCGGGAGGAACAATGTAAACAGGTAGAGGAAGAAATTCCGAAGGGGAGGGTGGACAGCCTTTGTGCATTTTTCGATTCTTTAGCAATTTTCGGCGGAGACACAATCACAGGAAATTCTAACAGCTCTCGTAAAAGGCACATGGTGAATTTGACCACCCAGATCGAAGCTGGAGTCTCCGCACAAATGCATCGCTCGCCTTCTCCTATTATTTGTTTTGATGATGATGATATGCGTAATGTTGTAGGCCCTCATGAGGACGCTGTAGTGATCGCGGCGGGCATTGTTGGGGATCAGATTCAAAAAATACTCATCGACACAGGAAGCTCTGCGAACATTTTGTTTATGAGTACTTACCGTCGCATTTCTGACCCACCGGTCATCCGAAGATCCGACAGGACAATAATGGGTTTCACGGGTGCCACAGCGGTTGTTGTGGGGGAGTTCCAATGTATGGTAGAGTTGGGTCGTGGACCATTCAAAAAAGAGGTGGAAGTACTCTTCATTGTGGTTGACGCACCAACCTCTTACAATGCTATCCTGGGTCGCTCTTGGTTATCCCGGATGCATGGCGTCATGTCCACGGTGCATCAATGTCTAAAGTATGTGATCGGGAACAATATTGGAACAGTCAGAAGTAGCCAGAAAATGGCACGAGAATGTTACCAGATAGCCCTGTCTTCTAAAGGGGTTCGAGGGGGGCCCTCTGACCCAGCATAGCAATTAAAGGGGCAACCCCCCGAAGTCATCCCTTGCGATGATCCGAGGGAGGCCCCCGGATTTCAAGTCCCAGAGGAAGATTCTGCGACACACGAGTTCGCGGCTGGCAAATTTCTGAAAATAGGGGTCCACCTCTCCCCTGAATTTAAAGGGAAGTTAATTACTTTTTTGTCTGATAAGCTCGACATGTTTGCTTGGTGTGCACAGGATGTCACTGGTGTGCCGGCGGAAATTATATGTCACCAGCTAGCGATACGATTGGATGTCCAACCCATAGTCCAAAAAAGAAGGCCTGTCTCCCCGGAAAAAGCCTCAGCAATTTTGTCGGAGGTCGAACGGCTGCTAAGCATAGGTCATATTCGCGAGTCACATTATCCTATATGGGCGTCGAATCCGGTATTGGTGAGAAAGAAAACTGGCAAGTGGAGAATTTGTATCGACTTCACGGACTTGAACCGAGCTTGTCCTAAAGATCCTTTTCCTGTCCCTCGCATTGATCAGTTAGTGGACTCGACCCCCGGAAATCGATTGCTGTCTTTTATGGACGCTTACTCGGGATACAATCAAATCCGACTGGCTGCTAATGATGAAGAGAGTACTTCTTTCATTACTGGGCGAGGTTTGTATTGTTACAAGGTCATGCCGTTCGGGTTAAAAAATGCGGGGGCAACTTATCAGCGCCTGGTTAATAAAACCTTCGAGGAGCAGATTGGGCGGAATATGGAAGCCTATATCGACGATATGTTGGTTAAGAGTGAGCACGACGAAGACCATTTTGCTGACCTTGCGGAGACATTCCACAACTTGAGTAGAGTCAATCTCAAACTTAACCCGGAAAAGTGCATTTTTGGTGTGAGGTCCGGTAAATTCCTTGGTTATATGATCAGTGAAAAAGGCATTGAGGCTGACCCCGAGCAACTAAGAGCTTTGATCGCTATGACTCCTCCTCGAAACATTAAAGAGGTGCAAATCCTGACAGGACGATTGGCTGCTCTGAATCGATTCATTTCTCGCTCGTCGGATAAGTGTGCTCCGTTCTTTAAAGTATTGTGGAATGCGAAGCAATTTTGTTGGACTGAAGAATGTTCAACGGATTTTCGTCAAATTCAAGAGTATTTAACATCTCTGGAAGTTTTATCTAAACCTTTGGTGGGGGAGACATTGATTGTCTACGTAGCGGTATCCGAGTGTGCTGTCAGTGCCGTTCTCCTCCGAGAAGATGACTCTCTCCTAAGGCCAATTTACTATGTCAGTAAGAGTTTGTTGGACGCCGAGAAGCGGTATCTTACTTTGGAGAAGGTGGCTTTGGCATTGGTGACAGCGGCACGAAAGATGAGGCCTTACTTTCAAGCCCATCCCATTGTGGTGCGAACGACGTTTCCCCTGAAGAGTCTATTACAAAGACCAGACATCTCTAGCAGGATGACTAAGTGGTCCGTAGAGCTGGGAGACTTCGACATAACATTTGAGCCTCGAACGACGATAAAGGCACAGGTTTTTACCAGATTTTCTGGTTGAGTTCCACTCAGACAGGGAAGAGCAGGAAGTGCCTGATATAGTCGCCGAGGAAGAGTGGGTGATACGGGCGGATGGTGGGTCGAACATCTCAGGCAGCGGAGCAGGTGTCCAGTTAATATCCCCGCAAGGGGTAGCTATGTTCCAAGCCATTTGTTTCGGTTTCAAAGCTACTAATAATGAGGCTGAGTATGAAGCAGCTTTAGCCGGCCTACGTTTAGCTCAAATATGCGGGGCTCGGCGGATAAAATTGGTCAGTGATTCTCAGCTGGTGATAAATCAGGCTTCGGGGGAGTCCGAGGCAAGGAAGGAGACACTGATACAGTATTTGAAGCTGATGAAAAAGTTGGCGTCGGGTTTTGAGGGCGTCAAGTTCGAGCATGTCCGGCGAGAGTTAAATGCCGTCCCGGATTCTCTCGCCTCTGTTTCACGGACAGAAGGTTATCCCTGGGTTCTGGTCCAGACATGCCCGTCGATCTCAATTAGTAAAAACCATGTGATGAACATCTCGGAGGAAAGCCACGCGATCACGCCGGATTGGAGAACATTCCTCATTGATTTTTTGGCTCATGACGTTTTACCCGTCGACAAATATGAAGCCAGAAAAGTTAGATTCAAGTCTCATGGTTACATTTTGCTGGGAGGATCGCTGTATAAAAAATCTTTGAGTCGGCCATTACTAAGATGCTTGAGTGGGCCCGAGTCACAAATTATCCTCTCCGAGTTGCACGACGGTGAAGGATCCGCTCATTGTGGATATAAGGCTCTGATACGCAGGGTATTCTTGGCAGGCTATTATTGGCCAACTATCTCGGCTGATGTAAAAGATTTGGTCAAACGCTGTGACACGTGCCAACGATATGCTAATGTAATTCACAAACCGGGAGTGTTGATGGAAAACATCTCAGAGGCAGTTCCTTTTGACAGGTGGGGGATTGACTTGGTTGGACCTCTACCGATGGCCTCTGGGGGCAGACAGACGATAATTGTGGCCGTCGATTATTTTTCTAAGTGGGTGGAAGCTGAGCCACTCGCAGGAGCAAAGGCTAAAGACGTGATCAAATTTGTTTTATCTAATATTTGTTGTCGTTTTGGTGTACCATTGCAGATTACCACGGACAATTGACCACAATTTGATAACAAAGAGTTCCATAGTTTTTGTGTGTCAAGGGGCATACGACAATGTTTTTCGGCACCATTTCACCCTCAGGCAAATGGGCAGGTGGAAGTAACTAATCGCACAATCCTCGACGGTTTGAGAAAGAACTTGGAAGGAAAGGCGGGGAAATGGTGAGACTATTTACAGGAGGTGTTGTGGGCATATCGAACGACCCCCCGAACAGCCACCGCTGTATCCCCATTTGCCTTAGATTATGGGATGGATGTCGTGGTCCCTCTGGAGATCCTATACCCTTCACATCGAATAGCAACTTATGACTCAGACACAAATGACCAGCATAGAGCATTGGCTTTAGATTTGGTGGAGGAAAAGAGACAGCGGGCGCAGCTGACTTCCCTTCACTATCAAACTCTTATGAGGAGTCGATATGCATCCAAAGTCAACCATAGAGACTTTCAGGTGGGAGACAAGGTCCTACACAAAGTTTTCTTGCACACTAAGGACAAGAGTTTGGGGAAGTTGGGACCTAACTGGGAAGGCCCTTATGAGGTCACCGAAAGGATTAAACAAGGCACATATCGGTTGAAAGATAAAGACGGACGATATCTCCGCTTACCTTGGAACATTGAGCATTTAAAGTTGTACCTCGATTAGCAGAGCTTGGAGATGACATTGTATTTCTTTTCACTTTCTATGTATCCCTTGGGAAAATTTTTGGTGAGGACACACTCTTTCCTACCCTGTTAGGCACAGGAAGGTTTTAATGAGGTGTTTCGGTGATCCCCTTAAATACAAAGTTTCTTTGCCTTTAACTATTTTTTGAGTCACAATAACATGTGCCTCGAATTGTTGTCCCTCGCACGATTTTTTGAGTCACAGTAACATGTGCCTCGAATTGTTGTCCCTCGCACGATTTTTTATTATTATTTTTACTTTATTCATCGGGTCAAATTAAGGTGTGCCACGATGTTTTGGGACCTTCAAACTATTCTTCGGGTCACATTAAGGTCGGCCACGATATTTTGGGACCTTTGAACTATTCATCGGGTCACAGTAAAATGTGCCACGATGTTTTGGGACCTTCGAACTATTCTCCGGGTCACGGTAACGTGTGCCTCGAAGCCACTCTCAGTTGTGCATCAGAACAGCTTCTCCTTGCAATTGTTTTCGGAGACCCTAAAATTATTCGAAGGCCAAGTAGATTGGCATTCGACGGCCTCATGGCGAGCGTAACTCTTGCTAAATTTATCCAAGTAAAATGTGTTCGAAGGCCAAATAAGATTAGTATTCGAAGGCCTCATTGCAAATATAACTCTTGTTAAGTTTGGGCAAATAAAAATTGTTCGAAGGCCAAATAAGTTGGGATTCGAAGGCTTTATTACGAGCATAAAACTTGCTAAATTTATCTAAGTAAAATTATTCGAAGACCAAGCAAGTTGGAATTCGAAGACCTTATTAAAAACATAACCCTTAATCAATTTATCTAGATAATAATCATTCGAAGGCCAATCAACTTGACGTTCGATGGCCTTATTACAGATATAACACTAGTTGTTCGAAGGCCAATAGAATTTGTGAATTTCTCCAAAGTACTAATTGTTCGAAAGGCCAATGAAATCATAATTCGAAGAACAATCTATCTAACTGATAATCATTACGAACTTGTTCCATATACAATACATTGACAAGTCAAATATTCAGTGCTCTTACAAAGTTAAAGCAGCACAGCAAGTTCCAATCATTACAAAAAGAGGTCTTTTTTAGGCCATATACAAAAAAAAACTACCTACAGCATGTTTACTCAATCAGCATTTTTCGAAGTATCACTCCCCTCACCTTCTGAGTCTTCACTCTCACTTACGACTATTTGGGGAGGGCGAAGTTCTGGGGGGACAAGCTTCCAAAAAGGCCCCAGGTCATATTCAGGGTGATCGGTGTATATTTGGGTCAATAAGCCGGCTCGAGTGGCAGCATCCCGAGCCTGTAAGTTCTTCGAACAAGTTACTGCATAAGCATCCACAGTCTTCTCCTTCGCCTCTTCGACTTCTACTGGGAAACCTCTGATCTTTTTCTCTAAGTTATCGCGCTCTCCAACTACTTTTCGAAGAGCCTCAGTACATTGCTCGAATCCATCGCAAGCCTTGCGATGCCCCTTTTTGTATTCAGATATCATCAGCTCTTGGGCATCAGTCTTCTCCTTGTACAAGTCCCTTTCTTGTTGGCAACACCTCTCTAGCATTGTCACATAATTCTCAGAGGCAGAAAGACGCTCATACAAGGCATCAGCTTGGCCCTCGATCACTGCATACTCCTTCTTGGCCTCCTCGAGCTGAGAGGCAGCTAGTGATGCTTTGAACTTGTAGTAATTTTTGCGCTTTTCAAGATGGCGCATCTTTTTTCCTCGGTTCACTGAAGTGTGCAGCACTCTCCGAAGACTCATTGAGAACTCATCATCCAAGGGGACTTCGAAGGAACTCAAAGGAGACCCTAACGCTGTAGAATCAAATTCGGAGAAATTACCACAAACAACGTCTGGATGAATGAGTAGTGGAGGGTCTGTTCGAGGAGCAGGGATAGGAGCTAGCCTTGGACTGTCTTCGAGGGAAGCTGGGTGAGAAGCCTCAGTAAGAGGAGAGTGCAAGGATTGGTAGGAAGTTTCTCTGGGTGACTGGCCACCCCTGTTTTCAGCATCATTTGCATTACCATGGACTTCTCCTTCGAAATTAGTCTCTTCTTTGTTGTCAGGGGTTTCTCCCCCCTCTGATTGTTCTTCGATGGGCTCGAGCAGGATGCCCTTACCCTTATCTCTTTTCTTCAGATCCTTTTTCGAAGGAGCAGGGGGAGGAGGATCGCTGGTAGCAGCAGTTACATTGGCATCCTTCCTCGGAAAAGCAGAGGGAGGGGGATCAGTATCAGTTGAAGTAACAATGGTGGGTCGAGGAGGATGAGAGTTTGTCCCCCCAGCTTCGTTCGAAGGGGGCTGTTGAACATTCACAGGCCCTTCGACGTTCAATTGTTGGGTGGTTGGTACTTCGTCTTCTAGAGGCTCTCCCAAGTGGCTCTGCGAACGGGAGCGTTTGGGCAAGAAGATCACAACATCTGTTTGGCTGCATCGGTCTAGCACTTCTCGCTCCGAAGGCGGAGCCATTAGTCCCCTCATACTTATGCGATCTTGGGGATTAAGCCTCCAGAGTCGACTCCTAGCCAAGTTGTCGTCCACAAAACAACGGCGGAATCGATTGTCCCAGTGCTCCTTTGCCCACAAGCGAAGGTTAGTAAAGACAGTGGCAGCTCCCTCGACATAGTCGGTGTAGGGTTTGGACACCCCAGTCATAGCTGTAACAAGAAAATAAACATAAACACAACATACGATTTCGAGGGAACATATTACTTCGAAGGCATACAAGTTTTCGAGGAGGCTTGTGAGAAAGCAAAGATTTCAAAGGCTTAAGTTTGAAGGGTAAAAGTTGGTGGAATACTTACATTTCATTGTCCATTTTAGCGAGAGTTTGTGAGGATTCGAAGGAGTGGCTTCTGATCCAGTCTCCCAGCAACCAGAGAAAAAAAGAAACTGTTGCCTCCATTTTTTATCGGCCTCCAATAGATCCTTCAATATCTTTTGCCCCCGATTGAATGTCAACGAGTAGAAGGGGAAGTAAGGATTGCGGGCCAGACCAACAAGACCAATGATTTGTTCCAGTGAAAATTCTTGGCCTGAGAGCCTTGAGGCCATTATGCAGGCCATTAACGTGAACCACATATTGGGCCCAACCTGTGAGGGGCAAAGATCTATCTTCGAGAGATATTCAATAAAGAAGGAGTCTAAGGGATACCTCAGCCCCCAATTCACGATTTCTGTGTAGACCACCACCTCGTGATCCCTCACAGATAAGGGTGTTTCTCCTTCGGAAGGAAATCTAATGTTGATATATCTGGGGATGCCCCATCGAGCCCTAAGCATCGTTCCTCTTCCCTCGAAAAATACTTATATTTAATATTGGCAAGGGCCACCATGTGCTTATTCTCAATGCCGCGAATGTTATTGCCGGCAATATTGTCTAACTCTAGGGGCAACACAATATCCCCTTTCAGTTTTGGAGCAATCCGGCGGGCTTGTTCCTCGGATATTGACATAGAAGACGATGTTGCACCGTTCGCAGGGCCTGAGGAAGGGACAATGGGCGATCTCTGTCCGAAGGGATTATTGAGAGGGTTCGTAACTTTGGGGTCTAAAGTTTCTTCATGTCTAATACGCATGTCTTCCTCGGTAATAAGCGTCCTTGAGGGGGAGAATTGAGTTCCATGGATGGTCATGGATGGCGTGGAGGGCAGACTAGACACATCTGTTCCTTATCTTCGAGGAGGACTGCCAGAATTATGATGAAGGTCTTGCCTTCGAGGAGGACTACCAGAATTATGATGAAGGTCTTGCCTTCGAGGAGGACTACCAACATTACGATGAAGGTCTTGGTTTCGAGGAGGACTCTTCGAAGTCCTTTGATGAAGGTCTTGGTTCCGAGGAGGGCTAACTGAGTTTCAAGGAGGGCTCCTCGAAGTCCTTCGAGGACTTGAAGACCTTTGAGGGAGGTTTTCAACACCAGTTGGGGCAGTTGGTTCTCGAATCGTTAGGGGAGCTTCCCTGGCCCGCTTTCGCTCATGAGAACCTTTTCTATCTCTATGGGATTTCTTCCTCTTCGAACCTGATGCATGCTTGTGTGATCTTTCTTTACCCATTTCTCTAGGAGGGTTTGTTTCGCTGAGCAAGCTTTGACGAGCTACTTCACGGGGGATAATGGCGGTCGAGTTGTTCGAAGGAGGCCAGGCACCAAAAAAGGTTGTAGTCGACGGTGGGGGATGAGGCCTTACGTCTTCACCAGCAGCAACCCTCTTTTTGAACCGTTTACTAATCAACAACCACTCAGGAATTCGACGGGGCTTGTTCGCCAGCTTTATCTCTCTAGAAATAATTGAACAGAAGTTGCATTAATGAAGGAAAGGGTTGGTATTTATAGAAGAATAGTGGGCTTTCTTGACAAATGAAGCCCGGAGACATTTTCATGTTGTTTGCCTAGGGGTACGATGGTCCATATAGGTGGACATTGTTCGGCCGCCTAGCTATAGCAGAAGGTGAAGAGTTTTATGTCAGAGATTGTGAGGGGAAGGGGAAGAGTTTTCTGACAACAATGTCAGAAGAATTGGTACCGTTTCTCCCAAAGTATGCTGACACAGGTGTTTGTGCAATGACATCATCAATCCTAGCACCCTTTTTCGCCTAAGTACATAATTATCCGACGACCATTTTGCTTAAAATGTTGCAAGGATTGAGGGGGCTACTCGGTATAACAGAAGTTCGAAGAGGCCTTTTTAGATATTCGAGGGGGCTTACGAATCATTCGAAGAGGTTTTGTGTCGAAGAAGTTTTGTGGAAGCGACCTTTTGCCTAAGTAGTTCATAGCCCGGCAATACGAAGGGACTTGTAGAGCAACGTTTCGAAGGACTTATGAAGTTCGAGAAATGTGTCGAAAGACTTATGAAGTTCGAAGAAGAAATGATTTTGGCCTGTCAGGAGAATTATTCAGTCTTAGCAAAACGATTTTTACTAAGACTAGGGGGCTACTGATGAGGAAGAATAAAAGACAAGGGCCAAAATGCATTGAAATAAATGTATAAGGGCTAAAATGTATGGATTGTAAAGATATAGCCAAAATAGGAAGAAACCAACAAGCAGGGACCAAAAGATGTAATTAAACCAAATTAAAGCGTGTGGGGTCCGCAATTGTACTATAAAAGGACCACACACGCTTCACGAATCCCGAGATAAATAGTACGAGACTTTCTCTCTCTATACTGTCTAGCACTTTCTCTCTCTAGATCTGACAATCGAATATTCCTCTATCACTTAATCCTCTATCAACAAATCTTCGCATAACAAAATCACCCTCGGACCATCTTTTAACTCTTCAATAAGATGTCATGCCTCCTTCTAGCTGGGAGGCCAAAGTATGAACATGCCTCTTCCTCGAAGAAGCAGTAGGAGCTGTCATAGTGTCCCCTCCGAAAATTGTAAGCGACTCGAAAAACTTAATGAGCCCGGAGACCGACTTAGAACATTCCTCTATAGAACCCACTCTGTTCCGAGTTGGATCGGGATCCAAGTACTCAGATTCCACGTCAAACCTTTCAACTATAACCATGGCTCCCTCTGGAACAGCATTACTTGGACCAACCTGGTGAGTGTTGTCAGGCTTGTTGCCTCCTCTTCTTTTAACGTAAGATCCTAGCTTCCCCCTTTCAATCAAGTTTTG
Organism: Limnanthes douglasii subsp. nivea; assembly: GCA_036936605.1. Classification (NCBI taxonomy): domain Eukaryota; kingdom Viridiplantae; phylum Streptophyta; class Magnoliopsida; order Brassicales; family Limnanthaceae; genus Limnanthes; species Limnanthes douglasii. The sequence goes on from JAUPFV010000002.1 coordinate 38,450,336, forward strand.
AACTTCCTGCTTCAATGCTATACAGTCATCGGTGGTGACCAATATCATTGTGATATTGACAAAAAGAGTTGTTGCGATGCTCCCTGGGAGACTGCAGTGTTGCCGGTCTCCGGTAATGCACCTCATCCTTTGTTTTATCAAACATAGTGGCCACGCTTTCTTTTAACTCCGCGAACCACTCCGGTTGGACCCATGGTCCTCTCTTGTTTCTAGACTGTTGACTTTGAGCAGGAGCAACTGGCTGAGACTGAGCTTTTGCCCTACCATGCCCCTATCCGGTCTCCCTTGTTTTGTTCCCGGACTGGTTCTGATTGGGATTCGGTGTCACCGGGGTAGACCTCACCTGCCTGTGCACCCTGGTTTTCTTTGTTTCATCGACGTTTATTTGTTTGCCAACCTGATTCAGTAACCCTCCCCAGGTCATGGCCTTCTTCCTGGTTACTGAATCAGCTAGATTTCTTGGGTTCAAACCCTGTCTCAGGGATGCTATTGCTACCTGTTCGAAGCAATCAGCCAACCCATTCTTTGTGTTCACAAAACGGCTTATGTATTCTTTCAAGGACTCATTTGGTTCCTGGGCACAATGGATTATTGTGTCTCCATTGCCCTTCAGCTCTTTACTCCCTATGAACTGCCTTCGAAAGGCCACGAAAAAACGTATCGAAATCTTTAATACGACCCATGAGCTCTAAGCAGGAGAGCAAGTAGCTTAGTGAGGAAGTGTTTAGGTTTTTTAGTACTTTTGTCATAGTTCGAACAGTCCTATGGTCATAGCGTTCGAAGTGACCTGTCCGGTCCATGTGATCTGTCCGGTATCCGGAGAGACTAGACTGATCTGTCCTTGTACGGGGAGCATACAGAATTCGGACTCATCAAGCACCACAAAAGTCACCACACTAGAGAACACTATCACAGAGCTCCGGGAGAAGCTGTCCGGACTAGAGAAAGATCTTGCACTTCTAGAGGGGAGACCACGGCCAAGGACCAAATCATCACCAACTTAACCAGTGACAAAACTGCACTTGAAAATTCAGTATCCAAAGCTGCCGAGGAGAAAGCTGGTTTGCTAAGGGAGCAGGAGGCCAAAATCCAAGCCAAGATCGATGCGTATGCCAACAACGTGATCGAAACTCAGGAGGAAATGTATACCAAGGTGAGGTATGACATGGTTTTTCTCTTCCATGAGAAGTTTCCGAAGAGGAACCTAGGGGATTTATGGCTTCACATAGAGTCTGATGACCTCCCATATCATACAATGGCCGAAGGTGACAGGTTTGGCTTCTCCAGTGCCTCCTCATCCGATGACGAAGAAAACACCGGGGAGAGCCCAGACGAAGAGAAAGATGATCCCAAGGGGAAGAAAAAGACAGATGAAGCTGAGCCATCTTCCAAGGCTCAGCCTTAATTTACGAATTACTTTTTACTTTTCATATTATCTAAACTAAAGTCCTTGGAAGGCCAAGGCACTCTTTTTTGTTAATGTGTCCGGTATTTGACCGGATAGATCCTTCACTCTGTTTTGACGATTTGAAAGTCCTTGGAAGGCCAAGGCACTTAAGTTGTTTTAATGAATATCCTTGTTTTGCACAATTCTCACATTTTTTCATAGTCTGTTCCAATTTTGATGGCTAGAGTTTAAATAGCCCTTAGTTATTTCATAGTGAGAGTGTTTAAATTCTCCGATGACGAATGTTTAAGTGGTCATCACTCTTTTATTTCAATCCGGATGGTGTGACAAAAGACAAAACTAAAACACTTCAGAAAATTTTTAAGAAGGCATCAAATTTTATTTAAAAAGCCGGACACCTCATTAAAACCTCCCCGTGCCACCAGGGTAGGAAAGAGTATGCCCCCAAATATTTACATGGATGTTTAAACAAGTAAATATTTACACAAATGCTACTCCAAGTACATCCGGAGATGTTCGATATTCCAAGGGTGGGTCAAAACTCTTCCATCCTTGTCTTCTAGCCAATATGTTCCAGGTTTAAGCCTTTCAACAACCATGTAAGGTCCTTCCCAAGTTGGGGCCAATTTGCCGAGCAGTTTCTCTTTAGTGTGTAAGAAGACTTTCCTCAATACTTTGTCCCTCGGCTGGAAATCTCTTCTTTTAATTCTAGAGGCAAATCTGCTTCTCATCAAACCTTGATAGTGCGCAACTCTAAGGTAAGCTTTAACTCGTCTCTCTTCTACCAGATCGAGTTGACCTCTGATTGCTATTTCGTTTGCGCATTCGGAGAAGTTGTGAATACGAAATGATGGGAGGGTTGCTTCTATGGGAGCTACTGCATCCATCCCATAGACCAAAGCAAAAGGTGACTCCTGTGTTGCAGCCCCAGGTGTTGTCCGGTAGGCCCACAAGACCTTTTGTAAATAACTAGGCCACTTCCCAGCAGCCCCTTCCAAATTCTTCTTTAAACCGGACAAAATTGTTCTGTTGGCTACTTCAACCTGACCATTTACTTGTGGGTGGAAAGGTGAAGAGAAACAATGTTGTATACCCCTTGAGGCACAGAAACTCTCCATTTCCCTATTGTCGAACTGTGGTCCATTGTCTGTTGTTATCTTTTGTGGGACACAAAATCTGCAACAGATGTTGGATAGAACGAGTTTTATGACAACTTTTGATGTTGTTCCTGCTAGAGGGGCTGCTTCAATCCACTTTGAAAAGTAATTTATAGCAACAATTATAGTCCTGCGCCCTCCGGATGCCATTGGGAGAGGCCCCACTAAATCCAACCCCCATCGAGCAAAAGGTATAGGCTCAGAAATTGACTCTAAAGGAATGGATGGGACATGAATTTCATTGTTGTATCTTTGGTAGGGGTCACACCTTCTTACCAGCTCCTTAGCATCTTTCATGATAGATGGTCAATAATAGTCGGCCAGTAAAACTATCCTTGTTAAAGCCCTGAATCCACAATGAGCTGATCCCTCACCATCATGTAATTCGGAGAGGACTACCTGAGACTCACCATCCCCCAAACAGCGCAGAAGAGGTTTACTGTAAGACTTTTTATATAGAATGTCTCTCAGTATGATAAAACCACGGGCCTTGTGTTTTAGCTTTCTTGCCAATGACTTATCCGAAGGCACGATGCCGTCGGAGAGGTATTGCAGGAGAGGAAATCTCCAATCCTAAGGTTGTTTCATCTGTACTTCAAAAATTTATTCCTCTTTACTCATATTAAGTTGAATGGATGGGCTCTCTAGAACATGGATCCATGGATACGACTCCGTGTATGCTATGGTTGCCAATGAATCTGCCAACTCATTTTCTGTCCGGAGTATATGTTCATAAGCAACGCTTTTAAACTTGAGTGCTTCATTTTTAAGAAGAAGTAAATATTTCACTAGCTGCTCCTTTTTAGCTTCAGATTGACCTTGGCATGGTGAATAAGAAGCTGAGAGTCACTCAGTAGCTTGACCCTCTTAGCCCCACAAATATAGGCCAACTTTAAACCAGCTATAGCTGCTTCGTACTCAGACTCATTATTAGAAGCCCTGAAAGCGAAACATATAGCTTGGTACATTTTGTCACCATACGGAGAAGTCAAACACACCCCTGCACCACAGCCCATAGTGATGGATCCACCATCTGTCCGGACGACCCAGACCTTTTTGTCTTTCATGTTAGTAGCATGTTCCGAATCTCTGTCGGAGTGAAATTCAACCAAGAAATCAGCCACAACTTGGGATTTGACTGCCGTTCGAGGAGCAAAATCTATGTCAAAATCCCCCAATTCTACTGACCACTTTGTCATCCTACTTGAAACGTCTGCCTTTTGAAGGACATTCTTCAAGGAAAAAGATGTCCGGACGATGATAGGATGAGCCTGGAAATAAGACCTCATTTTTATTGCAGCTAATACCAGGGCTAATGCTAACTTCTCAAGTTTCAAATAACGCATTTCTGCATCTATCAAACTCTTGCTGATGTAGTATACTGGATGGGGGTAATTATCCACTTCTCTCACCAACACAGCACTGATGGCACAACTTGAAACTGCCAAATATACGAAGAGTGTCTCCCCATCAACTGGTTTAAACAAGGTTTTAGGAGAGGATATATGCTTCCTGATCTCATTGAAGGCCTCATCACACTGTGAGGTCCAATTGAATCCCTTGGTACCCTTCAAGGTTTGAAAAAACGGGGCGCACCTGTCCGAAGACCTTGACATGAATATGTTTAGAGCAGCTAACCTCCCCGTTAACCGTTGTACATCTTTAATATTTCGAGGAGGCTCCATGTGGAATAGAGCATTAAGCTGGTCCGGATCGGGCTGTATCCCATGCTCACTTATAATATTGCCTAGAAACTTCCCGGATTGCACTCCGAACACACATTTTTCTAGATTTAACTTTAAATTCACTTTCACCAAGTTGGTAAAATTTTCTTGGAGGTCAGCCAAGTGTAATTGCTCATCCACACTCTTTACCATCATGTCATCGATGTATACTTCCGAATTCCTTCCAATCTGATCAGCAAAAGCTTTGTTTACCAATCTCTGATAAGTAGCCCCAGCATTTTTCAACTCAAATGGCATTACCTTGTAGCAATGAAGACCCTTGTCAGTGACAAATGTGGTATGCTCTTGATCCTTCGGATCTACTTGGATTTGATTGTATCCGGAGAAAGCATCCATAAAGGATAGTAGCTTGTTCCCAGAGGTGGAGTCTACTAGTTGGTCAATCCGGGGAACTGGATACAAATCTTTTGGGTAAGCTCTATTGAGATCTGTGAAGTCAATACACATACGCCACTTGCCATTTTTCTTTTTCACCAGGACCGGATTGGCAGTCCACAAAGGATATTGAGACTCCTTGATATGCCCCATCTTTGTGAGCCTGTCAACCTCTTGTACAATGACATCAGCCTTTTCCTTAGAAAAAGCCCTTCTCTTTTGAACTACTGGTGCTATGTCTTTCCGGACGGATAGGTGATGTGATATCACATCTGCTGGAACCCCAGTAACATCAGCATTGCACCAAGCAAAAACGTGCTGATGGCTCTTCAAAAACTTTAGCATCTCACTCTTCAAAACGGGTGGCATCTTAGACCCTATCTTGACACTTTTTCCTTCTTCTAAATAATGTGTCTCTACCTCTTCGAATGGTATTAACACTCCATGGGTCTCTCTGGGGTCATAAATTTCACCCTCACCCCCAGAAAGCCCCTCAAATTGCTATTGCTTGTTGATACGAACTGCCACCAGCGTCCGGGGAGCCAGAATTGTAGCATAACATTCTCTTGCAACCTTTTGACTGCTCCGGACAACTCCCACCTGTCCCTGAACAGCATATTTCAAACATCGGTGGACTGTTGAAGCCACTGCATGCATCCTGGAGAGCCAAGACCTCCCTAAAATAGCATTATAGCAAGTGGGACAATCCACCATAATAAAAAGTATCCTGACCATCTTCTTGAAAGGGCCCTTGCCCAACAAAACTTCTTTTTCGAACTCTCCGATCACATTTGCTGAGCTGTCAGTAAAGCCCACAATTGATCTGTCCGAACTCTGAATTACAACTGGATTTTTCATTCTCTTGTATGTGGTTAAGTAAATGATATTGGCTGAGCTTCCAGTATCCACCAAAATTCGTCTTATGTCATTGACCCCAATGGATGCTCCTATAACAACAGCATCTTCATGAGGGCCAACTATATCTCTCAAATCATCTTCATAAAAAACAATGAAGGGGAATGGAATTTGCGACTGATAGGAAGTCATGCCTCCTTCTAGCTGGGTGGCCAAAGTATGAACGTGCCTCTTCCTCGAAGAAGCAGTAGGAGCTGTCATAGTATCCCCTCCGAAAATTGTAAGGGACTCAAATAACTTAATGAGGCCGGACACTGTCCTAGAACACTCCTTAATTGCACCCACTCTGTTTCGAGTTGGATCAGGATCCAAGTATTCAGATTCCACATCAAATCTCCCGATTATAACCATGGCTCCCTCCGGAGCAGCATTACTTGGACCAACCCGATGAGTATTGTCAGGCCTGTTACCTCTTCTTCTTTTGACATAAGCCCCAAGCTTTCCCCTTTCGATCAAGTTCTGAACCTCTTGTTTCAAAGCTATACAAGCATCGGTGGTATGGCCAATATCATTGTGATATTGGAAAAAAGAGTTATTGTGATGCTCTCTAGGAGATTCCGGTGTGGCTGGTCTTCTATAGTGCACATCTTCATTTGTTTTATCAAAATGGTGGTCACACTTTCTTTCAATTCTGCGAACCACTCCAGTTTGACCCATGGTCCTCTCTTGTTTCTGGATTGCTGACTCTGAGCAGGAGCAGCTAGCTGAGACTGAGCTTTGGCCCTACCATGCCCCTGTCCGGTCTTCTTTGCCTTGTTCCCGGATTGATTCTGATTGGGATTTGGTGCCACCGGGGTAGACCTCACCTACCTGTGCACCCTGGTTTTCTTCGTTTCATCAACGTTAATCTGTTTTCCAACATGATGCAGCAACCCTCCCCATGTCATGGCCTTCTTTCTGGTCACTGAATCAGCCAAATTTCCAGGGTTCAAGCCCTGTCTTAAGGATGATATTGCCACTTGCTCGAAGCAATCAGCCAACCCATTCTTGGTGTTCACAAAATGACTTATATATTCTTTTAAGGATTCATTTGGTTCCTGGGCACAATGGATTATTGTGTCTCAATTGCCCTTTAGCTCTTTACTCCCTACGAACTGTCTTCGAAAAGCCACCCAAAAAGTATCAAAATTCTTGATACAACCCTGTGGTAGGCTGTTATACCATTTTAGAGCACTCCCCGTAAATGATTGGGAGAATGCTCTACAAAGTAGCTTATCATCGTCGTCAAAGTTCATCATGAAGTTTTTAAATTGTTCCAAATGGTTGTCCGGATCAGTACTGTCATCGTACTTTTCCATTTTGGTGCTGTCAAACCTCTTAGGGAGGTTTCCGGACAGAATTTTGGAAGATAATGGAGATTGTCTCTAATTCCGGCCACGACTGAACACAGTATCCTCATTGGGAGTCGCAAAGATACCTGGTTCATCATGGAAGGTAAAAGGATCCATCAGTATCTTATCTACATGCCTCCGGTTGTGAGATGACCCTTTGGCAATATTCTTCTTCAACTTTCCATGTCTATCTCTTTTCCTTGAATATTTTTTGATCAGTTTTTGCTTCTTTTTAGTTCGGCCCTCATCACTGCTAGAGGACAAGGACTCTTCAACTCCATCTTCATCCGAGGAGCTATCAGAAGATTCTGAGCCTGAGTCAGAACTCTCCACTGGCTTAGACCGATGAGATTTTTTGGAGCTGGCATGAGTCTTTTTGGTACTCACATGAGTCTTTGAAGGCTCATGCTCTCTAGGGTTATCGGTATGATGAGCAACTGATGCTTTCGATTTTTCTTTCATGTCCATCTTAACCTTTTCTGCCCTCAGAGCTTCTATCTCGCCTTTTAACCTATCGCGCTCCTCGGTAGTGTATTCATCGTTTTCACCCACCACTTCGAGCAAAGCTGGTGGCACTTCCGGGGCGTCCGGATTCATTCAGACTGACTTTTCTTGTTGGTTTCGAATGCTTGATTCAGGCACCTTCGTACTCCCACTGTGGTCGCCAATTTGGTGTGGTTATTTATCGTCTGGGGGTAAATTGGTAATTTGTTTGGAGTTTGTGGAGGTTTATAAGTGTTTAATGTTAAAGTAGAGAGTAGAGGGAGAATTAAGCAGCCTGGTTGTATTTAATTTTCATTACCCACATTTAATGCAGGTGGTTGGGTATTTATACCCTTACATTTGGGCTTTTATGGGTTTTTGGGTCATGTTTAATGGACCCGGGTCATGTTTAAAGACCCATGAGCTCTTAGTAGGGGAGCAAGTAGCTTAGTCAAGAAGTGTTTAGGTTTTCTAGTACTTTTGTCATAGTTCGAACAGTTCAATGGGCTGAGTGTTCGAAGTGTCCTGTCCGGTCCGGTGAGTTTGGTCTGATTTATCCTTGTCCGGAGAGGAGGCTGAATTCGGACTCATCAGTTTTGATCCTGTGACAGTTGGTATCAGAGCAGTAGGTTGCTACTTATGATGAGTCCGAATGTTGCTACCTCTCCGGACGGGGACTGTTCGAACTAAGATCACTGGATCGGACAAAACAGTTCGAACACTAAGCTCATTGAACTGTCCGAATTATGACTAAAGTACTTAAAAACATAAACACTTCTTGACTAAGCCGCTTGCTCTTCTACTAAGAGCTCATGGGTCTTTGAACATGACTCGGGTCCATTAAACATGACCCAAAAACCCATAAAAGCCCAAATATAAAGGTATAAATACCCAACCACCTGCATTAAATATGAATAATGAAAATTAAATACAACCAGACTGCTTAATTCTCCCTCTACTCTCTACTCAAAACATTAAACACATACCAACCTTCACAAACTCTAAAACAAATTACAAAATTACCCTCATACGAAAATTAACCACACCAAATTGGCGACCACAGTGAGAGCACGAAGGTGCCTGAATCATGCATTCGAAACCAACAAGAAAAGTCAGTCTGAATGAATCCGGACGCCCCGGAAGTGCCACCAGCTTTGCTCGAAGTGGTGGGTGAAAACGATAAATACACTATCGAGGAGCGCGATAGGTTAAAAGGCGAGATAGAAGCTCTGAGGGCAGAAAAGGCTAAGATGGACATGAAAGAAAAATCGAAAGCATCAGTTGCTCATCATACCGATAACCCTAGAGAGAATGAGCCTTCAAAGACTCATGTGAGTACCAAAAAGACTCATGCCAGCTCCAAAAAATCTCATCGGTCTAAGCCAGTGGAGAGTTCTGACTCAGGCTCAGAATCTTCTGATAGCTCCTCGGATGAAGATGGAGTTGAAGAGTCCTTGTCCTCTAGCAGTGATGAGGGCCGAACTAAAAAGAAGCAAAAGCTGATCAAAAAATATTCAAGGAAAAGAGATAGACATGGAAAGTTGAAGAAGAATATTGCCAAAGGGTCATCTCACAGCTGGAGGCATGTAGATAAGATACTGATGGATCCTTTTACCTTCCACGATGAACCAGGTATCTTTGCGACTCCCAATGAGGATACTGTGTTCAGTCGTGGCCGAAATTGGAGACAATCTCCATTGTCTTCCAAAATCCTGTTCGGAAACCTCCCTAAGAGGCTTGATAACACTAAAATGGAGAAGTACGATGGCAGTACTGATCCGGACAACCATTTGGAGCAATTTAAAAACTTCATGATGAACTTTGATGATGATGACAAGCTACTTTGTAGAGCATTCTCCCAATATTTTACGGGGAGTGCTCTAAAATGGTATAACAGCCTACCATAAGGCTGTATCAAGAATTTCGATACTTTTTGGGTGGCCTTTCGAAGGCAGTTTGTTGGGAGTAAAGAGTTGAAGGGCAACGGGGACACAATAATCCATTGTGCCCAGGAACTAAACGAATTATTGAAAGAATACATAAGTCGTTTTGTGAACACCAATAATGGGCTAGCTGATTGCTTCGAGCAAGTAGCAATAGCATCCTTGAGACAGGGCTTAAACCCTGGGAATTTGGCTGATTCAGTGACCAGAAAGAAAGCCATGACTTGGGGAGGGTTGCTAAATCAGGTTGGAAAACAGATTAACGTTGATGAAATGAAGAAAACTAGGGTACACAGGCAGGTGAGGTCTACCCCGGTGGCACCAAACCCCAATCAGAATCAGTCCAGGAACAAGGCGAAGGAGACCGGACAGGGGCATGGCAGGGCTAAAGCTCAATCTCAGCCAGCTACACCTGCTCAGAGTCAACAATCCAGAAATAAGAGAGGGCCTTGAGTTCAACCGGAATGGTTTGCAGAATTGAAAGAAAGTGTGGCCATCATTTATGATAAAACAAAGGAAGAGGTACACTATAGAAGACCGGCCACACTACAATCTCATAGAGAACATCGCAATAACTCTTTCTGCCAGTATCACAATGATACTGGTCATACCACGGATGATTGTATAGCCTTAAAACAAGAAGTTCAGAACTTGATTGAAAGGGGAAAGCTGAGGGATTATGTCAAAAGAAGAGGAGGTAATAGGCCTGACAATACTCACCGACTTGGTCCAAGTAATGCTGCTCCGGAGGGAGCCATGGTTATAATCGAAAGGTTTGATATGGAATCTATATACTTGGATCCGGATCCAACTCGAAATAGAGTGGGTGCTATTGAGGAATGTTCTAGAACGGTCTCCGGGCTCATTAAGTTTTTTGAGTCACTTACGATTTTCGGAGGGGATACTATGACAGCTCATACTACTTCTTCAAGGAAGAGGCACGATCATACTTTAGCTACCCAGCTAGAAGGAGGCATGACCTCCTATCAATCGCAGATTCCATTCCCCTTCATTGTTTTTGATGAAGATGACTTAAACGATATAGCTGGCCCTCATGAAGATGTTGTTGTCATAGGAGCATCCATTAGGGGCAATGACATAAGACGAATCTTGGTGGATACTGGAAGCTCAGCTAATATCCTCTTCTTAAACACTTATAAGAAAATAAAAAATCCAATCGTAACTCAGCGTTCGGACAGATCAATTGTGGGCTTTACTGCCAGCTCAGCAGATGTGATCGGGGAGTTCGAAGAGGAAGTTCTGTTGGGCAAGGGCCCTTTCAAGAAGATGGTCAGGATACTTTTTATTGTGGTAGATTGTCCCACTTGCTATAATGCTATTTTAAGGAGGTCTTGGCTCTCTAGGATGCATGCAGTGGCTTCGAAATTCTACCAATGTTTAAAATATGTTGTTCAAGGACAGGTGGGAGTTGTCCGAAGCAGTCAAAAGGTTGCAAGAGAATGTTATGCTACAGCCCTGGCTCCCCGGACGTTGGAGGCAGTTCGTATCAATGAGCAATAGCAATTTGAGGGGCTTTCTGGGGGTGAGGGTGAAACTGATGACCCCAGAGAGACCCCTGGAGTATTGATACCAGTTGAAGAGGTAGAAACACATTGTTTAGAAGAAGGGAAAAGTGTCAAGATAGGGTCTAAAGTGCCACCCGATCTGAAAAATGAGATGTTAAAATTTTTGAAAATCCATCAGCATGTATTTTCTTGGTGTAATGCTGATGTTACTGGGGTTCCAGCAGATGTGATATCACATCACCTATCCGTCCGGAAAGACATAGCACCAGTGGTTCAAAAGAGAAGGGCTTTTTCCAAGGAAAAGGCTGATGTTATTGTGCAAGAGGTTGACAGGCTCACAAAGATGGGGCATATCAAGGAATCTCAATATCCTTTGTGGACTACCAATCCGGTCCTAGTGAAAAATAAAAATGGCAAGTGGCGTATGTGCATTGACTTCACAGATCTCAATAGGGCTTGCCCAAAAGATTTGTATCCAGTTCCCCGGATTGACCAACTAGTAGACTCCACCTCTGGGAATAAGCTGCTATCCTTTATGGATGCTTTCTCCGGATACAATCAGATCCAAGTAGATCTGAAGGATCAAGAGCATACCACATTTGCCACTGACAGGGGTCTTCATTGCTACAAGGTAATGCCATTTGGGTTGGAAAATGTTGGGGCTACTTATCAGAGATTAGTGAACAAAGCCTTTGCTGATTAGATTGGAAGGAATATGGAAGTATACATCGATGACATGATGGTGAAAAGTGTGGATGAGCAATTGCACTTGGCTGACCTCCAGGAAACTTTTACCAACTTGGTAAAAGTGAATTTGAAGTTAAATCCAGAAAAATGTGTGTTCGGAGTACAATCCGGGAAGTTCCTAGGTTATATAATAAGTGAGCAAGGGATACAACCCGATCCGGACCAGCTTAATGCTCTATTCCAAATGGAGCCTCCTCTGAATATTAAAGAAGTGCATCGATTGACGGGGAGGTTAGCTGCTTTAAACCGATTTATCTCAAGGTCATCGAACCGATGCGCCCCGTTTTTTCAAACTTTGAAGGGTGCAAGTGTGGACCTCACAGTGTGATGAGGCCTTCAATGAGATTAAGAAACATCTGTCCTCCTCCAAAACCCTATTTAAACCAATTGATGGAGAGACACTCTTCGTATATTTGGCAGTTTCAAGTTGTGCCATCAGTACTGTGTTGGTGAGAGAGGTGGATAGCTACCCCCATCCAGTGTACTACATCAGCAAGAGCTTGATAGATGCAGAAAAGCGTTATTCGAAACTCGAAAAGTTAGCGTTAGCCCTGGTAATAGCTGCAAGGAAGATGAGGCTTTATTTCCAAGCTCATCCTATTATCGTTTGGACATCTTTTCCCTTGAAGAATGTTCTTCAAAAAGCAGACATTTCAAGTAGAATGACTAAGTGGTCGGTAGAATTAGGGGATTTCGATATAGATTTTGCTCCCCGAACAGCAGTCAAGGCCCAAGCTGTGGCTGATTTTTTAGTTGAATTCCACTCTGATATAGATTCGGAGCAGACTACTGAGATGAAAGACAAAAAGGTCTGGGTCGTCAAGACGGATGGTGGATCCAGCACTATGGGATGTGGTGCAAGGGTGTGCTTGACTTCTCTGTATGGTGACAAAATGTACCAGGCTATATGTTTTGCTTTCAGGGCTTCCAATAATGAGTCTGAGTACGAGGCATCTATAGCTGGTTTGAAGTTAGCTTATATTTGTGGGGCTAAGAGGGTCAAGCTATTGAGTGACTCCCAGCTTCTTATCCGCCATGCCCAAGGTCCATATGAGGCTAAAAAGGAGAAGCTAGTGAAGTATTTACTTAAAAGCATTGTTTATGAACATATACCCTGAACAGAAAATGAGCTGGCATATTCATCGGCAACTATAGCTTACACAGAGTCATATCCATGGATCCATGTGCTGGAGAGCCCCTCCATTCAACTTAATATGGGTAAAGAGGAAGAAATTTTTGAAGTGCAGGTGAAACAACCTCAGGATTGGATATTTCCTCTCCTGCAATACCTCTCTGACGGCATCTTGCCTCCGGATAAATCATTAGCAAGAAAACTGAAACACAAGGCTCGTGGTTTTATCATACTAAGAGACATTATGTATAAAAAGTCTTACAGTAAACCACTTCTGCGCTGTTTGGGGGATGATGAATCTCAAGTAGTCCTCTCCGAATTACATGATGGTGAGGATCAGCTCATTGTGGAATCAGGGCTCTAACAAGGAGAGTTTTACTGGCCGGCTACTATTGGCCATCTATCATGCAGGATGCTAAAGAACTGGTAAGAAGGTGTGATCCATGCCAGAGATATAACAATGAAATCCATGTCCCAGCCATCCCTTTAGAGTCAATTTCTGAGCCTATACCTTTTGCTCGATGGGGGTTGGATTTAGTAGGACCTCTCCCTATGGCATCCGGAGGGCGCAAAACTATAATTGTTGCTATAGATTACTTTTCGAAGTGGATTGAAGCAGCCCCTCTGGCAGGAACAGCGTCAAAAGTTGTCATAAAGTTCATTTTATCCAACATCTGTTGTAGATTTGGTGTCCCACAAAAGATAACAACAGACAATGGACCACAGTTCGACAATAGAGAAATGGAGAGTTTCTGTGCCTCAAGGGGTATACAACATTGTTTCTCTTCGCCTTTCCACCCACAAGCAAATGGTCATGTTGAAGTGGCTAACAGAACTATTCTGTCTGGTTTAAAGAAGAATCTGGAAGGAACTGCTGGAAAGTGGCCTAGTTATTTACAAGAGGTCTTGTGGGCCTACCGGACAACACCTGGGGCTGCAACTCAGGAGTCACCCTTTGGCTTGGTCTATGGGATGGATACAGTAGCTCCCATAGAAGCAACTCTCCCATCATTTCGGGTCCACAACTTCTCCGAATGCGCTAACGAAGTGGCGATCAGAGGACAGCTTGACCTGGTAGAGGAAAGACGAGTTAAAGCTCACCTTAGAGCTGCACACTATCAGGGTCTGATGAGAAGCAAATTTGCTTCTAGAGTTAAAAGAAGAGATTTCCAGCCGGGGGACAAGGTATTGAGGAAAGTCTTCTTACACACTAAAGAGAAGATGCTCGGCAAATTGGCCCCAACTTGGGAAGGACCTTATATGGTTATTGAAAGGCTTAAACCTGGAACGTATTGGCTAGAAGACAAGGATGGAAGAATTTTGACCCACCCTTAGAATATCGAACATCTCCGGATGTACTTGGAATAACATCTGTGTAAATATTTACTTGTTTAAACATCCATGTAAATATTTGGGGGCCTACTCTTTCCTATCCTGGTGGCGCGGGGAGATTGTAATGAGGTGTCCGGGCTTTTTAATGAAATTCGATGCCTTCTTAAAAAAAATTCCCGAAGTTTTCTTACTCTGTTTTTTGTCACACCATCCGGATTGAAGTAAAAGAATGATGACCACTTAAACATTTGTCATCGGAGAACTTAAACACTCTCACTTTAGACTATTTATGAAATAACTAAGGGCTATTTAAACACTAGCCACCAAAATTGAAACAAACTATGAAAGGGTGTGAGAACTGTGCAAAGCAAGGATATTCATTAAAATAACTTAAGTGCCTTGGCCTTCCAAGGACTTTCAAATTGTCAAACAAAGTAAAGGGTCTATCCGGTCAGATACCGGACACACTAACAAAAAGAGTGGCTTGGCCTTCCAAGGACTTTAGTTTAGATAACATAAAAAGTAAAATTTAAGACGAGCCTTTGAGGATGGCTCAGACTCCCCTTAGGGTCGTATTTCTCTTCAAGAGGGCCCTCCCCGGTTTTTTCTTCTTCTTCGTCGGAGGAGGAAGCACTGGAATAATCATGCAAGTCTCCATCAGCCATGGTGTGGAAATGAAGGTTTTCATACTCTACGTGAAGCCAAAAATCTCCCAGGTTCCTCTTCGGGAACTTCTCATGGAAGAGCAGAACCATGTCCGATCTCACCTTGGCATACATTTTCTCTTGAGTATCTATCACGTTGTTAGCATAAGCGTCGATCTTGGCCTGGATTTTGGCTTCATGCTCCCTTAGCAGATCAGCTTTCTCCTCTGCAGCCTTGGACACTGTGTTCTCAAGTGCAATTTTGTCACTGGTCAAGTTGTTGATAATTTGGTCCTTGGCCTTGGTCTCCTCTTTTGAAGAGGTAAGATCTTTCTCCAATCCGGACAGCTTCTCCCAGAGCTCTGTGATAGTGTTCTCTAGAGTGGAAACTTTTGTGGTCCACCCTTCTTGGTTCTTCTTCAGCTCTTCGTTTTCCCCCTTTAGAATGTTAGCATGTTGGGTAGCAGTAAGAAGGTCATCGGATAGCCTCTCCTTATCGGACTTAAGGTCTTTGATAATTTCTGCCTGACTTCGAACTTGCTTCTCCAACACAAGCACCGCCTGAACATTGCTTAATAAAGAGTGAGCTATAACGTCCCTTTCACTTGAAACAGTAAAGGTCTTACCATTAAAAGTGACGGTGTTTGAAGTACTCGGAGGAAGATAAGGCCCAGCAAAATCATCTCTAGGGAGGTTGATAAAGTACTCACCAAGCCCACCAAGACCAGTGATGTCTACCCCATCAATGCTAAGACCTCCCCCTTTGACCTCATCGGTTTGAAAGTCACCAGGTATCTCCTCTGCTTGTGTTGGGTCAGTGGGATCAACCTGTGGGAAAGGCTCCGGAGGCCGGAGAGAAAGTTCATCACCCTTAGAGGTCTTCTTCTTCTTGGCCTCCCTGTCCTTGCTTTCAGCTCCCCGTTTACGATCTCTTTTGGAAGCCCTTGGGGGATTTGGGGAGTGAACTTCGTGCGTAACACTCTCCTGCTCTACCGCTTCCAAGAGAGCAGCATCAATTTGGCTTGGGGTTGGCCCCTCCGGATTTGTTAAAGCAGCTTCCTCCACCTCGTCTGGGTCCGCTCCACCTACCACTTTCTTGCCCTTCTTCTTTTTGCCTTTTATCTTACTCGGGGCCTTGGCCCGGCCTGGCAAGTAAAGTGTCCCATCCGGTTCATGTGTCCTCTTGAGTACTACATCTGGAGGGGTTTGAGTGGTGAGCTCTTCCCAGGTTAAGTCCCTCCGGCCAGTAGTGTTCCAGAGGTGAGACCTTGCTAAGTTTCCCCCCGTGAAGGCATCATGGAACCGGTTTCTCTACCTTTCAGCAGCCCAAGCATTGATCTTGGTGCAAGTAGTCTGCCCGGACTTTAGATAGTCATTGAAGTCCTTGGGCCGTTCTGCTAAGAAGAAGACAAAGTTAATCAGTTTAAACAAATTTGATAAAAGAAGAGATAAAAATATAAAGTGGGAGCCTTACGATCACTCCTCCATCTGCTGGTGAGGAGACTTCGGTTGACTTCGGCCTTGATTTTCTTCCTGTTTTCCCAAACCCCACTTACAAACAGGAATTGAGTCCTCCAGTTCCTCTCCGACTCTAGCAGGTCATCCACAGCTTTGAAGTTATCCCCCATATTGAAGTGGTAGAAAGGGATGTGGTGGTTTCTACAGAGACTGGCCACAGCAACAAACTCCTCCATTGGTAGAGGGATCCCGGAGATCCTAGAGGCCATAATGCAGGCCATAAGGGTGTACCAAGCATTGGGACTCAGCTGGCTTCGACAAAGCTTTATCAGATGAAATATCTAACGATCTCTGGGTCCAAGGGGAATCTGAGCCACCAGTTAAACAGCTCCGTGAAGATGACTATCTCGCTCAACTTGCAGTCCATGGGAGTCTCGGGGTGTATAGAGATTCTTATCTTCACGTTCTCCGGAATTCTCCACTTTGTACGCATCCGGCCCAGCTCAGCTGTGTGGATGAATGCGTAGTTGATATTTTGCAGGGAAAGGAGGTACTTAACATTGACCTTGTGGAAACAAGGCTCCACCCTTCCTTCGAGACACTCCAGCAGATTCGGATGCGTCAAGCACAACTTTTCTTTGCCCTTGTCCTTTTGAGCAGCAACAGCACTACTAGTCTGTCCGGAAGGTTCATACTCGAACGGAGCCTCTTCAATAGAATCCTCAATTATTTCCTCCATAATTGAGGAAGGGTTTTCAGTTGTAGTGGTGAGATGGAGGTTTAGATTTGGCTCAGCTTGACTTCTGGACTGCTGCGCTTCAGTATCCTGGCCTCCGGTTGGGGCTCTGGTATGGACATTTCTCTTCGAGGACTTGAGCCAGTGCCCTCCGGACCGGACAACCTATCCTTGGGAGCTCTAATGGGTGCTTCTGACCCAGCACTACTGTCCTTGGCACCCGATTTCGAAGGGGTGCCCTTAGAAGCCTGCCCTTTGACCAGCCAGCCTTTTCTTCGATCAACTAACTTATGAGGAGAGATTTCGACATCTGACCCCATGGCTAAGAAGGGGGAGGGTTTTTTAAAGCTTGTAACTGTTAAACCTGGTTCGACGACGGGTTCCGATTCTTGAACCGAAGAACCTGAGATAATAGGTGAAAGATTGGTGTGAAATAACCTCTTCGGTTTGATGCCCTTTGTGGAAGAAGAACCCTGGTCTGACTCTGTGGCTGAAGTTGCTGGTTTGTCGACAGGGGAAGTGGGTAAGCCTTCTGCAATGCGTCTTTCCCTTTCAACCTTTTGCGCTTTTTCTAACTCAGAGAGGTTGAGCCACCCACCTTTGATTAGAGCGTTCCTAGCCGTGAACATAAACAACCTGAGTATAAATTTATTTTTGAGAATTTGCAGAGTAAAAATGAAAGTCATGGTGAAACAGTAGAAAGTATTTCAATTTATAGTGAATCTAAAAAAGGAGTCTTGATTCCTAGGAGAATTCGAAAAGATTACTGATGATTAAAAGACGACGCTGACGTCACCCTCATTAATGAAGAGGTTGCTTTTCGAAGAAGGTGGGTGCGAAATTCAAGGTGAAAAAACAGCTAAAACAACCAACCAAAAAGTGACACGTCCGGATTCACAAAGCTTCTTCAGTCCGGATAAAGCCATAGCATAAGTCAAAAGACCTGTCCGGTTAAAACTGCCCATGACATCGGACTGTTTTTCAGGTTTTTGGCAAAGGTATTTGAGCAAACACCTAAAAAAGGGGCTCCTGATGAATCCGAATGTTGCTACCTCTCCGGACGGGGACAGTTCGAACTAAGATCACTGGATCGGATAGAACAGTTCGAACACTAAGCTCATTGAACTGTCCGAATTATGACTAAGGTACTTAAAAACATAAACACTTCTTGACTAAGCTACTTGCTCTTCTACTAAGAGCTCATGGGTCTTTGAACATGACCCGGGTCCATTAAACATGACCCGAAAACCCATAAAAGCCCAAATATAAGGGTATAAATACCCAACCACCTGCATTAAATATGAATAATGAAAATTAAATACAACCAGGCTGCTTAATTCTCCCTCTACTCTCTACTCAAAACATTAAGCACATACCAACCTTCACAAACTCTAAAACAAATTACAAAATTACCCTCAGATGAAAATTAACCACACCAACTTAGGTTAGGATTTAAGTTGAGTTTAGGTTCAAAGCAGTAGTAACATATGGCGGGAGGTGTAACTGTCACAGGGTCAAAACCACTAGGATATTTTTCGCCTGTGCGGCCTAAAGTTTCCATCTTTAGTCAGCCTAAATCACACTAAGATCAACACTTAGTAATTTAGAGGAGGTTATTTTAGAAAGGGAAACATACTCAAGACACAATTCAGGACAGCCACTCCGGTGGTACTTATATAAATAAGAGGATAACGGGTTACACCTTGCACTAGCAAGTTCTTAGAGAATAACCTTAACTCTCTAGCCTAGATCTACCTAAAACTACTCTCTCCAACCACTTATTTCGTGGTTAGGAGTTACATATTTATAGCTTACCAAATCTTATCCATTACAAGCTTGAAACTACCCACATACTTAGTGGAATTAGTGTGTTTAGTGGTCTTGGTGTTTCCTTGAGATTTGGTTGAGCAAAACTCCTTATATTTAGGTTAAACTCACCACTACCTTAGTGGGAGGTTATTTTACCCATGATCAGAAGTTGACACAGGCAAATTTGTCATTTGCCTAGTGCCTCCGAATTTGGTGTCGTTTTGTCCCTAAAATGGGCCAGAATCGGGCCACGGTGGGCCAGAATCGGTTCCAATGTACTAAGTCAAGCATACGGCACTTTTTCGGGCCAATTTTTGCAACCACCCTCCTACAATTGTGGCGTACCTATCCACCAAATTTCATCTAATTTGGCCCCGTACGTTTTCCTCTACCCAAGGTGGGCTTGGAACCACTCCCATGGAGAACCGGTAGTTCCCATGGTCCATTTCACTTGAGATTTGACCTGGTGGACCCCCTTAATCATAGGAACTGATTTGGATAGCTAACTCCCCAAAAATCTCGCGTTTAGTCGATGCAATCTCCCCTTTTCCAATCTAGACTCGCTGTTTGGCTAAGTGGCCCAGTCTAGCCGGCCGTGGCCGGCCACGACCAGTTTCTGCCGGCCAATTCAGCTTTCTGGCCGGCCACTGGCGTCAATTGCGGCCAGCAGCTCCCATTTGGTTGCTACGTCGATCTAAGCTTCCTTTTCTTCATGCTTATCCATTCCTTTCGCCTCATATGCTTCCACATTGTCCATAATACCCAATTTGTCCGCACTTAGCCTTCTACAACTCTTGCTTGACTCCATTTTTCCTCCATAAGCTTTCCTTCATTTGGCGTGGCCTAGTACTTGGTCTTCTCATGCACCAACTCTTCTAGCTTCGCCCCCTAGCTGCTGGATTTTGTCAAGGCTGTTCCTTTGGCTCCATTCTTGTGCGTCTGACCGAGTTTGTTCCATGTCTTTCGCCTCTCTGCACCAATCCTTCTTAGACCGTAACACCCCGACTTTCCCTCGTGTCTTTTCTGTTTCATCCGTGCTTGTATCTTCGTGGCATATATTTCTCCCCTTTGCTAGTGTCTTTCCCCCATTATAACCATGTCCCTTTAGTAGGGTCTTACAAACCTCCCCCACTAAATTGGTTCGATGCCCTCATCGAACCCGCAGTCCTAAGCATGATAAGGATTGCGTTTGATCACCTTAATGTTTTCTCGATGTTGCTAAACTCAGCCTCTACTGGACTCCCTAACTAACCCAATACATGTCCTCCCTGAATTCCTACCTAAACCTAGTTCTAAGATCCATCCTTCGAATCTATGCGCTTCTCGTTTTATCGGCTTGTCCTATGCTGGTTCCCTCCCTCCTCGAACCTTGCGCGAATTTGCAACACAAACATATGTTAAGATCAACCTCTTCTCTATTTCGTTTTCCATGGGCTTCTTCCTTTATTATAAAACAGCACATCCTCCTTTATTACCATCTAACTCCCCTCCTAGTTCTAAGACTCGTCCTCTGCTGGTTACCGCCCTCCTCGAATCCTTGCGCTTCTCCTTTTGTCGGCTCGTCCTCTGCTGGTCGTCTCCCTCCTCGAACCTCGCGCTAACTTGTTAGATGAAATGAATTAATTGAGACCTAACAGAATCAATTGTCATGTGTCCCACCACTTGTAGCTTCCTGCTATTCTCCGCTCTTCTCCTTGCACCACTTTTTCCTTTGGTGGCGGCTTGTGCACCACTTTTCCTTTGGGTGGTGGCTTGTGCGGGCGCTTCCTCACACAATGTGGGCTTTCATAATAGCCCGAGAAAGCTTTGTAGACTTTCAATGTCCTTCTCCTTCTAGCTCCCTCTTCTCCTTTTCCAGAAATCTCGGCTTGCTCCACCCCTTGTACTAGACGTCTCTTGTTCTCCGTTGTTGCAAACTCTCTTCTATTGAAATTGACCGGTTCCTCCTCTCCATCAAGCAAACTGCTCACATGCACATGACCATCTCCTTCTTGCTTGAATATGGACAAATCATGTCCACCTACATGTGTGCTCCTACGCACTCTTCCCCTGCGCCTCTTTCCTTTTTTGAGCGCTTGGTTTCTTATGTCAAGAAACCATTTGGTGTATCCTAATGCACCAAGTTTGTGCGTGCCATTCCTTAGCACAACACTTTGCATACTTGAAGCCACCTTTGTTCGGTCAGCGGTTTGACATCACATACTATCTAGCCGTCGTCTTCCCATCGGTCTTTTATATGCCTTCTCCTCCTCGTCAAGCAACTTCGTTGTATTACCTTGGGCATCTTTTTCTTGCTTGAACAACTGCCATCTATCTTCTGTTGGCGCATGGTTTCTTATATCTAGAAACCATTTGGCACGTTCATTTGTACCAAAGTTGTGTGTGCTGCTTTTTAGCATAACACCTTGCATCATAGAAGTCTCTTCCGCTCGAACAACATCTTCGCAGCCCATTCTTCCAAATTGTTGTTGTTGCCTCCATCTTCTATATGCCCCGGGGTGAAGAGTAGTATGGAGATTGGCCAGCCCCTTCCCTAAGTCCGATTTTTCCATTGTCGAACATTTTCGGCTATCTCCCTCTAGAATTAGTGTACCCATTATCCTATCCCTTCTTGACCTACGGTTTCCTAAGGCTCCTCTACCTTTATCCATCTCCATCCTAACCTAAGTAGCAACTAGTGCTCTGATACCAATTTCTTTGGTATCTTCTAAGGCTCTGATACCAACTTCTTGGTATTGTTTCCCGCTCTGATACCAACTTCTTTGGTATCGTCTAAGGCTCTCACACCAACTGTCACAGGGTCAAAACCACTAGGATATTTTTCGCATGTGCGGCCTAAAGTTTCCAACTTTAGTCAGCCTTAACTCTCACTAAGATCAACACTTAGTAATTTAGAGGAGGTTAATTGAGAAAGAAAAACACACTCAAGACACAATTCGGGACAACCACTCCGGTGGCACTTATATAAATAAGAGGATAACGGGTTACACCTTGCACTAGCAAGTTCTTAGATAATAGCCTTAATTATCTAGCCTAGCTCTACCTAAAACTACTCTCTCCAACCACTTATTTCGTGGTTAGGAGTTACATATTTATAGCCTACGAAATCCTATCCATTACAAGCTTGAAACTACCCACTTCCTTAGTGGAATTAGTGGGTTTAGTGGTCTTGGTGTTTCCTTGAGATTTGGTTGAGCAAAACTCCTTAATATTAGGTGAAACTCACCCACTACCTTAGTGGGAGGTTAATTTACCCATTAGCAACAGTTGGCAAGGGCAAAGTTAGTGCCTCCGAATTTGGTGTCGTTTTGTCCCTCAAATGGGCCAGAATCGGGCCACAGTGGGCCATAATCGGTTCCAATGTGATAAGTCAACGATACGGCACCTTTTTCGGGCCAATTTTTTCAACCACTCTCCTACACATGCGGCGCACCTCTCCACCAAATTTCATCTAATTTGGCCCCGTACGTTTTGCTCTACCCAAGGTGGGCTTGGAACCACTCCCATGGAGAACCACTATTTCCCATGGTCTATTTGACTTGAGATTTGACCTGGTGGACCCCCTTAATCATAGGAACTGATTTGGATAGCTAACTCCCCGAAAATCTCGCGTTTAGTCGATGCAATCTCCCATTTTCCAATCTGGACTCGTTATTTGGCTAAGTAGCCCAGTCTGGCCGGCCGCGCCGAGTCTGTGGCCGGCCATGCTATGTCTGTGGCCGACCGTGGCCGGCCACGACTAGTTTCTGCCGGCCAATTCAGCTTTCTGGCCGGCCACTGGCGCCATTTGCGGCCAGCAGCTCCCATTTGGTTGCTACGTCGATCTAAGCTTCCTTTTCTTCATGCTTATCTATTCATTTCGCCTCCTATGCTTCCACATTGTCCCTAATACCCAATTTGTCCGCACTTAGCCTTCTACAACTCTCGCTTGACTCCATTTTTCCTCCATAAGCTTGCCTTCATTCGGCGTGGCCTAGCACTTGGTCTTCTCTTGCATCAACCCTTCTTGCTTCGCCCCCTAGCTACTGGATTTTGTCAAGGTTGTTCCTTTGGTTCCATTCTTGTGCGTCTGACCGAGTTTGTTCCATGTCTCTCGCCTCTCTGCACCAATTATTCTTAGACCGTAACACCCTGACTTTCCTTCGTGTCTTTTCTGTTTCATTCGTGCTTGTATCTTTGTGGCATATGTTTCTCCCCTTTGCTAGTGTCTTTCCCCCATTATAACCATGTCCCTTTAGTAGGGTCTTACAAACCTCCCCCACTAAATTGGTTTGATGCCCTCATCGAACCCGCAGTCCTAAGTATGATAAGGAATGTGTTTGATCCCCTTTATGCTTTCTCGATGTTGCTAAACTCAGCCTCTACTGGACTCCCTAAGTAACCCTGCTACCTGACCTCCCTGAATTTCTTTAAACCTGCAACACAAACATAAGTTAGATCTTACTCTCTCTCTCTCTCTCTCTCTCTCTTTTTTCTTTTTTTTTTCTCTCTCTGGTTCTAGGCTTGTCCTCTGCTGGTTGTTCTTATTCTTCCTCCTCAAGCCCTTGCACGAACCTCACACGTATATCTACGTGAGGACTAACGGACTCAATTGGCCCGTTTCTCCGACTTCTTCCTCCTCTTCTCATTGCGCCATCATGGACTTAATTTGTCCTTTTTGTGGGCAGTCTCTTGCTTAATGGGGTCCTTCGCAAATGAAACACCCCGAGAACGTCGCTGGGTCCTTCTTTTTGGGCCACTCCTTCTTTTCGGTTTGACGCTCCTCTTCCATTCCCTTTTTTCTCCTTATCCCGGTCTTTTCTATTGACTTTGTCTCATTGTTAGAACTAGTGGCTCGGTAGTCCACTAAGGCCTCAGCTGCGGCCATAGCTACTTGAAATGTCCTTGGGGCCTTTCCTTTGCAACTCCTGTTGAGCCCATACCTGTAAATCGGTCATGAAATTAAACAGTTTGTCCTCCTCCGACATGTTGGTTATGTCCAACATAAGTGAAGAAAATTCCTTCACATAAGCTTGTACCGTACCGGTTTGCTTCAAGCCTTTCAACCTCTCCCTCGATAAGAACGACGTATTTGTCGGTAGGAATTATTCCCTTAATTCCTTATTAAGATCCTCCCATATCCTAATCCTAGGTCGGGTGATGTCATTAACCCTTATCCTCCACCAAAGTTTCGCATCTTCTCCTAGATACATGGTTGCTACATCAACCTCACAATCCTCCGCAACTTGAGAGTTCTTAAACCACTGTTCCAGATCCCAAATGAAGTTTTCCAAATTCTTAGCGTTTCTTTCGCCAAGGAAGGGCTTCGGGTCCGGAACCTTAACCTTCTTATGCCCTCCAAACTCCTGCTTCATATCTTGGATAGATGTCTTCATCCTTGCTATCTCAGTTTCAATCAACTCAAAGCGGTTACTGATCGTCTCCGCTGATGAGTCCGAATTCAGCATGCTCCACGAACAAGGGCAAATCGGTCTAGTCTCTCCGAATATCGGACAGGTTACATGGGCAGGGATCGAACAGGTCATTTGGACCGGACAGAATTCTATGAACACTGTCAACTTAAGGCTGTTCGAACTATGACAAAAGTACTAAAAAACCTAAACACTTCTTGACTAAGCTACTTGCTCTCCTACTTAGAGCTCATGGGTCTTTGAACATGACCCGGGTCTATTAAACATGTCCCGAAAGCCCATAAGGGCCCAAACATTATACTATAAATACCCAACCACCCGCATTAACTATGGGTAATGAGAATTAACTGCTACCAAGCTGCTTAATCATCTCTCTACTCTCTACTCTAACCGTTAAACACCCATACACCACCGTTAAATACCCACACACCACCTTCAAACTCCACTTGAAATTACCAGCCTACCCTCAGGAAATTATTATCCACACCAAATTGGCGACCACAGTGGGAGGCGACGGTGCCTGAATCAAGCATTCAAAACCAGCTAAAAAACTATGTCCGAATGAATCCGGACAATCTAGAAGTGTCACCAGGTTTGCTCGAAGTGGTGGGAGAAAATGATGAGTACACTATCGAAGAGCGTGACAGGTTGAGGGGTGAAATAGAAGCTCTGAGGGCTGAAAAGGCTTAGATGGGCGTGCAAGAGAAATCCAAAGCATCAGTTGCTCATCACACCGACAACCCCAGAGAGCCTGAGGCTTCGAAAACTCATATGAGCACTAAAAAGACACATGCGAGTTCTAAAAAGTCTCACCGGTCCAAGCCTGTGGAGAGCTCTGACTCAAGCTCAGAATCTTCAGGTAGCTCTTCGGACAGCGAGGGAAATGAAAAATCCTTGTCCTCTAGCAGCAATGAGGGTCGAACCAGGAAAAAGCAAAAGCAAGTTAAGAAATATTCAAGAAAAAGAGACCACCATGGAAGAATGAAAAGGCATATTGGAAAAGAGTCATCTCACCACCGGAGGTATACGGACAAAATGCTGATGGATCCCTTTGCTTTCCACGATGAGCCAGGTATCTTTGCAACTCCCAATGAGGATACTGTGTTCAGTCGTGGAAGGAATTGGAGGCAGTCTCCACTGTCTTCTAAAATCCTGTCCGGAAACCTCCCCAAGAGGTTTGACAGCACTAAAATGGAGAAGTACGATGGCAGTACTGATCCGGACAATCATCTGGAGCAATTCAAGAACTTCATGATGAACTTTGATGACGATGATAAACTACTCTGTAGGGCTTTCTCCCAATCATTCACGGGGAGTGCTCTAAAATGGTACAACAGCCTACCTTAGGGTTGTATTAAAGATTTTGATACGTTTTGGGTGGCCTTTCGAAGGCAGTTTGTAGGGAGTAAGGAGCTGAAGGGCAATGGAGACACCATAATCCATTGTGCCCAGGAGCCAAATGAATACTTGAAAGAATACATAAGTCGTTTTGTGAACACAAAGAATGGGTTGGCTGATTGCTTCGAACAGGTGGCAATAGCATCCCTGAGGCAAGGTTTGAACCCAGGCAACCTCGCTGATTCGGTGACCAGAAAGAAGGCTATGACCTGGGGAGGATTGCTAAATCAAGTTGGCAAGCAAATAAACGTTGATGAAACGAAGAAAACCAGGGTGCACAGACAGGTGAGGTCCACCCCAGTGGCACCAACTCCAAATCAAAACCAGTCCGGGAACAAAGCAAGAGAAACCGGACAAGGGCATGGTAGGGCAAAAGCTCAGTCTCAGCCAGCTGCTCCTGCTCAAAGTCAACAATCTAGAAACAAGAGAGGGCCATGGGTCCAACCGGAGTGGTTCGCAGAGTTAAAAGAAAGTGTGGCTACTATCTTTGATAAAACAAAGGATGAGGTACATTACCGGAGACCAACAACTTTGCAGTCTCCTAGAGAGCATCGTAACAACTCCTTTTGCCAACATCACAATGATATTGGCCATACCACTGATGATTGCATAGCATTAGAGCAAGAAGTTCAAAACCTGATTGAAAGGGGAAAGTTGGGAGCATACGTTAAGAGAAGAAGAGGCAACAGGCCTGACAACACTCACCGGGTTGGTCCAAGTAATGCTGCCCCAGAGGGGGCCATGGTTATAGTTGAAAGGTTTGATGTGGAATCTGAATACTTGGATCCTGATCCAACTCGAAACAGGGTAGGTACTATAGAGGAATGTTCTAGGTCGGTCTCCAGGCTCATTAAATTCTTCGAGTCACTTACAATTTTTGGAGGGGACACTATGACAGCTCCTACTGCTTCTTCGAGAAAGAGGCATGTTCATAATTTAGCCTCCCAGCTAGAAGGAGGCATGACATCTTATCAGTCACCGAACTCATTCCCCTTCATTGTCTTTGATGAGGATGATTTGAGAGACATTGCTGGCCCTCATGAGGATGCTGTTGTCATAGGAGCCTCTATAGGGGGCAATGAAATAAGGATAATTCTGGTGGATACTGGAAGCTCAGCCAATATCCTTTTCCTAACCACTTACAAGAAAATGAGAAATCCAGTTGTGATTCAAAAGTCGGACAGGTCAATCGTGGGCTTCACAGGCAGCTTAGCCGATGTGATCGGAGAATTCGAAGAAGAGGTGTTATTGGGCAGGGGCCCTTTTAAGAAAATGGTTAGAATACTCTTTATTGTGGTGGATTGTCCCACTTGCTATAATGCTATTCTAGGGAGGTCTTGGCTCTCTAGGATGTATGCAGTGGCTTCAACAGTCCACCAGTGCTTAAAGTATGCTGTTCAGGGACAGGTTAGGGTTGTCCGGAGCAGCCAAAAGATTGCAAGAGAATGCTATGCCACTGCCCTGGCTCCTCGAACGCTGGGGGCAGTCCGAATAAATAATCAATAGCAGTTTGAGCGCCTTTCTGGGGGTGAGGGTGAAATTGATGACCCCATAGAGACCCCTGGAGTATTGATACCAGTCGAAGAGGTTGAAACGCACTGTTTGGAAGAAGGCAAGAGTGTCAAGATAGGGTCCAAGATGCCACCAATGTTGAAAGAAGAGATGTTGAAATTTTTGAAAAACCATCAGCATGTTTTTGCTTGGTGCAATGCTGATGTTACTGGAGTTCCATCAGAAGTCATATCCCATCACCAATCTGTCCGAAGAGATGTAGCACCAGTGGTTCAAAAGAGAAGAGCTTTCTCAAAAGAAAAGGCTGATGTCATCATACAAGAGGTTGACAGACTCACAAAGATGGGGCACATTAAAGAATCTCAATACCCTTTGTGGACTGCCAATCCTGTCCTGGTAAAAAAGAAAAATGGCAAATGGTGCATGTGCATTGACTTCACAGATCTCAATAGAGCTTGCCCAAAATATTTGTATCCGGTCCCCCGGATAGATCAGTTAGTAGACTCTACTTCTGGGAATAAGCTGCTTTCCTTTATGGATGCCTTCTCCGGGTACAATCAGATTCAAGTAGATCCAAAAGATCAAGAGCATACCACGTTTGTCACTGATAGGGATCTACATTGCTACAAGGTGATGCCATTTGGTTTGAAAAATGCTGGGGCTACTTATCAAAGGCTAGTCAACAAGGCATTTGCTGATCAAATTGGAAGAAATATGGAGGTTTACATTGACGATATGATGGTGAAAAGCGTGGATGAGCAGCTACACTTGTCCGATCTCCAAGAAACTTTTGCCAACTTGGTAAAAGTAAATTTAAAGTTAAACCCTGAAAAGTGTGTTTTCGGAGTGCAGTCCGGAAAATTTCTAGGCTATATCATAAGTGAGCATGGAATACAGCCCGATCCAGACCAGTTGAATGCTCTTTTCCAGATGGAACCTCCTCGAAACATCAAAGAAGTACAGCGGTTAACGGGGAGATTAGCTGCCTTAAACAGATTCATCTCGAGGTCTTCGGACAGGTGTGGTCCATTCTTTCAAACTTTGAAGGGTGCGAAGGGGTTCGAGTGGACCCCACAGTGTGATGAGGCATTCAATGAAATCAAGAAACATCTTTCCTCTCCCAAAACTTTGTTCAAACCAGTTGGTGGGGAGACTCTCTTTGTGTATTTGGCCGTTTCAAGTTGTGACATCAGTGATGTGTTAGTAAGAGAGGTCGATGGGCATCCCCACCCAGTGTACTACATCAGCAAAAGCTTGATTGACGCTGAGAGGCGTTACCTGAAACTCGAAAAACTGGCGTTAGCTCTGGTGATAGCTGCAAGAAAGATGAGGCCTTATTTCCAGGCTCATCCTATCATCGTCCGTACCTCTTTTCCCTTAAAAAATGTCCTTCAAAAAGCAGACATCTCGAGCAGAATGACTAAGTGGTCAGTAGAATTGGGGGACTTCGACATAGACTTTGCTCCCCGGACAGCAGTAAAAGCCCAAGCAGTGGCTGATTTCCTGGTTGAATTCCACTCCGATAGGGATTCGGAGCAAGTTACTGATACAAAAGATAAGAAAGTCTGGATCGTCCGAACAGATGGTGGATCTAGCACTATGGGATGTGGTGCAGGAATATGTTTAACTTCCCCTTATGGAGATAGTATGTACCAGGCTATTTGTTTTGCTTTCAGGGCATCTAATAACGAGTCCGAATACGAAGCAGCTATATCTGGGTTAAAGTTAGCCTACATATGTGGGGCTAAGAGGGTCAAACTGCTAAGTGACTCCCAATTGCTTATCCACCATGCCTTAGGCCAATCTGAGGCTAGAAAGGAGCAACTTGTGAAATATTTACTCCTCCTCAAGAATGAAGCACTAAAATTTAAAGCTGTTGTCTACGAACATATTCCCCGGGCAGAAAATGAGCTAGCAGACTCATTGGCAAAAATAGCGTATACAGAGTCTTACCCATGGATCCATGTGCTTGAAAGCCCTTCTATTCAACTTAGTAAGGGTGAAAAAGAGGAAGTTTTTGAAATACAAGTGAACCGGCCTCAAGACTGGAGATCTCCTCTCATACAATATCTGTCCGATGGTATTATGCCTTAAGATAAATCACAAGCCAGAACATTGAAACACAAGGCTCGTGGTTTCATTATGTTGAGGGAAGTGTTGTACAAAAAATCTTATAGTAAACCTCTCCTTCGTTGTTTGGGGGATGATGAGTCACAAGTGGTCCTCTCCGAATTACATGATGGTGAGGGATCAGCCCATTGTGGAGTTAGAGCTCTAACAAGAAGAGTATTACTCTCCGGATATTATTGGCCATCAATTATGAAAGATGCTAAGGAATTGGTGAAGAGGTGTGACCCATGCCAGAGGTACAACAATGAAATTCATGTACCAGCCATTTCTTTGGAGTCAATTTCTGAGCCCATCCATTTTGCTCGATGGGGGTTGGACTTAGTAGGGCCTCTCCCTGTGGCGTCCGGAGGGCGTAAAACTATAATTGTGGCCATTGACTACTTCTCAAAGTGGATAGAAGCAGCTCCCCTGGCAGGGACAACATCAAAAGCTGTCATAAAATTCATTATGTCCAACATATGTTGCAGATTTGGTGTCCCATAGAAAATAACAACAGACAATGGGCCACAGTTTGACAATAGAGAAATGGAAAACTTCTGTCCATCAAGGGGTATACAGCATTGTTTTTCTTCACCTTTCCACCCACAAGCCAATGGGAAAGTTGAAGTGGCTAATAGGACTATACTGTCCGGTTTAAGGAAGAATCTGGAAGGGGCTGCTGGGAAATGGCCTAGTTATCTACAAGAAGTCTTATGGGCCTACCGAACAACACCTGGGGCTGCAACACAAGAATTACCCTTCGCCTTGGTCTATGGGATGGATGCAGTAGCCCCCATAGAGAAGACACTCCCTTCCTTTCGTGTTCACAACTTCTCCGGACACGCTAATGAGATGGCTATCAGAAATCAACTTGATTTGATAGAAGAAAGACGGGTTAAAGCTCGCCTTAGAGTTGCACACTATCAGGGCTTAATGAGAAGCACATTTGCTTCTAAAGTTAAAAGAAGAGATTTCCAACCAGCGGACAAAGTATTAAGGAAGGTCTTCTTACATACTAAAGAAAAGCTCTTCGGAAAGCTGGCCCCAACCTGGGAGGGTCCGTATATTTTGGTTGAAAGAATCAAGCCTGGAACTTATTGGTTGGAAGACAAAGATGGCAGGGTTCTAACTCATCCTTGGAATATTGAGCATCTTCGGATGTACTTGGAATAACACTTGTGTAAATATTTACTTGTTTAAACTTCCATGTAAATATTTGGGGGCATACTCTTTCCTCCCTGGTGGCACGGGGAGGTTTTCGTGAGGTGTCCAGATGGTTGAATAAAATTCGATGCCTTCTTCAAAATTTTCTAAGTATTTTCAAAGTTTTATCTCTTGTTATACTACCCGGACTGAAAGATCTAAGGGCTATTTAAACTCTAGCCGGAGAATTTAAACACTCTCACAATGCAATAACTAAAAGCTACTTAAACTCTAGCTATCTAAACTAAAACAAACAATGAAAGAAGATGATGGTTGTGTAAAACAGAAGTAATCATTGAACAACTTAAAATTGCCTTGGCCTTCCAAGGACTTTCGAACAAGTCAGGGTACAGCACAAAAAACCTGTCCGAACAAATACCGGACACCACTACAAAAAGAGTGTCTTGGCCTTCCAAGGACTTTAGTTTGAATAAAAGATAAACGAAGTAAACTATAAATTAGGATTGAGCCTTTGAAGACGGCTCCCCTTCATCTGCTTTCTTACCCTTAGAGTCGCTCCCCGCTTCGGCTACCTTCTTGCCTTTGGGATCATTCTCCTCTTCACCTGGGCTCTCTCCGGTCCTCTCTTCATCATCAGAAAAAGACCCACTGGAAATTCCATCCTCATCGACCATTGTATAAAATGGAAGGTCATCATCATCCACATAGTACCATAAGTCCCCCAGGGTCCTCTTCGGAAATTTTTCATGAAAAAGGAGAACCATATCAGACTTCACCCTTTGAATCATCAACTCTTCGCTTTTAATCATCTCCCTGGCATAGGCATTGATCTTGGCATTGATTGTGGCCTCTTGATCCCTTAACAAAGCATTTTTCTCCTCAGCAGCCTGGGTCACTGCATTTTCTAGAGCAATCTTGTCAGTAGTCAAGTTGGTGATGATCTTCTCCTTTGCAGTAGTTTCCCCCCTTGAGGCCGTAAGGTCCTTCTCCATACCGGACAGCTTCTCCTGAAGATCTTTTATGGTTTCTTCTAGGGTGGCAACTTTTGTGTTGCTTTCATCTTGATTCCTCTTCAGCTCCTCATTTGCTTCCTTGAGCAAATCAGCATTGGCAGTAGCAGTGTGGAGGTCTTCGGACAGCTTTTCCTTCTCAGACTTGAGGTCTTTGATGGTATCTGCCTGACTCCTGACTTGCCTCTCCAATGTAAGAACTGGTTGCACATTACTAAGAAAGGAATGGGCTATGATGTCCTTTTCACTAGAAACCATGAAAGTCTTACCATTGAAATTGACCGTATTGGAGCTGCTTGGAGGAACGTAGGGCCCTACGAATTCATCTCTGGGGAGGCCAAGGAAATACTCACCAAGCCTAGCTAGACCAGTGATGTCCATTCCATCGAGGTTGAGATCTCCCCCCTCTACCTCATCAGTATGAAAGTCCCTTGGGATCTCTTCGGCCAGCGTTGGGTCAGAGGGGTTAGTGGGGAAAGAGGGCTCCGGATCCTGGAGAGCGAGCTCATCTCCTTGGGAAGTCTTTTTCTTCTTGGCTTCCCGGTCAGTGCCTTCACCTACTTGCTTACGAGTTCTCTTGGGAGCCCTTGGAGGTTTTGGGAGGTCTACTTCCTGCCTTTCGGTCTCTTGCTCTACCACTTGCAAGAGGGCTGCATCGATTTGAACCTGGGCCGGCCCCTCCGGGTCTGTTGGGGCATCCTTCTCAGCATCGCTTGCCACTTTTTTGCCTCTTCTCCTGCCTTTCATTTTGCTTGGGGCTTTAGCCCGGGAAGGCAGGTAGAGTGTCCCATCTAACTCGTGGGACCTTCTCAGCACAATGTCTTCTGGAGGCTGGGTGGTAAGCTCCTCCTAAGTTAGGTCTCTCCGACCTGTGGTGTTCCACAGGTGAGACCTTGCTAGATTTCCAGGGGTGAAGGCTTTGTGGAATCGATTCTCCCAGTTCTCTGCGGCCCAAGCATTGATTTTGCCACAGGTAGTCTGTCCGGCCTTCAAATAATCCCCGAACTCCTTTGGCAGCTCTGTTAGAACAAAAGAGAAACTGGTTAATTTAAACTAACTTTAAAAAAAAACGGACATAGATTTAAAGTAAGGAACTTACGGTCACTCCTCCACCTACTCCTGAGGAGGCTTGGGTTCTCTCCGGCCTTGATCTTCTTGCCATTTTCCCAAGCGTCACTGACGAACAGAAATTGGCTCCTCCATTTGCTCTCTGACTCCAAGAGATCATCAACAGCCTTGAGATCGTTCCCCATATTGAAGTGATAGAAGGGGAATTGGTGATGCTTGCAAAGGTTGGCCACCGCTGCGAACTCTTCCATAGGGAGAGGGATCCCGGACAGCCTGGATGCCATGATACATGACATCAAAGTAAACCAGCCATTGGGGCTCAGCTGGCTCGGGCAGAGCTTCACCAGGTGGAAGTATCGAACGATCTCCGGGTCCAATGGGAACCTGAGTCCCCAATTTAACAGCTCCGTAAAAAAGACTATTTCGTTCCTCTTGCAATCCATAGGGGTCTCCGGATCTATGGGGATCCTTATCTTTACATTTTCTGGGATCCCCCATTTTGTGCGCATTCGCCCCAGGTCAGAAGTATGGATGAATGCATACTTGGTCTTTTGTAAGGCCAAAAGATATTTGAGCTCAACTCTGTGGAAACACGACCCTATTTTCCCTTCAAGGCACTCCGGCAGGTCCGGATGCCTCAAGTACAGATTTTCCTTGCCTTTTTTGGCAGCAGCAGCAGCATTTTTAGTCTGGCTGGAGGACTCAGACTCGAAAGGGACCTCTTCAGCAGAGTCCTCCATCTTCTCCTCCATAATGGTTGGGGGAATGTCTGTGGTAGAGGTCCGGGGAGGGTTAAAGCTTGGCTCAGCCTGGCTTCCGGACTGCTGACCTTCTGTGTTTTTATGACTTCTCACCTCAGGTTGGGGCTCGGAGGCAGAAGTCTCTCTTGGAGGTACCGGGCTGCTGGCCTCCGGACCAGATAGCCTCTCCCGGGGAGCTCTAATGGGCACTCCAGACCCAGAACCACTGTTTTTCGCCCCCGATTTGGAGGGAGTATTCTTGGAGACTAGTCCCTTAACTAACCGGCTTGGCCTCTTAATAACTAGTTTCTCCGGAGAGTGATCAGAGTCAGATCCCATAGCTATAAAAGGAGAAGGTTTCCTAACGCTTGTAACAGTAACTCCTGGCTCAACAGCAGGTTTTGACTCCTGGACTGAGGAACCAGAGACTATGGGCGAGAGGGTGGATTGAAAGAGTTTTTTGGGCTTAGTACCTTTGGAGGAGGACGAGCCTCGATCTGACTCTGTAACAGAAGCAACCGGTCTCTCAATAGGTGATGATGGTAGCCCTGCAGCTATTCGTCTTTCCTTCTCAACCTTTTGCGCTTTCTCCAACTCCGAAAGGTTGAGCCAACCACCTTTGATCAATGTTGTTCTTGCTGTAAACATAAACTGCCAAGGAAACTTTTTGCTTTAGAGAGAGAAAGCTCTGAGTAAATTTGCAGAGTAAATGTGAAAGAGATGGTAAAACAGTGGAAAATGAGTTTGAATTTATAGTAAATCTGGAAAAAGGAGTTGATTCCTAGGAGAATTCGAAAAGTTTGGCAATGATTAAAAGGTGGCGCTGATGTCACTACTTATAATTAAAGAGGTTACTTGTTGAAGAAGGTGGTGCGAAATTCAAGGTGAAAAAACGGTTGGAGTGACCAATCAGAGAGCGACACGTGTCCCACTAACTCTGACAAAAACCGTTTTGAATTCGTGAAAGCTTGATCTGTCCGGGTTGAAAACCACTTCTGATGTCGGACTGTTTTCTAGTTCTTTGACAAGAAAAACTTGCTCAAACACCTAAAAAAGGGGCTCCTGATGAGTCCGAATTCAGCATGCTCCCCGAACAAGGGCAAATCGGTCTAGTCTCTCCGAATACCGGACAGGTTACATGGGCAGGGATCGAACAGGTCATTTGGACCGGACAGAATTCTATGAACACTGTGAACTTAAGGCTGTTCGAACTATGACAAAAGTACTAAAAAACCTAAACACTTCTTGACTAAGCTACTTGCTCTCCTATTTAGAGCTCATGGGTCTTTGAACATGACCCGGGTCCATTAAACATGACCCGAAAGCCCATAAGGGCCCAAACATTATACTCTAAATACCCAACCACCCGCATTAACTATGGGTAATGAGAATTAACTGCTACCAAGCTGCTTAATCATCTCTCTACTCTCTACTCTAACCGTTAAACACCCATACATCACCGTTAAATACCCACACACCACCTTCAAACTCCACTTGAAATTACCAGCCTACCCTCAGGCAATTATTATCCACACCATCCGCGTTTTCTCCTTCGTTCGCCCATAGGTTATTTATCATTTTATCTACCTTGGTCGAATGGGTTTCGAAGAGAGTTTTTAGATTGGCCATTTCCTCCATCAAGTCCGGAATAACCACCGAGCTTGTTTGGCCACCTCCTTCAGAGCCTTGCCCACTATCCACTATCCCTTCCAGTCTTACGATCTTTTACTTCAAAATCTCCATTGCTGCACCTCTCGCCATATGTTACTACTGTTTTGAACCTAAACTCAACTTAAATCCTAATCTAAGTAACAACCTACTGCTCTGATACCAACTGTCACAGGGTCAAAACCACTAGGATATTTTTCGCCTGTGCGGCCTAACACTTGGTCTTCTCTTGCACTAACCCTTCTTGCTTCGCCCCCTAGCTACTGGATTTTGTCAAGGCTGTTCCTTTGGCTTCATTCTTGTGCGTCTGACCGAGTTTGTTCCATGTCTCTCACCTCTCTGCACCAATCCTTCTTAGACCGTAACAGGTCTTTAGGCCGCACAGGCGAAAAATATCCTAGTGGTTTTGACCCTGTGACAGATGGTATCACTGAGTCTTGTGCCAAAACCAATGTGTAATTTCAGAATGCCGTCGAAGACATTGAGAAGTTAGCAGCAGAAAATGAATCTTTGAAGAAAAACTTTGAGGCTGAGCATAAAAAACGCCTTGACGAATATGTAGCTAGTATCGTCACTCGTCTTGAAGAAAAATATGCCAATCTAAGGTCTGCTATGGTGATGGAGATGCACGAGAAGTTTCCGGATCTACACCTCGGTAGTCTTTGGACTCGGGTCATAGAAAGGCATCGCCTTGTTGGCGTATCCGTGGAGAACTTCGAATCCAATGATGACTCGGAGAGTTCGTCATCGGAGTTGGATTCCCCTGAAGGTAGTAAAGAGAACTCTGCATCCGATTAGCAAGCACTGAATATTTCTTTTTTTGTTTTATTGACTGTTTGTATCCGGAACCTGATAAGAACTCCAACTTTTGTTATGTACAATTTTCCTCCTGTTGTGAGGGCTTATGATAGGATAATTTTTATGTGATGCTTATATTAAAACATTTCTTTCTTGACTCAGTTTTTCTGATATTTATTTACTTGTGATTCAAAAATGAATTCTTTGTCCAAACGTTTTTGGAGTGTGTTCTGAGTCCAAAAAGATGAACTTTCTTGTCCAAACATTTTTGGAGTATGTTTTGAGTTCAAACATATTAACTTTCTTGTCCAAACTTTTTTGGAGTATGTTTTGAATTAAAAAAGATGAACTTTCTTGTCCAAACTTTTTTGGAATATGTTTTGAGTTAAAAAAAGATGAACTGTCTGCGAGTCGTTCTAAGAAGGCAACATAATTTAATATCTAAGTCGGCTATTATGGTACCTCATTAAAACCTTCCTGCGCCACCAGGGTAGGAAAGAGTGTGCCACTGATACTTACATAAACTAATAAAGAAAATATTTACATGTCACACATTTACTCTAAGTAGACTTTGAGGTGTTTAATGCTCTAAGGCTGGGGAAGATCTCTCCCTTCTTTATCTTTTAGCATGTACGTCCCTGGTTTTACCTTCTTTGTTACCAAATATGGACCTTCCCAATTTGGAGCTAGCTTTCAAAGTCTCTTTTCTTTCGTATGCAGGAAGACTTTTCTTAGGACCTTGTCCCCAACCTTGAATTCTCTTCTTCTGACTTTTGATGCATACCGGCTTATCACTAGAGTCTGATAGTGTAAAGAGTTTAATTATGCCTTTCTTCTTTTTTCTTCTATTAGATCCAGTTTGGTGTGTTTTCCTTTGTCATTTCCCTCATCGGGATACTAACTTAGCCTATAAAATGGGAACATGGTTTCTGATAGCACTACTACGCCCATTCCATACACAAGTGTGAAGGGGACTCATGCATTGCGGTCCAGGAAGTAGTCTTGTAAGTCCATAATACTTTTTGTAGGTAGTCTGGCCACTTCCCGGCTTTACCCTCTAGATTCTTCCTCATCCCATCTAAAATTGTTCGATTGGTTACTTCAACCTGGCCATTCGCTTGAGGGTGGAAAGGCGTTGAGAAACACTATTATATTCCTTTGGAAACGCAAAAAAGCTCTCATCTCGTTGCTATCGAACTGCGGGTTGTTGTCCATCGTAATCTTCCTCGGTACACCAAAATGATAGCAAATGATGGAGATGATAAATTTTATCACATCTTTCACTCTCGTTCCTTCTAATGGTTCAACCTCTACCCATTTAGAGAAGTAATTCATAGCGACGATAATCGTTTTACGCCTTTCTGAGGCCATAGCAAGTGGTCCGACTAGGTCAATTTCTAATCGATCGAAATGTAAAGATTATGATATTGACTCGAGGGGAACCCCGGGCATATGGATTGAGTTAGAAAATCGTTGGCAAGTGTTGCATTTTTATACCAACTCCTTGGCGTCCGCTGAGATGGTCAGCCAATAATAATCAGCCACAAAAACCCTTCGTATCAGTGTTTTGTACCCACAGTGCGCGGATCCTTCCCCATCGTGCAGCTCTGAAAGTATCAAGTGTGACTCATTCTTCCCTAAACAATAGAGTAAAGGTCGACTAAAGGATCTCTCATACAGTACATCACCAATTACCACGTATCCCAATGCTTTGAACCGTATTCTTTTGGCCATTACTTTGTCAATTGGAAATATGTCATGGACTAAGAACTCTTGTATCTCACTTCTCAAATTTTTCACCAGAGCTGTGAAAATCTGGAAAGCTTTGATGCCTCCTTTAACCAGTTCGGACCCCTTAATGATTGATGGACTTTCTTAGGTAATTATCCATGGGTGTTCCTCTGTATAAGATGCCTTAGCCAAATAATCAGCCACTGGATTCCTTGCTCTATGAACATGTTCGAACCTGACGTCTTCAAACTCTAAGATTAAAGCCTTCAAGACCCCCAAGTACTTCACGAAATGATCTTTTTTTGCTTCTGACCACCCCGGAGCATGGTTCACCAAGAGTTAGGAGTCACTTATCAACTTGACTCGTTTGGCTCCTAAATATTTTGCAAGTCTTAATCCAGCCAAAGCCGATTCATACTTTGCTTCATTGTTTGATGCTTGTAATCCGATTCAAATGGATTGGTTCATCGCAATACCTTCCGGGGAAGTTAATTGTGCTCATGCACCACAGCCAGATGAGTTGAATCCCCCATCAGTTAACACTAACCATTCTAGGTCGAACTTTTCTTCCTCAATATCCATGTTATCTCGATTACAATGGAATTCAACCAAGAAATCAGCTAATGTTTGCGCTTTGATTGCGACTTGTGGTTCAAATTCAATGTTAATGTAGCTCTACCAACCACTTTTTCATTCTTCCCGACACATCGGGCCTTTGCAGTATATTCTCTAAGGGAAAAGATGTTTGTACCATAACCAAATAATTTTGGAAGTAAGACCTTAATTTTGTGCGCATGTTACTAGTGCAAGTGCTAACTTTTCTAATTTTAGATACCATTTTTCCGCATCCACAAGACTCTTACTCACATAGTAAATAGGCCTCGGGACATTTGCTTCTTCTTAGATTAAGACCGCGCTGACCGCGAAATCAGACACTGCTAGATAAATGAACAATTTCTCCCCCGGATGTGGCCTTGTCGAGATTGTCGGGGATGCAAGTTATTGTTTGATGTCGTTAAAAGTGTCCGAGCACTTTTGTATCCAATCAAAACACTTTATTTTCTCAGTACCTTGAAGAAAGGGGCGCATTTATCCGATGACCTTGATATGACATGTACAATGCAGCCAGCCATCTAGTCACAATTTGTACCTTTTTTATCGTTCTTTGTGGATCCATGGTACACAAAACATTTAACTGCACTAGGCCCAAAGTGATCCGCAAGGGAGGATGGAATGAGCCACGAGTCATACCATATGGAAGTGGATGAGCCATTTCCAACTAAAACTTTTTAAAGGCCAACAGCTTGGCTGCGAATGTTGAGGAATTTTCGCCAGCCCCAACTGGAAAATGAGGGGGGAGGAAGGGTCCAGATACATTTGTCCATGATCTTATCAACGAGGGTCCATTTAGTCTAAATAGAATTATGGTTTCTAGTTAGAATGGACCAGACGGATTTAAGGGTGGTCGCTTGATTCCAAATTTTTAGATTAGGAATCCCAAGGCCACCCTCGTCAACAAGAAAAATGAGGTTTTCTTAGGCTATCTTGGCACCAGGAATCTTCATTTTATAGTCACATCAGATTAAGCGGCGAAATGTTCGAGAGAGTTTGTTGAGAACTCTGACTGATATGATGAAAATTGAAGACCTAGAGAAGAGAGCGAAATCATCAAGGCGTCTTGGACGAGCTGACTGGAGGAAGCATTGGCACGGTTGAAAAATCATTAGGTCATCCGCAAAACAGAGGTTAATGAGGTTGAGCTTGTGACATTTCCAGTGGAAGCCAAACGACGGGTCTTGATTTTTTTCTTGGAGAATGCTAGAAAGGACCTGCACAACAATAACAATTGTTATGGAGAGAGAAGTTCTTCTTGGCGGGAGCCCTTCATCCCCTGGAACGAGCTGGTGGGAGCACCTTTAATGCAAATTAGAAAAAAAGGGAGTCGTAATGCATTGAATGATCGAGTTGATCATCTTATTTAGGTTTCCTAATGCATAAAAGGCATCCAGAATTAGGCGCCAGCGAATGTTATCAAAGGCTTTGTTAAGTTCATCTTAAGGGCACTCGAGGGTTCTTGCGGTTGGTATGGTTGTCATGCATGAGGTCTTGGGTGAAGAGAATGTTATCGAAAATTGAACGGCCAGACACGAGGGCAGATTGAGAGGAGTCGATGAGGGAAAGAAGATAAATTTTAATTTTTTAGACATAATTTTACAAATGATATTGTAAATGACATTGCAGCATGTAATAGGTCTAAAGTTAAAAGGGAAAAAAGAGAAATTCGATTTTGAGATGAGGGCAATAAGGGTTTTATTCCAAATCGGGCACATTTTCTCATTCAATAAAAAGTGTTTAACCGCTTTACAAATATCAGACCCAATTGTGGCCCAACAAGCCTTGCAAAAATTATCGTTATAATTATCAGGTCCTAGATATTAAATAAAAATTTCTTAATCTCTTCATGAGAGATGGATTTTATCATGTTGACATGATCAAAGAGGGAAAGTTTAGTAACGATGAGGATTATGTAATCTCTCAAACCCATGATAGAACTTGAGGCTCGGAAAGCCAAAAAAATTCTTAATAGTAGTTGAAAAAAGTTTTTGATATGATTAAGATTGTAATTATTGGTCTTTTAAGGTCCACTCGTTGATAAATAAAGTAACATATTTCGAATAATGTAAAGTAAAATTGACAAACTTTACCTTACATTATTCTAAATATGTTATCTTATTTGTCAATGAGTGGACTTTAAGAAAACCAATAATTATACATAGGAACGCAAATAAATACATAATAAAAAGAGTGTTATTGTTAAAAGTATTGCTACGCGAAAAAATTAATCCATTAACAAATACAAAACAACTACAAATATAATACGTGACTTCATCTCTAAGTAAGTATTAATAGAAACTGTGATTCGAAGATGGCATTATATTTGTTTTAACTTTCTCCGTTAGGAATATTTGTTGTATTAATTATTTTTATCAGTAATGATAGTCCGATTACATCAATAAATATTAAATTAGTAGATATAAAAATACTATATAATTATAAAATTAACTTTAAAATTTTTGGAGGGTTGTATACAAATATTCATATTTAAATTATACGTTTATAAACTAATTTATAAAAAGTAAATGGAAGCATTTGATTCACAATCGTAATAACTTAACAAAATATAATCTTATCCCTATATATAAAGGATAGTAAATCCATAATTTTTTTGGTAAAAAAATCATACCATAAAAATTAGATTTGGAGCTTCCAAAGACAGAAGAAGAAATAGGGACAAAAATAAAAAGAAGGGCCAATTAGGCCCAACGAATATTTTGTGCGAATATTTACATTAGGGGATATAAAAAATAACTCTATAGCTAAGGAGTTTCACGTATATTTAGATCGCATGCTACTTAATGGATTAAGGTTGGATTTTAGAACTAATTTAGAATTTTTTGTCTGTTGGAATCGCATCACTGGGGATAAAGAGGTGTCTTCGTATCATATGAAGCTCAAACATTTTTCATAAACATTATTTTTTTTCCTAATGTGGCACCCATTTATGGCTGCCACAACAAAACCATGCTTTGGCGTCATTGTTTCGGGAACAATGTTTTAAGTTGTTGTTGCAACAAAAATTTCTCACTACAGCTTTGTCTGCCATTTGCAGCTATACGGGTCACTCCTTCTGACCTAAATCACACATTAGCTTCAAATTTTAGTGTACTTTCGTGGTTGTTCGATGTTTATACTTTATGTGGACTCCATGAGTAAGGTCGGTTTAATTTTGGTAAGTAGGTCACTGGACCAACATATTGCTCAAATGATCTACGTTTATAAGTTGATTTACTTAGGGTTTTGATGAGTTCATGATTAATGATAGTGCGTGCATTCGCAACCCTAAAAAGTTAATGTTTAACTTATTGATTATGAACATAAGACACTGAATTATGAATTGGTCATTAAGTATTCCATCAAAATAAGACAACAAACGCTAAGAAGAGTTTTCACGAAGTAAGTCGAGTTTTCACGAATTAAGTCGAGTGAAATTAGATAAACACTAACAATTCTACTCATACAAGTACATCTTAACATAGTTCCCTAATGTATCTCATTAGCGGATGTGTGGTATGTTTTACATATTGAAACCATATTTAAACATTGTACGAAGTTTATATGCCAGTAAATGTGATATTTGCATATTGGTTGTTGCCTTTGTTATTAATCCAACAAAAGTAAATACATTTAAACAATTAGCCAATGAAACTCATACTTTAGATGACTCAAATTTTTCTAATGAATAAAAAAAATTGAATTATATTTGAGATGTCATGATTTAAACCTGACATTAGTAACTAAGAAACCCACACCCTCACTAAAGATAATTCTTTTAAAGAGAATAAATAATTTAAGGTGTCATAAATTTAAATATGCTGTGCGTGATAATCATAACAAAATAAATAAAATTGGCATTCTGTGGGGTTGTCTCAACTAAGATCACCCATGCAATTCAGTTTTTCAAAACAATTGAATTCTTTTTTTCCAAGATTAATATAGTGTGGATTAAGATGTTGTTTATGCAACTCTTCACCATAAAATATTGTGAAAAAGTAAAATAAGGAAACATATTCTCAAGAAGTAAATGGCCGCTTCAAAGTTAAAAGTATTTAAGATTAACCTTCTGATAAACTTGTGCTAGGGTTTTCCTTTATGTTTTTTCTCAGCGTGAAAAGTAGACAATTAGTAAACTAATTTCTCATACTATCCGGGAGGAAGAAATGTTGAAACAAGAATGTTTGAGGTGCATATGATGAGTTCTCAACATGGAAAATCAAATAAGAGAAAGTATACTATAGTATTTTATGACACTTTTGGTTCATGAGTAAATAAAATTCAAGATTCACCTATTGCAAGTTAATGTTTATTTTTCAAGAGGATGAGAAATCTAAAAAGAGAGTGTGAAAAGGACCAAGCTTATATGAAAGCTAAAGGTAATCTCATAACTATGACATCCTGAGAAGTCAATTTAGTTTTGGTTATAAGAAACACATGGTGGATTGATATGACTGTGACCACCAATATTTGTATATTTATGTAGGACACAATAAGGATTGAAAGCCTCAAGGCGGTGGAATATCCATCTGACAATTAAAAGGCAGTTCGACGCATAATATTAATTTTTTATTTTTCTTTTCTACAATAAATTTCTTGTATTTGAAAGATGTTAGAATGAATTTGATCTCCATATTAGACATCTTTGGAAAAACGAGTATTTTTGGGAATAATCAAATAACTCTTTCTTTACATGATAATGTGGTAGACAATAGATAGTTAATAATCAAATGATTCTTTCTTTTTGAATCATTTTCACCTAAACATATATATTGAAACCTGTTCACTCTAAGAATACCAAAAGTGTCTATTTCCTTTAATGCTTTTATTCTAAGCTTATTTCTCTTCATCTGAACCCCATGAAAAACTCATGTTCATCCTATTTTATTACACCTTTCAAAATCACTCGCAAATAAGTTGTTCCTTCAAATTTTAAATATTCATAGCGTAAAATATTGGTTCTCAATCCCCTAGGGTTAAGTCTTCCAACACTATGATGGATTAGGGTATCTACCATTATTCAACGTGAATATACTTCAATCACGGTACTCTCTGATCTTGTTTCTCTATCTAGTTTTTAATCAAAATGAAGGGTTTGAATTCATAATGTTTGGTTTCTTCCCATCAACGATACAAACTTAATATTTGAGAACCCAAAACTCCATAGGGTCAAGGGACTGGGTACCGTGGATGTGTTGGATATCTTAGAAGAGTTATGTTAGACTCTAAAGAATATTCATGTGGATTAGTATTTCCGTATATTAGACATAATAGTTAATGAATGACACAATAATTTCGAGCCAAGACTTCCCTATGACCTATAAGTGCACCTAAACCTGTTAGAGTGTATTGTGAGAAAAATTCATACAAGAATAGATACTCATGCAGACTATCCTAGTTACGAGATAATTTTATTAGCATGTGTGTTTGATAATGGGTTCATCATGCTCATATATTGAGCTTTATTTCTTAAAGCTTTATGGTAATTTTTTAGTCCAATAATACCAAACGTGTGGAGTTTGCTGGTAGCTTACGTCATTGTGTTGAACTGTGATAATTATCCTTTCTCATTAAAATAATGTTTT
The DNA here is from genome assembly GCA_036936605.1 of Limnanthes douglasii subsp. nivea. NCBI lineage: Eukaryota > Viridiplantae > Streptophyta > Magnoliopsida > Brassicales > Limnanthaceae > Limnanthes > Limnanthes douglasii. The sequence continues at coordinate 38,493,883 of JAUPFV010000002.1, forward strand.
TCTTTAATTAGTATAACCTCGCGCAATAAATTTCCTTACTAATACTTATCCCCAACCAAACCAATATAAAATACTAATGGACCTTAAAAACTTTGAAAGGGCTCGAATAAGAGTTTTATCTTGGTCAGAGAAGATTGGGAAACATGTCTGTCTTGTTGGTATGTTTCCACCATAAGATATTAAACCTTTAATAATAATGTTTTTTAACTTATACATACTTTCTGTCTTCTTTCCTAGAATCATTGGTTCTTAGTGTTTGTTTGTTTTAATTAAACGCGTTTGTCATTTCACTAGCAGGAGATGACAAAGCCAAAATTTAAATAGTTCGGCGAGGTAGACCATAAACAATAGACGAGACATGTCTAAAAATTAAAAAGTTGAGAACCCATAATAGTGGTGAATATGAGGACACTAAATTCAATAAGTTTTTTTATGAGCATGAGATGAGGATGAAGAGAACTTTATCATGTACGTCTTAACAAAATGGCATTATCGAGCGTATGAACTGAACATTGACAGAAAAAGCCAAAAGCATTCATGTAAAAGTAGGTCTACCAAAGCAATTATGGGCAGAAGTAATCAACACATATGCTTACTTGGTTAACCAAAGTCTAATTATTCATTTAGATCATAGATAATTGATGAGTTATGGAGCGGTAAAGAGATAATACTGTCACATCTTAAAGTGTTTGGTTACACGATATACGTTATTTTATCAGTGATCAAAGCATGAACAAAAGATTGATCCCAAATAAAAAAATATATATATTTTGATCAGTTATGGCAAAAACGAATTCGGCTACGGTATTTAGGATGATGAAAACAGGAAGATGATCTAGAGTAGTAATGTTATCTTCAACAAAAATGTTTTGTACAATGATATGTACAAAACTGACGCAAACAACTCAAGACCAAGTGGGCTGGTGTTTGCAAATGCCGAAGATATCCTATAAACATAAACAATCAGATCAAGCCCTCAACAAGGAGATTTGGTTGGACAAAAAAATACACAGTAGTCCGACACACCGCAACCGACCGTAGCAGCTCATATTTTGAGAGGATCTTCTCGACCCTATGTGCCCAACATGAGATACTTGAACTATTTGCTGTTGACCGATGGAAGGGGTCATGAATGCTATAATGAAGTTTGTTAGACTAATGATGCTAGCAAGTGGGAGCTTGCCATGGAAAATAATATAAAGTATTTAATATCAAATCAGGTATGGGAACTAACTGAGTTACCTATAGAGAAAAAGGAATTTCACAATAAATGGATGTATCGGGGGAAAAACAAGCATGATGGCTCTAAAAGATACAAAGCCCAACTAGCTGTCAAAGGATTCTAGAAAAATGAAAGAATTGATTACACTGATATTTTTGTTGTACTTGTGAAGCTCAATACTATTATATTATTGATGAGCATTTTTGCCATGAAAGATATTTATCTTGAACAGTTAGACGTGAAGACTGCATTTCTTTACGAGAGTTAGATGGGAAGATATACATGTATCTACCATAAGGTTTCTTAAAAGAAGGGAAAGAAAACATGGTAGGCATGCTCAAAAAAATTTGTATGTTCTAAACAAGCCCCAATATAGTGGTATACGGAATTTGACGGTTTTATACACATAGAGAGTTTCCATAAGTGCAATGTTGACCAATGTTGCTATTTCAAAACATGTAAGTCCAGATACATCATTTTGCTACTCGATGTTGATGATATGTTAGTATGAGATTCATATGTATATGATATTGGAAGATTGAATCAACAATTATCCAAATAATTTGACATGAATGATATGGGTTCATCGAAGAAGATATTTGGAATACAAATCACAAGAGATAAGCATGAAAGAGCTTTGCAGTTATCTAAGTTAGAGTATATCGAGCGTGTTTTGCAGCTATTTAACATGGGTAATGTCAATCTAGTCATCACATCCATGGTAGGTCACTTTTGTTTATCAAAAGATCAATCCATTTAGACGGAGGAAGAGAAATAATCCATAGCTAAGGTTCCTTATGCCTCAGCTATTGGAAGTTCGATGTATGCAATGGTTTGTAATGAGACACAAAGTTGGTCATGCAATGAGAGTTGTGAGCAGGTTTAGTTCAAGGCCAGGAAACATTTATTGGTAAGCCGTAAAGTGGATTTTGAGGGACCTACTAGGTACCACAAAAATGTATTTTTAATTGGGTAAAGGTGAGTTAAAGGTACAAGGCTACGTAGATTCCGATTTTGTAGGTGAAATCGATCATCAGAAAAGCACCACCGATTATATATTCAGTGTTGGAACTAATCTCTTAGTTGGATGTCAAAGCTATAAAACTATGTCATTTTATCCACTATAGAGGCTCGGTATGTAGTATTTACAAAGCCAGTAAAGAGATGATATGGTTTCAAGGTCTGTTAACTAAGCTAGAATTCAAATAGAAGAAGAATGTGTGCATAATTATAGTCGAAGTGCAATTCACTTGGAGAATGAAGCTAAGCCCATGATAAGAGGTATCAAAACAGGTATCTATCTCTGAAGAAGCCGCGTAGAAGCCAACCGTAGCATCCCGATGACTTAGCCCAGCACAAAAAAGACCGACTCGCATGGACCTATGAAAGGTGTGGATAAACTAAAAAGTGTGTGCGCGTACGATAACTCATCGTGGGGGGCTAATAGAATAGTGAGTGCGTGATAAGCAAGGTTACTCTTTAGATTCCCTAAAAGTCGTGTGGATAGCATAAAGTGCATAAAGAGCCTCGTCATAGGCTATGAGGGAAAGACATAAATTATGAAGCGAACGATCACCATTATAAACAAGTATAGCGCAAATAATTAGGTGGAGCAGAAGTGCGTAAACATAGAAACAACCAAGCATGACAGGTGAGACTAGAAAAATTGAGTCTCGTTATAAAATCTATGGCGGGATGCATAATGGCCTGGACACGAGGGCAATAATCGGACTAAGTTGTGGCGATGACGCTCACGAATTAGCTAGGGGAGAATGTCATAACCTGTATTTCCCTAATGTATAAGCTAGCCTCAACCCTTTATACAGATCATGATAAACTCCTACGACCTACTGTCACTAATGCAAATTTTCATATGACATGTACTTACACTCATGGGTGAAGGAAGTTAATCATGTAACAAATGGTATAAGAGCTCCAGACCCAGACAGAATGCGATATGAACATGATGAACGAGAAGCAAGAAGCCATGCTAAACGTAATATTCCAGTGAACCATAGTCACAACCTAGTACAAGTGGGGTTCAAACTGCATCACCCAGTGTCCAAAGGAAATATAAGGAAGTTTCCAAACAAGAAAGTACAATGGTAATTATTAAACAATTCAATATGGATTCAGAGTACCTGGATCCTGATCCAGATTGAGTCGAATTAACGTGGTGACATAAAATACTAGGAAGGTTTACGAACTGTGTCGTTTCTTAGAATTGCTAACCATTTTTTAGGGAGATATAATGACAGCAACTTTGAATTTCTCTAGGAAAAGGCATGTGGTCATTTTTAACCAAAAAATGGAAAAGAAGATGTCTACACACCTCTATCAAAACCCTGCTCCTTTCATAGTGTTTAATGAAGATGTCTTGAGAAATGTTGCAGGTCCACATGAGGATGTAGTGGTGATGGGGGCATCTATTGAGGGCACTGAGGTCCAAAGAGTTTTGATCGACACATGTAGCTCGACTAACATCTTGTTCTATCTACTTATAAAAAAATAAAGAACCCATATGTCATACTCAAATCAGACAATACTATAATGGGATTTACAGGCAATTCTGCTGATGTCATTGGAGAATTTGAAGGAGAAGTATTGTTAGGTAAATGACCATTTAAGAAAATGATGAGGGTTTCGCTTGTGGTAGTGGATTGTTCGACCCCCTACAATGCAATTTTTGGCAGATCTTGGTTGTCAAGGATGCTTACGGTTGCATAAACAGTTCACTAGTGTTAGAAATACACTGTTGAAGGTCGAGTAGGGGTGGTTTGGAGTAACCAAAAAATGGCTAGGGAATTTTATATCACCGCTCTTGCTCCAAAATCCTTGTAAGTCGTGATAACAAAAAAAGAATAGCAAATACTAGAGTCATCTTCGGATTGGAACAAGATAGACGATCAAAGAGAGACTCCTAGTGTTGTTATCCATTTTCTAGTATCCATTTTGGACTGCAAACCTGGTGCTCATTAAATAAGAACGAAAAATGTCAGATGTGCATTGATTTCACAGATCTCAACATGGCGCGTCCCAAGAATCCTTTCCCCGTTCGTCGAATTTCAACTTTAAATTTATCTTCGCCAAATTGGAGAAGGTTTCTTCCAAGTCAGCTAAATAATCCTCATCCTTGAGGATTTTAACTAGCATGTCATCAATATAATCTTCCACATTCTACCAATCTGACTCTCAAAACCTTTGTCTACTAAGCATTGATATGTTGCCCCCACGTTTTTTAATCCGAACGACATCACCTTGTAGCAGTGTAGACCCCTTCCGGTAATGAAAGTCGTGCTCTACTGATCCCTTGGGTCCATCTGGATTTGGTTATACCCAGCGTACGCATCTATAAACAACAGTAAACGATTTCTAGATGTCGAGTTAACCAATTTATCTATTATGGGGAGCGGGAAAGGCGCACATCGGCCACTTGCCATTTTTCTTCTTCACTAAGACCGGGTTGGTCATCCACAACAGGTATTGTGATTCACAAATGTGGCCCACTTTTGTCAAACGGTCCACCTTTGTCATTATCGCTTCAGTTTTCTCCTAAGAAAAAGATCTGCTCTTTTAAATGATCGGACGAACACTGTTCCGTATAGCTAACTTGTGACAGATGATATCTGCTGGGACCCCTGTGATATCTTATGTGCACCAAACAAAAAAATGTAATTTGGTTGAAAGAAATTTGAGTAAACTTTCTTTTACCTCTTGAGATGGCCTTGTTCCAATATTGAGACTTTTACCAGGGAAAAAAACATGATCCTCGAAGCCTTCATCAGGGACCATGAACCCAGGGGACTCCCTCGGATCGTCAACAAGATCGGAATCCGTGGGAGACCCATCTGATTGTTATTATTTTTTCGGTCTGAACCCCTTCACCTGCTTGTGGGCCAGTTTCGCTTTATTGCATTCCCTAGCCATCTTTTGACTACTTCTTACCGCTCCAACATTGCTGCCCACCACATATTTCAAACACTGGTGAACAGTAGATGACACATCATGAATCTTAGACAACTATGACCTTCCAAAGATGGCATTATATGACGTGGGGGCATCTACCACTACGAATAGTACTGTGACTATCTTCTTGAATGACCCTCTGCCCAACTCTACCATTCCCTTGAATTCTCCGACTACGTCGGCGGTTGCATCGTAGGATTGTTGGTAGGTTTGTTATCTGGTTGTAGGTTATTATAAACATTATGTTAGCGGAGCTCTCTATATCAATCAAAAAAAATTCTTATCTCATTTCCAGCTATCTCTGCTCCGATCACTACTGCGTCCTCATGCAGACCAGCTACGTCTCTCATGTCATCATACTCAAAGCAAATAATTGGTGATGGGTTTCCGTACAGGTGTGATGAGGCTCCTGCTTCTAACTGTGTGGCCAGACTCACAATGTGCTTTTTTCGAGAATAGTTTGATATACTTGCTACTGTATCCCCACCAAAGAGGGTTAGTGATTCAAAACATGAACATAATTCACTAACCTTTCCTTCAGTGATCGGTTCTTCCACCATGTTCACACAATTCCTGCCCGGCTTCGGATCAAGGTATTCTGCAGCTATATCGAACGCATCAATAAATTCTTCGTCAACCGCTTCAGATATCACCATAGTGTCTTCTTGCTTTAGAGAAACTTCTTGCTTTGGTAAAATCGCGGTATTATTTTTGACAAAATCAACTAACTTTCCATTCTCTATCAGATACTGACTTCTTTCTTTAATGCCACGCAATCTTTTGTGTGATGCTCGATGTCGTCGTGAAACTGAAAATACTTATTATTCTTGTGCTCCCTCGGAGTTTCATTGGGAAAGACTTGCGAAAATGCACATTTACACGTGCCTTATCAAAAATGGTTGACACGCACTCGGTCAACACGACATAATGAGCAGGTCAGACCCACCTATTGGACATTGGTCTAACATATTGTTGAGTTGTTTGTGCTGTCGGTACGTACTGCGGGTTTTGTACTACCCACTGAGGAGTTTGGTTCGTTGCTTGTACTTGGGCTCGTGGTCGGACAGTTGTAACACACTGTGAAGCTTGTGGTCGGACATTCACCATCGTTGTACTAGCCCTTACTAAGGTCAGATCCTGATAGAATTGAGACATGGACTCTATATTTGAGGCCCTAGTTTCTTCAACTAAGATCATTTTCTCTATCTGATCTAACAGAGCTCTGAATGTCATGGTATGTGTCTCTACAACATTGTCTTTCATTACCCCTGGAAGAAAACCCATTCAGAAAGCAGACAATGTTACCTTGTCTTCACAAAATTTCATGTCCTTCTTGATCTGAATGACGCGTTTCGTGTACTCTTTCAAGCTTTCTCCAACTTTCTGTCTACAATAAATGATGGTATCTTCGTTTGCACGATATTTCTTGCTTCCAATGAAGTTCTGTCGGAACATACTCCAAAACATGTTGAAGTTCATTATGCACCCTTGGCTAGACGATTGTACCATTTGGATGCAACGTTCTTAAAAGTTTGGGAGAATGCTCTACACAACAACTTGCCATCATCAACGTAATTGATCATAAAGTTCTTGAACTGCTCAATGTGGTTGTTTGAATCCTGAGTTCCATCAAATTTTTCTATCTTGGAAATATCGAACCACTTTGGAAGATGCCCGGAAAGGATCTCCGGAGGGAGAGGGGATGACCTCCGGTTGTGTCCGACTTTGTAACTGCTCCCCTCAGACCATCATTGGTTGGCGTATACAATCTTTCTTCAGTCGGAAAAGTAAACTGATTACTGACTCGGTAATCTTGGTGATAACTATCGGACTGAGGCTGTCTCCGAGTAGTGACATGTTCGACTCGAATATTTCATGTCTTACCCTACTCCTCGGAGTACATTTTTTTTTACCATTATCGGATTTCTCTCTAGACTCTTTTCTTCTCCGACTAGTTTGATGGGCGTGCTTGCGTGTTTTCGAATCTCTTTGCCTGCGATATGCTTTGTATCTGGAATCGGTGTCCGAAGACGAAGATTTATCAGCACTTAAGGAGGTATATTCGCTAGACTCCGAAGGTTTGTATCTTTGTTCCGAATTGGCACGCATTTTGGAATGTCGATGGCTTCTCCTTCGTTGTTTTCTCCGGGTTGAATGCCATTTTAGATCTGATCGGCCGTGATTCTCTCTTGTTGAAACCTCGGATCTGAACTTCCTGGAACTCACTATGGCTTCCTTTTCTGCATTCAACATTCCGATATATTCTAACAGTTCTTTTCGTCTGACGACCAGGACCGATTCCTCAAGTATCTCCTTGGCATATCGGTTCGGGCCATTACCTTCGTTTGTGACTTGTTCCTCTATCAGATGGTCTCCAGACTCAACACCAATCAGATCCCTGGTCGGATTGGCCTCGATCTCTCCACGAGCTTCAGTATCTTTTTTTTTTTAAATGTTGTTTTCAAGGTTTTAGAAAATTAATTCTGGATACCAATCGGTTGCCACAGACGACGCCACTAATGAACTCAAAAAACTCTTAGTGTAGCTCAGAAGTGGAAATGTTCGTAGGAGAGGATCAAACTAGAGAATATTCGTATGAAATGATAGTTAATAACTAAATTAGTGGTTGGTAGAAAAGAAGAGAGACAAAAGGAATAAATGTAGCAATAATGATTAATCATTGACCCTTTTCTCCAAAAGGAAATGTCATTTATATAGTAAATGAGGTAGGTAGTAAAATTATATAATTATCATCACTAAAGTAGATTTCTCACCCCCATTATTTGACTATTTACATACAAGTTCTTGGGGTATATCATTTGACCCCTCGATATCTTATGTTTGTTTACTTCGGTCCTTAACCACTAAATATACAAGTTTATGCCTTATCCTTGGTATAAATTACATAGTGAGCACCTATATTTTCCTTCCCTTATCAGGTATCAGAGCGAAAGAGCTCCTACGACGTGGGTTACGAAGGTATGCCACCAAAGAGATCCTTACGTGGGAAGTCCACTATTCCGATCGGTTGACCGTGATGAATTTAACCACCGATTTGGCCAAGTTGGTGAACATATGCACTCATTGGGAAACCACATGAGAGACATACAAGAAGTACTACACATGCTATTGAACAACCAAACCAACAAATTTTGAGCTCCAGTTTCGAGCAACCAGCCTTCGGGATCTCAGAGAGAGGCCAGCCGCGAGCAAAATCTGTTTGCTCCTCGAAGAGAATAAGGTAGGGGTCAATATTACCTACAAAACTGTCGTGAACAATTATTTGAGCAGTCTCCAGCTAGAGATACAGATCAGAACGCCAACAACCGGCGGGTATCTGGATTCGGACTTGAGATCCTAGAGTTCCAAAGGGGTCTCGAACCGGAGGATTTTTTAGATCGGATCACCTCAATTGAAGAAGTCCTTGATTTTAAGGAGGTTCCGAATGCAAAACGGGTACAATTGGCTGCAACTAAGTTCTGAGGCCGAGCTGCATCTTGGTCACAGCAGCTCAAGCAGACCAGATCAAGGCAAGGTAAGCAAAAAATAACAACTTTGGCTAAATTTGCGAAGCACTTGAGGGTTGTATTTTTGCCTTACAACTATGCGCGTATAATGTATCACTAGTTCCAAAACCTTAAACAAGGGTCAATGACTGTTAACGAATACACTTACGATTTTTTTTAAGCTGCAAAACCTTGTCGATATTGCTGATTCTACAGATCAATTAATATCTCGCTACATAGGTGGGATGAGACAACACTTTCAGGACCAGTTGAACATGTACGACCCTGTGAATGTCTCTGAATCACATAAACGAGCACTACATATGGAGAAATCCCTTTCACGAAGGCCTTATAGAGAAGATACTGCCAGAACAACTCCAATAGCGTTTCCAAAAAGGAAAATTCTAGGTATTAGCCCAGGAGTACCAACTGCCACTTCTATGCGTCAAGTGCTAATTCATAGGTCCCTGTCGCGCAGGTAATTCATTGCAGGTTAGGTGCTACAATTTTCATAAACTAGGGCACGTTGCTTTATAGTGTCCAAAATTACAACAACAAACACAACAATTGAGGGGTCCATTCACTGAAGCTGCTGATTTTAACCTAGAAGGGGACCCACAGTTTGATGAGGAACTAGAGAATGTTGTTTATGAGGTTCAAGAAGACAAGATGACAGGACGAGATGTTGGACATGCATTGGTTTTAAGGCGTATTTGTTTGACGCCTAAAGCAAGAAGTGAAGGGGGTGATTAGCTACGAAACAATATTTTCCAATCGACTTGTACAATCGGGATAAAGGTATGCAAATTTGTTATTGATTCAGAGAGCTGTGAAAACGTTATTTCTAAAGAAACTGTACAGAAATTGGCCCTGAAAACAGAAGACCACCCAAACCCCTACAATCTCACCTAGTTCAAGAAAGGTAATGAGGTAACCATCACGAAGAGCTTCACAGACAGGTGAAGAACTGTTGACAAAAGGCCACATCCGTGAGAGTCTTAGTCCTTGTGTGGTTCCTGAACTGTTAACACCAAAGAAGAATGGCTCAATGAGGATGTGTGTGGATAGCCGGGCTATCAACAAAATTACAGTCAGGTATTGATTTCATTTTCCTCGACTTGATGATTTACTGGAACATTTGAGTGATGCTACCGTTTTTACGAAGTTAGATTTAAAGAGCGGATATCACTGGATTCGTATTCGCATGGGAGATGAGTGGAAGCCTTTAAAACCCGAGAAGGCCTGTTTGAGTGGATGGTCATGCCATTCGGCCTTTCCAACGCTCCTAGCACGTTCATGCGGGTTCTGAACTAGGTATTTTTCACGTTTATTGGAAAATTTCTAGTTGTGTACTTTGACGATATTCTCAGATATAGTACTATGGAGGAGTTGCACCTCCAACACTTACGAGAAGTATTTGTTGTTTTGAAACAAGAAGAGTTTTATGGGGGACTCGATAAGTGTTGCTTTACGATAGATTTGGTTCTCTTTCTGGGGTATGTTGTGTCAAATGATAGTTTGTCAGTGGATAAGTCAAAAGTGGCAGCAGTGCGTGACTGGCCTACACTTACTTTAATCACTGAAGTCCGCTCTTTTCACGGATTGGTCTCCTTTTACAAAAGGTTCATACATAACTTCAGCACTGTTATGGCTCATATTATGGATTGTATGAAAGGCAAGACGTTCGGCTCGACCCCTGAAGCAACTACCGCGTTTGAAGAGATCAAGGTAAGACTGACCATTGCACTGATTCCGGTTTTACCTGACTTTTCTACAGGGTTTGAACGCATTGTGATGCGTCCGGATTGGGCATTGGAGTTGCACGAGCCCATGGCTATATAACCCTTTTGGACAAACGCAAACGAGCTTTATTTGGAGCTTAGGTATCAGAATTAGGCGATGCGACCACTCAAAATAAAAGCGTCGAGAAGCCCAACAATTTTTGGAAGTATCACGATGTGATGAAGCCCATGCCTTAAATTCCATCATTCAAGCCCTCCTTTTGTCGTTTTCGTGAATTTTCTGCATATTTCTATTTTAGTTGGATTTTATTAAAATACTTAACCAGCTCCAATCACTTTGAAATCGGGTTGAGCTTTATTTATTTTATAAGGAACAAGCTGTAATTTTGGCCTAGGGTTTCGAGCACTTTTATAAAAGGCTCTCAAACCCTAGTTTTCCCGTGAGACTTTTTTTAATAGAACTTGAGTTTTCTCTAAAGTCTCCTATACTCTGACCTAGTGTTAGATATTATCAATTTTCTGTTTTCATCTTTCTTTTCTTTGTCTTTGTCACCGTCTGTTCCATCTCGTAGTTCAGCGCTACCAAATTCCCAAATGACCGTTTGGGAAACATGTCATAGAACAATATGATCATATCTGATTTGATGGAATCTTCTTTCAGATCCATAGATTTCAACACAATATCAGCTATATCTTGAGCCTTGCTATCTTTTAGAAAGGTAATCTCATTTTCCTTCTTCTTAAGAAGATCCTGTAGTTTTTTATTCTCCTTAGATAATTGGTTGGTGACAATCTTATATTTGCTGAGCTATTCCTTTAAGAAATTAATTTCTTAGGAGGTTGTAGATTTCAGTTCGGTGTAACTAGCCTGCGATTTTTCACAATCAGACTTAGCTTGCACTAAATCATCACTAAGTTGTTTATTTACCTTTCCCAAAGTCTCAACCTTGCTTTGTTCAGTTGTGATGGAATCTTTCAGGCCTTGGTTTTCAGTACGAATGGAAACGATGTATTTGGCATGAGATATAACCTGTCTCTCCAAGTCAACTATTGGTCTTACATAACCTAAGACTGTATAGCCCAGTGTATCATGATCACCGGACACTTCAAAGAATTCATTATCATGAGTCACAACATTGGCCATGGTGGTAGAATGGGGAAAAGTCTTATCGAAATCCTCTTTATCAAATTCACTAAAATACAAATTTCTTATGTCATCAAATTGACTTTGCCTTCAGCAAAAGGTTGGTCAGTAGGAAATACTGTGGGGGAGGGGGGTCAATATTTACTTCTTCTTAGGTCCTACATACCCCACAAGGCACTACAGAACTGGCTCAGAGTCTATGGGTCTAACTTTCATTTTTTTCTAGAATTTCACTAGTCTCGCCTGTTTGGCCAGATGTCTCTAGTGGTGTATCCTCCCTACTTTCATTTATCTTGTCCTCCATTACTTGTAGCTGATGTTCCGAATAATCACTAGGTTTAGCAATCAGATCTTACGTAGGTAGGTTGTTAGTGTCGATAAGGACTTCATAGGTATCTCTGTCTCTTTGGCAGATGAAGTTGTGGGTTTGGATTTGGAAAACCTATTGATTCTTCGAGGTGTGTTTTCTTCTACATCTGATCCCATAGCTATAAAAGAAGAATGAGGTTTATGACTTCTAACGGCTTTGGTTTTGATAGAAGGTGTTTCGATCGACTGAGTATATGGGTCTGGGATTGTAAAAGGTTGGGAAAAAAAGATTCTTCTAGGAATAATTGATGGTCTGTGAGATGATGAACTCCTATCTGATTCAGGAATATGTTATACGATTAGTCCAGCGGGTGAAACATGTAGTCTGGCGGTGATTCTAGCTTCCTTTGTCTCTTCCTCTAACTTGGATAGATTGAGCCAACCTTCTTTGATTAAGGAAGTTCTTATCGTGAACATACAAAATTTATAGAAAATTAGAAGAATTGTAAAAGAGTTGAGATATTAGGTTTTTTTCTCTATATAGAATCAAAGTTTGAAATTTTTTCTCACACTAGAAATGGAAATAGTGAAAAATCACACTTATATAGTTTAAAGAGTACTTGAGTGTTTTACTCAGGCGATGATGAACCATCTAGCCATGCTTAAGGGCTAGTACATGTAACTCATTTGATGTTTAAACACAAGTACTTAGAAAAAGCGGCTAATAGGTCGAATTATCACTTGGCATGTGTAAAAGAGAGCTATTTAGAAAGTCACGACCTTTGAGTTGTTCGTTGACCCTCCAGATTCACTTTTGAAGAGAATATGACATTATCTATCATAATTAGCTCTCCAGTGTGAAAGTCACTTGGAATTTCTTCTGCTTGAGTGGGGTCAGCTGGGTCAACTGGAGGTTGAGACTCTGGAGCCCGGAGAGAAACTTGATCTCCCTTGGAGGTTTTTTTTTCTTGGCATCCCTGTCTCCACCTTCTGCTCCCCGTTTTCTGTCTTTTTTTTGTGCCTTTTGGGGTTTTGGAGACCCAGCTACTTCCTTGGTACTTTTGTGTTCCACCACTTGCAGTAAGGCAACATCAATCTGCCCTTGATCTTGTCCCTCTGGGTTTGTTGGGACAGCTTCCTCCACATTGGTAGGATTGGCCTCAACCACACCTTGCTTGGCCTTAACTTTCTTGCCCTTCATTTTGCTTGGGGCTTTAGCTCTGGGTTGACACCAGTTTTAATTTTCTTCCCATTCTCCCAAGCACCGCTGATGAACAGAAATTGAGTCTTCCAGCTTTTTTCCGACTCGAGTAAGTCATCCACCGCCTTGTAATCGTCGCTCATGTTAAAATGATAGAAAGGGATGACATGGTTTCTGCAGAGGCTTGCTACAGCAGCGAATTGCTCCATCAGAAGAGGAATTCCGGAGAGCCTGAAAGCCATGATACATGCTATAAGGGTGAACCAGGCATTAGGGCTTAGTTGACTATGACACAGCTTTATCAGATGGAAATATCTGACTATTTCTGGGTCCAAGGGAAACCTAAGCCTCCATTTGAATAACTCAGTATAGAAAACTATCTCATTGAGTTTGCAATCCATGGGCGTCTCCGGATCAATTGGTATCCTCACTTTAACATTTTCCGGAATCCTCCACTTCGTCCTCATCCGGCCAAGTTCAGTTGTATGAATAAAAGCGTAATTGATCTTCTGCATAGCTAGCAGATATTTTACGCTTACTTTGTGGAAACAAGGCCCCACTTTTCCTACAAGGCACTCCGGCAGGTCTGGATGCTTTAAACAGACTTTCTCTTTGCCTTTGCTCTTCTTGGTGATGGCAGTCTCACTGGTTTGCCCGGAGGCATCAGTCTCAAAAGGGGCTTATTCGATATTGTCCTCCATTATATCCTCCATTACCATGGAGGGATTTTCAGCTGTTTTTGAGAGAGAAGAGCTAGTGGTTGGCTCAATAGGCCCTCCGGATTGTTGAGCATTCTTCTCCTCTTGTGGTCTAGAGTCCGTCTGGGGTTCAGATCCGGAGGTCTCTTTCCGAAGGCTTGAACTGGCTGCCTCCAGACCGGACAGCTTGTCCTTGGGAATTTTAATGGGTGCTTCTGACCCTGTAGTCTTACTCTTAGCCTCGGATTTAGAAGGCGTGGATTTTGGAGATTTAGGTTGTGCACTAGCAGCCTGCCCTTTCACCAAACGACCCCTTCGTCGATCTACTAGCTTATCCGGGAAAATATCAGCGTCTGATCACATAGCAATGAATGGGGAAGGTTTCCTGAGGCTTGTAACCGCCTGTTCTGGTTCAACAACGGGCTCTGATTCTTGAACCGATGAGCCTGAAGCGATTGAAGAAATAATGGGCTGGAATAACCTTTTGGGTTTAGAACTTTTGGCAGAAGATGAACCCCGATCAGGCTATGAGCTTGGTGTATCAAGCTTGTCAACAGGATAAATAAGGAGGCCCGCAGCAATGCACTTTTCTCGTTCGACTTTTTGTGTTTTTTCTAACTCCGACAAGTTGAGCCACCCACCTTTTACTAGGGCGTTTCTTCATGTGAACATAAACTCACAACAAAAGAAGGGTTTTTTGAGAGATAAAAGCTTTGAAGATTAACAGAGTAGAGATAATGAAGATGATAAAACAGTGAAAAGTGGACTAATTTATACTAAAAGAACAAATGATGCTTTGATACCTAGGAGAATATGAAAAGATAGGTGTAATGATTAAAGACGGCGCTGATGTCACCAACATTAATTAAGAGGTTACTTTTCGAAACAAGTGGAAGCGCCATTCTAGGAGGAAAACGGCCGGTGAGGCGAATAAGAGAAGAACACGTGTCCCACTATCTCTGGTGAAACCGCTCAGCTTCTAAGGGTTTCAGTTAGTCCGGATAAAGTAGTTACACATTTCAAAATGTCCGAACGAAGTTATGATTACACTTGAACTATTTTTTTAGGTTTTGTTAGAGGCCTTCGAACATAACCTAAAAAAGGGGCTACTGATGAGTCCGGATTTTCTCACCACACACTGAGGGAACCGGACAGGGGCAATTCGGACAAAAGCCTCCCATTGAACCATCCGAACAGAACTAAATGTATTAAAACTTAAATCACTTCATGACTAAGCTAATAACCTACTTGTTTAAAGATTAATGGGTCATTGAACTCGACTCGAATTCATAAGTTGACCCGAAAGCCCATGTGGCTCACAATTAAGGGTATAAATACCCAACCACTTTCATTAATGAGGGTAATGAACATTTAATACAACCAGGCAGCTCAAGTCTCTCACTACAATCTATCCAAACATTAAATACCCTTGAAACATCACAAAACTCTAGACAAAATTACCCTCAGTTGAAAATAATCCACACCAATAATCAATACCAAAGTCTTGTCTTTTTTCAAGAACTACCAATATCAACTCCTATATTGGTCTATAAACCCATCATATATAAGCTTAATTAAAAAAACGTTGTTCCAAAAGTCTTTAAATAGGAAGGACATAAAACAAGATCCAAGATCTAATTTTTTCGAGTGCTATTTTTTTTTGCATCAATAGCTGGTTGCCAACACTCATGCTTTATTGATTTTTATACGAATATTAAATATAGATAAAAGACAATATGTTTGTTAAGGA
This sequence comes from Limnanthes douglasii subsp. nivea, assembly GCA_036936605.1. NCBI lineage: Eukaryota > Viridiplantae > Streptophyta > Magnoliopsida > Brassicales > Limnanthaceae > Limnanthes > Limnanthes douglasii. Next base: position 38,509,421 of record JAUPFV010000002.1, read on the forward strand.
TACATAAGGATTAAACCAGTTTAGTATTACGAGTACTATGTCTAGGAGAGATAAGTGAAAAAACATAGAATAATTCATTAGTATTTATCTTTTGGTGTATCTTATTCTACAGAACCCACGTCTAATAATACGGGTTTTAATTGTTCATCTTAATTTGAGTCAAAGTTGATGAGTCCGGATTTTCTCACCACTCACTGAGGAAACCGGACAGGGGCAATTCGGACAAAAGCCACCCACTGAACCATCCGAACAGGACTAAATGTATTAAAACCTAAATAACTTCATGACTAAGCTAATTACTTACTTTCTTAAAGATTAATGGGTCATTGAACTCGACCTGAATTCGTAAGTTTTCCCAAAAACCCATGTGGCCCACAATTAAGGGTATAAATACCCAACCACTTTTGATTAATGAGGCTATATGCTTTACCTTCAGGGCTTCCAATAATGAGTCAGAATATGAATTTGCTATAGCTGGTTTGAAGTTGGCTCTCATTTGTGGAGCCAAAAGGGTCAGGTTAATGAGCGACTCTCAGCTTCTTATCCATAATGCACAAGGCCAATCCGAAGCTAAAAAAGAACAGCTGATTAAATATTTATTCATCCTCAAAGAAGTGGCCCTCAATTTCAAAAGCGTCACTTATGAGCACATACCCTGAACGGAAAATACACTAGCGGATTCCTTGGCGACCATAGCCTACTCTGAGTCCTACCCTTGGATACATGTGAAAGAATGCCCATCCATTCAAATTAATCCGGATAAGGAAGAATAAAGTTTGAATATACAGATAAAACAGCCTCAAGATTAGAGATTTCCTCTCCTTCAGTATCTCTTAGATGGCATCTTGCCTCCGGAAAAAGTAGTAGCAAGAAAAGTAAAGTACAAGGCTCGTGGTTTTGTCATCTTAAGAGATATTCTTTATAAAAAAATCTTATAGTAAACTCCTCTTGTGATGTTTGGGGGTCGATGAGTCTCAAATAGTGCTCTCCGAATTACATGATAGTGAGGGATCGGCACACTGTGGATTCAGGGCTCTAACTAGAAGAGTTTTGTTAGCTGGGTACTATTGGCCCTCCATAATGCAAGATGCCAAGGAGTTGGTAAAAAAGTGTGATCCATGCCAACGATATGGTAATGAAATTCATACCCCAGTTGTCCCTTTGGAGTCAATTTCTGAGCAAATACCTTTTGCTTGATGGGGGCTGGATTTAATGGGACCTCTACCCATGGCTTCCGGGGGGTGCAGAACTATAATTTTTTCCATTGATTACTTTTTGAAATGGATCGAAGCAGCCCCATTGGCAGGAACTACCTCGAAAGCTGTTATCAAATTCATTATGTCTAACATTTGTTGCAGATTTGGAGTTCCACAGAAGATAACAACAGACAATGGGCCACAATTCGACAACAAGAAAATGGAGGCTTTCTGTGCCTCTAGAGGCATTCAACACTGCTTCTCTTCTCCTTTCCACCCACAGGAAAACGGTCAAGTTGAAGTGGCTAACAAGACAATATTGTCTGGTCTGAAGAAGAATTTAGAGGGGGCTGCTGGAAAATGGCCAAGTTATATACAAGAAGTCTTGTGGGCTTACCGGACCATTCTTGGGGCTGCAACACAAGAGTATCCCTTTGCCTTAGTATATGGGATGGATGTCATAGCTCCCATAGAAGCTACTATCCCTTCATTTCGAGTTCATATTTTTTCCAAACACGCTAACGAAGTGGCAGTCATAGGCCAGCTTGACTTAATAGATTAAAGCAGAGTTAAGGCTCACCTTTGAGCCACACACTATAAAGGTTTGATGAGAAGCATGTTTGCTTCTAAAGTTAAGAGAAGGGATTTTCAACCAGGGGATAAGGTTTGAGAAAAGTCTTCCTACATACTAAGGAGAAGCAGTTCGGTAAGTTAGCTCCAACTTGGGAAGGACCCTATGTGGTCAGTGGAAAGCTTAAGCCTGGGACATACCGGCTCCAAGATAAGGATGGAAGGATTTTGAATCACTTCTGGAACATTGAGCACCTCCGTTTGTACTTGGAATAAAAGCTATGTAAATATTTACTTGTTTAAAAGTTTATGTAAATGTTTGGGGGCATACTCTTTCCTCCCTGGTGGCTCGTGGAGGTTTTAATGAGGTGTCCGGTCTTTTTTATAAAATATGATGCCTTCTTAAAAAGATTCGGAGTGTTTCAATTAATACGTTTCTTTGAAATTTTTTATGATAGACCGGATTGAATTGGTGGAGTGATGACTACTTAAACATTTGTCATCGGAGAATTTAAACACTCTCACTTTAAAATACTTGTAAAATAACTAAGGGTTATTTAAACATTAGCCACCAAAGTTGAAAACTATGAAACAATGCAAGAGTTGTGTAAAATGAAACTACCCATTAAGTTGTACGAAATGTCTTGGCCATCCAAGGACTTTAAATTCTCAAAACAGAAAGGTTTATCCGGACAAGGGCTGAACATGGTTACAAAAAATGCCTTGGCCATCCAAGGACTTTGGTTCAATCACAGAAAATTAAAAAGGTAGTTGATGTTTTAAGACTGAGCTTTCTTAGATGGCTCAGCCTAACTTGGCTTATTCTTCTTTGGGTCATCATTTTCTTCCTTGGAGCCCGGAGAGAAACCTCATCTCCCTTGGAGGTTTTCTTTTTCTTTGCATCCCGGTCTCCACCTTCTGCTCCCCATTTTCTGTCCTTTTTGGGAACCTTTTGAGGTTTTGGAGACCCAGCTACTTCCTTGGTGCTTTCGTGTTCCACCACTTTTAGTAAGGCAACATCGATATGCCCTTGATCTTGTCCCTCTAGGTTTGTTAGGATAGCTTCCTCCACCTCGGTAGGAGTGGCCTCAACCACACCTTCTTTGGCCTTAACTTTTTTGCCCTTTATCTTGCTTAGGGCTTTAGCTCTGCCCTGCAAGACCAATTTCCCATCCTTTCCTTATGTCTTTCGGAGAATCACTCCCGGAGGGGGTGGAGTGGTTAATTCCTCCCAAGACAAATCCTTCCGGTCAGTTGTATTCTGAAGATAGGATTTTTTTAAATTGCCTCCGGTAAAACAGTTGTGGAAGCGGTTTCCCCATTTCTCACTGGCCCAACCATTTAGCTTGGCACAAGTAGTCTGCCCAGCCTCTAAATAATCATTGAAATCCTTGGGCAATACTACCAAAAAAGAAGAAGAGGAATTAGATAAAAAAAATTGTTATAAGTAAAAGCAGAAGTATGTAGTGAAATTATTACCATCACTTCGCCATCTGCTGGTAAGCATGCTTGGGTTGACACCATCTTTAATTTTCTTCCCATTCTCTCAGGCACCGCTGATGAATAGAAATTGAGTCTTCTAGCTTTTCCCCGACTCAAGTAAGTCATCCACCACCTTGTAATTGTCGTTCATGTTAAAATGATAGAAAGGGATGACATGGTTTCTGCAGAGGCTTGCTACAACAGCAAATTGCTCCATCGGAAGAAGAATTCCGGAGAGCTTGGAAGCCATGATACATGCCATAAGGGTGAACCAGGCATTAAGGCTTAGTTGACTTGGGCAAAGCTTTATCAGATGGAAATATCTGACTATTTCTGGGTCCAAGGAAAACCTAAGTCCCCATCTGAATAACTCAGTGTAGAAGACTATCTCATTGAGTTTACAGTCCATGGGCGTCTCCAGATCAATTGATATCCTTACTTTAACATTTTCCGGAATCCCCCACTTCGTCCTCATCCGGACAAGTTCAGTTGTGTGAATGAAAGCGTAATTTATCTTCTAGCATGGCTAGCAGATGTTTAACACTTACTTTGTGGAAACAAGGCCCCACTTTTTCCACACGGAACTCTGGCAGGTCCGGATGCTTTAAACACACTTTTTCTTTGCCTTTGCTCTTTTTGGTGATGGCAGTCTCACTTGTTTTTCAGGAGACATCAGTCTCAAAAGGGGCTTCTTAGATATTGTCCTCCATTACATCCTCCATTACAGTGGAGGGATTATCAGCTGTTTTTGGGAGAGAAGAGCGAGTGGTTGGCTCAGTAGGCCCTCCGGATTGTTGAGCATCCTTTCCCCCTTGTAGTCTAGAGTCCGGCTGAGGCTCGGATCCGGAGGTCTATTTTTGAAGGCTAGAACTGGTTGCCTCCGGACCGGACAGCTTGTCCTTAGGAATTTTAATGGGTGCTTCTGACCCTGCAGTTTTACTTTTAGCCCCGGATTTCGAAGGCGTGGATTTTGGTTTAGGCTGTACAGTAGCAGTCTGCCCTTTTACCAAGCGACCCCTTCGTCTATCTACTAGCTTCTCTGGGAAATCTCAGCATCTGATCCCATAGCAATGAATGAGGAAGATTTCCTAAGGATTGTAACCACCTGTTCTAGTTCAACAACAGGCTCTGACTCTTGAACCGATGAGCCTGAAGCGATTGGAGAAAAAATGGGATGCAGTAACCTTCTGGGTATAGAACTCTTGGCAGAAGATGAACCCCGATCAGGCTCCGAGCTTGGTGTATCAGGCTTGTCAACAGGAGAAACAGGGAGGCCCGCAACAATGCATTTTTCTCTCTCGACTTTTTGAGCTTTTTCTAACTCCGATAAGTTGAGCCACCCACCTTTTACTAGGGCGTTTCTTGTTGTGAACATAAAATCACAACAAAAAGAAGGGTTTTTTGAGAGGTAAAAGCTTTGAAGATTAACAGAGTAGAGATAATAAAGATGATAAAACAGTGAAAAATGGACTAATTTATACTAAAGGGGCAAATGATGTTTTGATACCTAGGAGAATATGAAAAGATAGGTATAAGGATTAAAGACGGCGCTGATGTCACCAGCATTAATTAAGAGGTTACTTTTTGAAACAAGTGGAAGCGCCTTTCTAGGAGGAAAACGGCCGGTGAGGCGAATCAGAGAAGGACACGTGTCCCACTGTCTCTGGCAAAATCGCTCAGCTTCTAAGGGTTTCAGTCAGTCTGGATAAAGTTGTTACACATTTCGAAATGTCTGGGCGATGTTATGATTACACTTGAACTATTTTTTAGGTTTTGTCAGAGGCCTTCGAACATAACCTAAAAAGGGGCTACTGATGAGTCCGGATTTTCTCACCACACACTGAGGGAACCGGACAGGGGAAATTCAGACAAAAGCCACCCATTGAACCATCCGAACATGACTAAATGTATTAAAACTTAAATCACTTCATGACTAAGCTAATAACCTACTTGCTTAAAGGTTAATGGGTCATCGAACTCGACCCGAATTCATAAGCTGACCCGAAAGCCCATGTGGCCCACAATTAAGGGTATAAATACGCAACCACTTTCATTAATGAGGGTAATGAACATTTAATACAACCAGAAAGCTCAAGTCTCTCACTACAATCTATCCAAACATTAAATACCCTTGAAACACCACAAAACTCTAGACAAAATTACCCTCAAACGAAAATAAACCACACCACAAACAATGCAGGCACGTCGGCTCCGGATGGGGCTATGGTTATAATTGAAAGGTTTGATGTAGAGTCAGAATATTTAGATCCTGATCTAACCCGAAATAAAGTGGTTATTATCACGGATTGCAAGACGGTGTCCGGACTTATTAGCTTTTTTGAGTCACTTACAATATTCGGAGGAGACACCATGACTGCACCAACTACATTTTCGAGAAAGAGGCACGTTCATACTTTAGCTACCCAACTGGAAGGAGGCATGACTTCCTACCAATCACAGATTCCATTTTCCTTTATTGTTTTTGATGAGGATGACTTGAGGGATATTGCTGGTCCTCATGAAGATGTTGTTGTCATAGGAGCATCCATCGGGGGCAATGACATAAGACGAATTTTGGTGGACACTGGAAGTTCTGCCAATATTCTCTTTTTAACTTCCTATAAAAAAATGAAAAATCCAGCAGTAATTCAATGTTCGAACAGGTCAATTGTGGGTTTCACTGGAAGCTCAGCAGATGTGATCGGGGATTTCGAGGAAGAGGTTTTATTGGGAAAAGGCCCTTTTAAAAATATGGTTAGAATACTATTAATTATGGTGGATTGTCCCACTTGTTATAATGTTATTCTGGGGAGATCTTGGCTCTCTAGGATGCATGTTGTGGCTTCAACAGTCCACCAATGCTTGAAGTATGTTGTGCAAGGACAAGTGGGAATTGTTTGAAGCAGCCAAAAGATAGCAAGAGAGTGTTATGCAACACCACTGGCTCCTCGGACGTTAGGGGCAGTTCGGATCAATGAGGAATAACAGTTTGAGGGGCCCTCTGGGGGAGACGGTGAAATTGATGACCCCAGAGAGACCCCTGGTGTTTTAATACCAATTGAATAAGTTGAAATTCACTCTCTGGCTGAAGGAAAAGGTGTCAAGATGGGATCCAAGATGACATCGGAATTAAAGGCTAAAATGTTAGATTTCTTGAAAGACCATCAGCATGTCTTTGCTTGGTGCAATGCTGATGTTACCGGAGTACCACCAGACATTATATCACATAAATTATCCATTTGAAGGGACATAACACCTGTCGTACAAAAGAGGAGAGCCTTTTCTAAGGAAAAGGCCGATGCCATAGTTCAAGAGGTTGATCGGCTTACTAAAATTGGGCACATAAAGAAATCCCAATACCCTTTATGGACAGCCAACCCGGTATTGGTAAAAAAGAAAAATGGTAAATGGCGTATGTGCATTGATTTCACAGAGCTTGCCCAAAATATTTATATCCGGTCCCCCGAATTGATCAGTTGGTAGACTCCACATCTGGAAAGAAGCTGTTATCCTTTATGGATGCCTTCTCCGGGTATAATCAGATTCAAGTAGATCCAAAGGATCAAGAACATACCACATTTGTTATTGATAGGGGCCTCCATTGTTACAAGGTAATATCGTTTGGGTTAAAAAATACTGGGGTTACTTATCAGAGGTTGGTGAACAAGGCTTTTGCTCATCAAATTGGAATAAACATGGAAGTTTACATCGATGACATGATGGTGAAAAGTGTGGAAAAGAGCTACACTTGGCAGATCTCCAAGAAACTTTTGCTAACTTGGTGAAAGTAAATTTAAAATTAAACCCAGAAAAGTGTGTCTTTGGAGTGCAGTCCGGGAAATTTTTGGGGTATGTCATAAGTGAGAAAGGGATACAGCCTGATCCGGACCAACTTAATGCTTTACTACAAATGGAGCCTCCTCAGAATATTAAAGAGGTACAACGATTGACCGGGAGGCTGGCTGCACTAAACCGTTTTATTTCAAAGTCTTCGGACAGGTGCGCCCCATTTTTTCAAACTCTGAAAGGTGTAAAAGATTGCAATTGGTCCCCACAATGTGATGAGGCCTTCGATGAGATTAAAAAGCACTTGTCTTCCCCCAAGACTTTGTTTAAACCTATTGATGGAGAGACCCTCTTCGTATACTTGGTCATCTCTGATTGTGCTATAAGTACAGTGTTGGTAAGGGAAGTAGATAATTATCCTCGTACGGTGTATTATATCAGCAAAAGCTTGATAGAAGCAGAAAAATGGTATTTAAAACTTGAAAAATTAGCACTAGCCCTGGTGATTGCTGCGAGGAAGATGAGACCCTATTTTCAGGCTCATTCTATCATTGTCCGGACGTCTTTTCCTTTAAAGAACGTTCTTCAAAAGGCTGACATTTCAAGTAGAATGACCAAGTGGTCAGTAGAATTGGGAGACTACGATATTGATTTTGCCCCTCGAACAGCAGTCAAAGCCCAAATTGTGGCTGATTTCTTAGTTAAATTTCATTCAGATAGGGATACTAAACAAGCAACCGGGGTAAAAGATAAAAAATTATGGATCATCCGGACTGATGGTGGATCAAGTACCATGGGTTGTGGTGCTGGAATATGTTTAACCTCTCCGTAGGGTGACAGAATGTACCAGGCTATATGCTTTGCCTTCAGGGCTTCCAATAATGAGTCCGAATATGAGGCTGTTATAGCTGGTTTGAAGTTAGCTCTCATCTGTGGAGCCAAAAGAGTCAGATTAATGAGCGACTCTCAGCTTCTTATCCATCATGCACAAGGCCAATCCGAAGCTAAAAAAGAGCAGCTGATTAAATATTTATTCACCCTCAAAGAAGTGGCCCTCAATTTCAAAAGCGTCACTTATGAGCACATACCCCGAATGGAAAATACGCTAGCAGACTCCTTAGCAACCAAAGCCTACTCTAAGTCCTACCCTTGGATACATGTGCAAGAATGTCCATCCATTCAAGTTAATCCGGATAAGGAAGAAGAAAGTTTGAATATACAGGTAAAATAGCCCCAAGATTGGAGATTTCCTCTCCTTCAATATCTCTTAGATGACATCTTGCCTCCAGAAAAAACACTAGCAAGGAAAGTAAAGTACAAGGCTCGTGGTTTTGTCATCCTAAAAGACATTCTTTATAAAAAAAAATCTTATAGTAAACCCCTCTTGCGATGTTTAGGGGTCGATGAGTCTCAAATAGTGCTCTCCGAATTACATGATGGTGAGGGATTAACACACTGTGGATTCAGGGCTCTAACTAGAAGAGTTTTGTTAGCTGGGTATTATTGGCCCTCCATAATGCAAGATGCCAAGGATTTAGTAAAAAAGTGTGATCCCTGCCAGCGATATAGTAATGAAATTCATACCCCAGAGTCAATTTCTGAGCCAATACCTTTTGCTCCATGGGGGCTGGATTTAGTGGGACCTCTACCCATGGCGTCCGGGGGTGTAGAACCATAATTGTTACCATTGATTACTTTTCAAAGTGGATCGAAACAGCTCATTGGCAGGAACTACCTCGAAAGCTGTTATCAAATTCATCCTGTCTAACATTTGTTGCAGATTTGGAGTTCCACAGAAGATAACTACAGACAATAGGCCACAATTCGACAACAAGGAAATGAAGATTTTATGTGCCTCTAGAGGCATTCAACACTGCTTCTCTTCTCCTTTCCACCTACAGGAAAACAGTCAAGTTGAAGTGGCTAACATGACAATACTGCCCGGTCTTAAAAAGAATTTAGAGGGAGTTGTTGGAAAATGGCCAAGTTATTTGCAAGAAGTCTTGTGGGCTTACCGGACCACTCCCGGGGCTGCGACACAAGAGTCTTCTTTTGCCTTAGTATATGGGATGGATGCCATAGCTCCCATAGAGGTTTCTCTTCCTTCATTTCGAGTTCATACTTTTTCCGAACACGCTAATGAAGTGGCAGTCAGAGGTCATCTTGACTTAATGGAAGAAAGGAGAGTTAAGGCTCACCTTAGAGCCACACACTATCAAGGTTTGATGAGAAGCAGGTTTGCATCTAAAATTAAGAGAAGGGATTTTCGACCAGGGGATAAGGTATTGAGAAAAGTCTTCCTACATACCAAGGAGAAGCAGTTCGGTAAGTTAGCTCCAACTTGGGAAGGACCCTATGTGGCTAGTGAAAAGCTTAAGCCTAGGAAATACCGGCTCCAAGATAAAGATGGAAGGATTTTGAATCACCCCCGGAACATTGAGCGCCTCCGTTTGTACTTAGAATAAAAACTATGTAAAGGAGGCATGACTTCCTACCAATCACAGAATCTATCCAAGGACTTTGAATTCTCAAAACAAAAAGGTTTATCCGGACAAGGGTCGGACATGGTTACAAAAAATGCCTTGGTCATCCAAGGACTTCGGTTCAATCACAGAAAATTAAAAAGGTAATTGATGTTTTAAGATTAAGCTTTCTTAGATGGCTCAGCCACACTTGGCTTTTTCTTCTTTGGGTCATCATTTTCTTCATCCGGACTCTCCCCAGTCTTTTCCTCTTCATCGGTTGTGTCATCCCAGCCACTGGAGTAGTTATGCTTGTCACCATCATCCATGGTATGGTGGGGAATGTCTTCGTATTCCACAAATCACCATAAATCTCCTAGTGTCCTCTTCGGAAATTTTTCATGAAATAGCAGGACCATACCTGACTTGACTTCGGCATACCTTTCCTCCTGAGAGTTTATCACCTCATTGGTATAAGCATCAATCCTAGTCTGGATTGTTTTCTCCTGCTCCCTTAACAAGTCAGCTTTTTCTTGTTCAGCCTTGGACACAATGTTTTCAAGTGATATCTTGTCATTGGTTAGGGTCTGAATGGTGCTATCTTTGGCCTTCACCTCCTCTTTTGAAGAAAAGAGGTTTCTTTCCAGATCAGATTGCTTCAATTGGAGTTCTTTGACAGCTCCCTCCGAAGTGGCCAGCCTGGTGGCCAAGTCCTCCTGACATTTCTTCAACTCCTCATTCTCTTTCTTCAATGCCTCAGAATTTTGGTTGGCACTAAGGAGGTCACTAGACAGCTTCTCTTTGTCAGAGTTGAGGGTATTGATGATGGCTGACTGATTGCGCACTTGCTTCTCTAAGGTAAGCAATGGCTGGATATTGCTTAATAAGGAGTGGGTGATGATGTCTCTCTCACTCGAAATAGAAAACGACTTACCATTGAAAGTGACGATGTTCGAAGAGCTTGGGGGGAGGTAGGGTCCAGCAAAATCGTCATTGGCAAAGTCTTCAAAGTAAAGACCAATCCCTTGAAGCCCTGAGATGTCGACATCATCAATGTTGATATCCCCTTCGGCACCCTCTCCAGTGCGAAAGTCACTTGGAATTTCTTTTGCTTGAATGGGGTCAGTTGGGTCAACTGAAGGTTAAGACTCCGGAGCCCGGAGAGAAACTTCATCTCCCTTGGAGGTTTTCTTTTTCTTGGCATCCCTGTCTCCACCTTCTGCTCCCCGTTTTCTGTCTTTTTTGGGAGCCTTTTGGGGTTTTGGAGACCCAGCTACTTTCTTGGTGCTTTCGTGTTCCACCACTTGCAGTAATGCAACATCAATCTGCCCTTGATCTTGTCCCTCTGGGTTTGTTGGGACAGCTTCCTCCACCTCGGTAGGATTGGCCTCAACCACACCTTGTTTGGCCTTACTTTCTTGCCCTTCATTTTTCTTGGGGCTTTAGCTCTGCCTGGCAAGACCAATTTCCCATCCTTTCCCTCTGTGTTCCAGAGAATCACCCCCAGAGGGGGTGGAGTGGTTAATTCCTCCCAAGACAAGTCCCTCCGGTCAGTTGTATTCCAAAGATAGGATCTTGTTAAATTCCCTCCAGCAAAACAGTTGTGCAAGTAGTTTCCCCATTTCTCAGCAGCCCAAGCATTTAGCTTGGCACAAGTAGTCTGCCCACCCTCTAAGTAATCATTAAAATCCTTGGGCAGCACTACCAAAAAACAAAAGAAGAGGAATTAGATAAAAAAAATTGTTATAAGTAAAAGTAGAATTATGTGATGAGATTTTTACCATCACTTCGCCATCTGCTGGTAAGCATGCTTGGGTTGACAGAAGTTTTAATTTTCTTCCCATTCTCCCAAGCACCGCTGATGAACAGAAATTGATTCTTCCAGCTTTTTTTCGACTCAAGTAAGTCATCCACCGCCTTGTAATCGTCGCTCATGTTAAAATGATAGAAAGGGATGACATGGTTTCTGCAGAGGCTTGCTACAGCAACGAAATGCTCCATCGGAAGAGGAATTCCGGAGAGCCTGAAAGCCATGATACATGCCATAAGGGTGAACCAGGCATTAGGGCTTAGTTGACTAGGGCACAGCTTTATCAGATGGAAATATCTGACTATTTCTGGGTCCAAGGGAAACCTAAGCCCCCATTTGAATAACTCAGTATTAAAAACTAGGGGTGGATTTTGGACAGCTTGTCCTTGGGAATTTTAATGGGTGCTTCTGACCCTATAGTCTTACTCTTAGCCCCGGATTTAGAAGGCGTGGATTTTGGAGGTTTAGGTTATGCAGTAGCAGCCTGCCCTTTCACCAAACGACCCCTTCGTCGATCTACTAGCTTCTCCGGGAAAATATCAGCGTCTGATCCCATAGCATTGAATGGGGAAGGTTTCCTGAGGCTTATAACTGCCTGTTCTGGTTCAACAACGGGCTCTGATTCTTGAACCGGTCAACATGAGAAACAGGGAGGCCCACAACAATGCGCTTTTCTTGTTCGACTTTTTGAGCTTTTTCTAACTCTGACAAGTTGAGCCACCCACCTTTTACTAGGGCGTTTCTTGCTGTGAACATAAACTCACAACTAAATAAGGGGTTTTTGAGAGATAAAAGCTTTGAAGATTAACAGAGTAGACATAATGAAGATGATAAAACAGTGAAAAGTGGACTAATTTATACTAAAAGAACAAATGATGCTTTGATACCTAGGAGAATACGAAAAGATAGGTGTAATGATTAAAGACGACGCTGATGTCACCAATATTAATTAAAAGCTTACTTTCCGAAGCAAGTGGAAGCGTCATTCTAGGAGGAAAACGGCCGGTGAGGCGAATCAGGGAAGGGCATGTGTCCCACTATCTCTGGTAAAACCGTTCAGCTTCTAAAGGTTCCAATCAGTCCGGATTAAGTCGTTACACATTTCGAAATGTCCGGACATAGTTATGTGTACACTTGAACTATTTTTTAGGTCTTGTCGAAGGCCTTCGAACATAACCTAAAAAAGGGGCTACTGATAAGTCCGGATTTTCTCACCACTCACTGAGGAAACCAGACATGGGCAATCTGGACAAAAGCCACCCACTGAACCATCCAAACAGGACTAAATGTATGAAAACCTAAATCAGTTCATGACTAAGCTAATTACTTACTTGCTTAAAAAATTAATGGGTCATTGGACTCGACCCGAATTCGTAAGTTGACCCGAAAGCCCATGTGGCCCACAATTAAGGGTATAAATACCTAACCACTTTCTTTAATGAGGGTAATGAACATTTAATACAACCAGGAAGCTCAAATATCTCACTACAATCTATCCAAACATTAAATACCCTTGAAACATCACAAATCTCTAGACAAAATTACCCTTAGTTGAAAATAATCCACACCAAAAGTAACTCGTTCTTCATAAAATAAACAACATTGAGACATGCATCAAATGATTGAAAATTCTCTTGATTGACATTATCCATTTAAATTTAAATTGGAGTGTCATAAGAAAATGGTCACTTTTGGTGGTTTTATGCAAAAATTAGACAAAACTAAGACCTTTCAAATATATATTAGTGATAACTTAACCGAAAAATTTATAATCTAGAACAAAAATCATATATAAAAAGACTTACATGTTGAAGTGCTGATATTTCATTTTCAAGTAAAAACACGAACGTATATTTAGAATCCTTCGACAACATATTCTTGCACTTATGTCCAATGGGTGATGATCATGATCCTTCGGTTCTAATAGTAACATAACACTTGTCTTCAGTTGAGCTCACCCTTAGGTTCCAGCTGACGTCTTTGCACCTAAGTTTTCGACTTAGCATCAAGCTACATAGAGAGTCAGCAGAAACAACCTAAATATTCTCAACTTTTCGTCATTTAAGTATTTGACTAAGCTGCAACAATCAATTTTAACCTATAATTAACACTTTCCACCTGTCTCCAAGATTTGCACAAACCTCACACAGTTCATGAACTTTGAAACTGTAAATACCTTAGTTAGAGCATGCAAAGAGTTTTCGACACTTAAAATCTTTGCCACCCTCATCTGCTCTTTCTCCGTCACATTTTGGATGAAGTGAAACTTGATATCTATGTGCTTGATTCTATTATGGAACTTTATATTTCTCATTAAATGAGGAGCACGAGTATTGTACAGTCCAAAGTTACATTTTTTCTATACTAGTAATCTCACTCAACAACCCTTTCAGCCATATCTCTCCATTCATTACTCCAGTAACATCCATGTATTTGACTTTCGTAGATGACAAATAACAATGATTTAAAGACATCACCTCTAACTAATAACTTATCCAAATACAATAAACAAATAACCCAAAGTTAACTTCTTCATGTAAAAAAAACTTGTATAATCAGAGTCAATACACCCATTAACATCTCATTAACGTTGTACTTCTGATTATAACACAATCCAACTTCAGCCAAATCTTAAGTATCTCATGAGACATTTAAGGGCTAACTAGTGAGGCTTGTTGATAAATATTTGCTTAACATACTAATAGAGTAGGTGCGATCAAGTTTTATGAATATCATTACATACATAATATTTATAATAAAATTATCATAAACTATCTCTTACATGAACTTCTTATCTGTTATTACGGTTGGTGCTTGATTGTTACTAAGTTTGAAATGAGTACCAATTAGAGGTTCATCCGATTTGGCTTTGGACATATCAAACGTTATGAGAACCTTCCATATGTATTCTTGTTAAGATACAGATATATTCCCTCTCAATATGTTCCTCTTTATATGAATATAAAGAATCCGCTTAACCTATCTCATATCCTTCATTTCAAACTCTCCATTTAATTGAGTTTTCACCAATTCTCCTTTTGTCATTTCCAGCTACCAATATGCCATCTACATACATCAACAACATTATGAGTTTCTCCATGTATGTTTTCCCATTACAATAAACACAATTTTCATGGAAACTCCTCACATACTTGTTGTACCTTATAAAATAATCAAATATTATATTCCACCGTCTCGATAATCGTTTCAGATTATATAAGGGTCTCTTCAACAAACTCACATGTTTTTTCTTTATTTATTCAAAACCTTGAGTCTAACTCATGTAGACAATCTCTTTAATTATCCATGTAGGAAATCAATAGTAACATCCAATTGATATAACTCAAGATCAAGTCTAGAAACCATTGACAAGAGAACACTTATTATGGTTTATTTCACAAATGATGAGAAAATTTTATTTAAATTAACACCCTTATTTTATGCAAACCCTTAGCCACCAGCCTAGCTTTTTATCTGGATAACTCAAATTCAAGAATTCCTTGATTTCTATTAGATATTCATTTCATTTCTATGAGGTTTTGAACCTTTAATTGCTTCATAAGAATCCAAATTTTTATCTTCTCGAGATTTCGTAGTTTTTATCTCATAGCCTTCAATTATGTTGGTTTATCATCGTTTTTTACAGCATCAGGATAACTCTTGGGTTCAAGAATATCTTATTGCATTTCAATAAATAACGCATAACCTATTATATTAGCAAGTTCATATATATGTGTAGGCTTTATAGATCTTCGTGTGCTATATCTTACGAACTAGTAATAGTCAAGATCATGTTGCTCATTAATTTGAACATCTGAAGGTTCTGGAACATGAAACTCTCGACCAACTTCATCCTCATACAATTGGTGAACTTTTTATGCATAAATAATATTTGTACCAAGTTTGCAATCATATATGGCAAGAACATCCCCAACTGCACTCTCATGTTGAGATTCATCATCAAATCCACATCTCTTCTTGACAATATTAGGTTTGTCATTAATCGTCTTAAACAATAGCATAACCTCCTTATTGAACACAACGTCTTGGTTAATCAAAGCTTTATGAATGTTAAGTTTCAGGCATCACCACATATACTATTTTACTACTTCCAGATAGTCGATGAACAAACACTTTTGCGCTCTTAATTGAATCTTATCCTGCTTTACATATGCGTAGGTTGCACATGCGAACATTCTCAAATATTCCAATGCATGTTTATTTTTAATCCATTTTTTTACAAACATTTAAACTTCAGTGTCGTACATGGATTACTATTGATGATATATATAGTTTTCACTACGAATTCTCCCTAAAAACTTCAGTATTTTCCAGTTGTCAGAAGTACACTCGTAACCCTTTATTGGATAGTTTGGTCCATCCTATTATGGAGCATGTTAAGAGGAAAATCTCACAAATACAGTAGAAAATCGATAAATTAATACTCGATTATTTAATAAACTCTCTAAGATAATATTTTTGGCCGGTCCCGATTCGGGGATAGGGTGCTAAATTAATAATTCGCTAAAATTCTAAGATAATACATTTTTAATCATTTCTTTAGACCCCATATAAAATATAAATTAATAATTCCTTATATATAGCATATTACATGAATGATTTATGAAGGTTTCTTGAAAAATGACTCAATTGTCTTTTTTTATTGAAATCAATTTCCCATTGAATCTCCTCTCTAATTTTCCTTAGCATGATAAGAACTTCTGGTGTTGTTTTCTCATAGCTCAACAAGAAATTGTTCAATGTGATTGCCGCTTTAATAGCTTCGTTTCGCGAAGGGGGCTCCATTGTAGAACTTTCATCATCTTCTCCATCGATATCATCTTTATTAATTCCAATAACGCTTTCAATAATTTCTTCATCAGTCAACAACTGTGCAACTACATTTTCTTATGGGTGATTCAGAACATCTTCGACATCCATTGCATTGCGATAACCCAACTCTTTGATCAAATTCTGGAGTTCTTGAGTGCTTCTACCACATTCATCTGAGTTCTCAAAAGTCACGTTATCTGTTGATCGAAGTTTACAATGAAGAAAACAGTTCACAATTGTATTTGCACGAACATCCATAGACCATGCTGAAATTACAAGATTCATTGCATCTAACACATTTATTTTTGCTGGATTTGGAACCCCTAATTCATAACCCTCCAAAAGACTTTTATAAAATCGACGATGATAATGCATCTTAAAAGCTCGTATGATTCCCGCGTCATAAAGTTGAATTTTCGAAGTTGTGTTTGGTGGGAAAAATAATAATTCGACATTTCGCAATCCTTTAATAATTTTTGGATGAGCAGGAAGATTGAAGGGTTTTTTTCAATAATCCTTCAATAACATTTAGTGTGTATGATTTGTTTGTGTTAATCTATTTTGATCTTGTATTTATATAGAAAATATTTTTAATGTCCATAAAGTGATACATTAAACACGAGAAGCATAATAAGGTGGAAGATTTAAGGTTTCTTTCAAATGGGGCCCTTCATTTGATATACATGCATTGTATACTGTACAATAATTAAGTTGAAGCTTGAAAGGTGTTTGTATACACAATTACTAGGTATTTTCTCTCTCTCATACTAAGTACATAACTCCACTAATTATGATCGTTGACCTATATTAATGGCCATGACTTCAATCATGCCCGTTACATTGATTCTTTAGTCATGAGCGGCTCTTAATGACCTTTGACTCTCTATAAGATTTTTTATTGTACGTTGGAAGAGCCGTCGCCAAGTGGACGTCAATGATTTGCAATTCTTCATTGATGAGCCTCGATCTAATTAAGTCGATTCTCCATATGGCATGTGCTCGGCCAGGTTATCGCTTTGGTAGGCCTCGATTGGATTACTTCGATTTTTATATGGTTTCTCATCGGTCATCAGGCGCTTGTTGTAACCTTTAATGGTTTATGTCGGTCTGCGCTGGTTCCCTTGCTTGGCTTAGCTACTCAGTTAAGTTATCTCTCTTGAAGCTTATAATTGGCTGGTGCGTTATAATCATTCCGTTTTGGGTGCAAAATACAATTATGTGACGTCAAACTATGATAATCCTTTCTACGTATAAGTAGCATAAGTTTCTTGTAATTTGTCCAAAATTAGAATGTCAAATCCAGTTCTTTTGATATTTAATGCGCCTTTTTATTTATTTATTTATTTAGTGATTTTATTTTTATTATGTTATATTTAGTTGTCACATAGAATTAGTCGTATTGTTGTATTTTTTTCTTATCTTTTTGTCTTTTGATGTGTTTTCCAAAAATAATATATATAAAACTAAGAATAACAAGAATAATGACATAATAAATAATAGAGCCATGCTAGAAATTAGTCATATTTTGATAGATCTCTCACCCTACCTGCTTATTTTTTCAAACTCAAAGTTGAAATTCTCAAATTATCCTTCTCCCTATAGATAATTACACTCATGCCATTTACTCTCAAAATCAACCTAAAACCTAAAATCCATCCATTGTTACCCTAAATCCACAAGCTTTCCATCAATATTTACTACCTTAACCCCATTAAACCCAAAAAGTTACTTTTTTTTACCCAAACCCATAAAATCCACCATAAACAACCTAAAATCGGAGTATCCATGGACAATGATGAAATAAGCGTCTCTTTGGAAGACTACTAGACAAGGAGAAAGCTTACCCCATAGAGGTCAAAAGCTAAACTCTGATTTTCGATTTTTGGCTTCGACGCACGAACATCGTGCGATGAACATCATCTTTGTCGCACGAACTTGCGAAAATAATGCCTTAGCCGTCGCACGTGACAATAAAGCCTTAGGCGTCGCATGCGATAACTGAAGAGACATGTCTCATGCGACGTCACTGCTAGAAAAAAACTTATAGATTCTAATGTTATATTCTGTAGGAGGAACTTGCCCAGCCTCTATTTATGGATGCCGACTATTGTAGAATATTGAAAACGGATAGGTTAAAATATTACCTTTGCGGGTATTTTGAGAAACACATTGGCATATGCGGGATGTTAAAATCAGGTAGTCATTTCATTTTTTAGAGGCTATTCCCAACTTCTTTCTTGTATGCTGTGCATTCATTCCGCAAATCCTCTATTTTTTTTTTATGTTTATTGTTTCTGTGGTTTTATTTTGTGGATACAGGCTTGCTTGCTGTCCATCTTAATATCTACTTTAGGTTCTGATTATTTTCTGTGGGGATAGAAGTTTTTATGACCCATATCATAGGAACACAGCGTATAAAAGAGTTGTGGTGTCAAAACATATATCCTTGTTTGTTTTCACTTAAGTTTCTTGGTATTACGAATAAATGATTATTCGTTGGGCCGTAAAAGCTGATAAAAAGATTTTGATTTTAGTATGCCTGAGAGGAGACAGATCGAACCACTTCTGCATCTGAACGCGTAGTATCAGCTAATCAGCTACCATTATGGTTTGTCTGTTTTCCCTTGCCTTTACTATCAAATTCTTTATTTGTAGATATCCTAGTAGTTAGTTAATCTTTACCTTTCTAACCATTGTTATCTCTTACAGGACCAGGCCCGATTGGACTCTCTCTTGTAGAGACAAGAGCTACCAGAGTTTAATTTCAGTGTATTTTCAAGGGGATGTATCCATTTAAGTATATTAATCTTGATAGTATTATCCAGATGAAAAAAAAAAACAGCCAAGTTACTAATGTCTTCGGACCAGATTTTCTTCTTTACGATGTTTGCATTGTCTAAGTTTACATAGAATAAAGTAAAGGGCTAGGCTAAAATGAGACCTAGTTTCTTTATAGTGAGACCCCATATCCAAAAAAATTCTGCAAATGTGAAATTACCAAATTGCCCCTACATATAAAAACAATAATTTTTCTACCAACTCATTCTCTCTTCTTTTCCTCCTCTCTTTCCTCCCACTTCTCTCTACAAAATTAAAAAAAAAACACAAACTTTAAATTTTGCAAACTCTCACCCAACATTTAATAAACATTAATTATCAAAAGTTAAACCCAATTACTCCGAGCATGGATTTAAGCGACTATAATGACAATTGGAGCTGCAACGCTGATGATTTCCTTTCGGAGGAGGAGGAGTCGCTTACTGATCACATGGAGAGTGTAGCTGAGGTAAAAATTAGTTTTTTTTTAAGCACAGAACAAATATTTGCGTTTTCGTGCCTTCAAATGTACACTTCCACGCAAGAACACGCGTGGAAGATGACAAATCTTGGCATGAAATTGCCAAGATGTTGCCAAATCTTCGCACAAACATGCGAGGATTTGGTACAATCTTGGCAATTTCATGCCAAGATTTTGCCAAATCTTGGCATGAAATTGCTTAGATTTGGCAACATCTTGGCATGAAAATGCCAAGATTTTACCAAATCCTCGCATGATTCTGCGAAGATTTGGCATAATCTTGGCATTTTCATGCCAAGATTTTACCAAATCTATGCATTTTAATGCGAATATTGGGTTTGTCTTGGTTTTACATGCCTTTTTGGTTGAATATTGGGTTGGTCTTGGTTTTACATGCCTTTTTGGTTGAATATGAGGTTTGTCTTTATTATTTGACTTGTAAATACATGTTTGTGTTTGTGTAGGAAGCGGCCGAAGCACCATGTCACATGGCGCTTGTCTTAGAGACATTCAAACAGTTCATTCTCTAAATATCTTCGATTGTCCATATTCGATCAGATGTAGTCTTCAGTAGTATTCTCACGTTACTTTAGTCTGCACCCAATAAAAAACATAATTAAATTTACAAAATCAAATAAATTAATGTAAAAAAAATAACCTATTTCGACATTAAAGTATAATTGTATAAATAAAAAAATATATTATTATCTCTTACTCTGAACTTTTTATTGAAATTTAAAATTATGTTTAAAAATACTAAACGCAAAAATTTGAATTTGACACGTAAATTTCCAAAACACAATTATGTCTTAAAAATCCGGTTATCTCTTATAAAAAATATGTAAACATAAGATCACGGTCAAACAAAAAACTTGTTAAAACACAAAAATTTAAAAACATTTATTAAATCCAAAAAATAATTATAAATTTATAAAATATCAGTTTTAAATTTTAACGATCGTCATAAAACCGACTTGTTTTTTTTGTATTGTATTCGTATGGATTTTAAATTTTGTGGAATTATCGATTTTTAAACATTATTTTTATATTTTTGTTTGTATGATATTAGGTTAGATACAATTTGAAAATTATATTTTTTTATACAAATTTTGAGAATATCTTTATTAATTTTTGATTAAGAATCAACGGACTTGTGGTTTACATAATAATATTTATGTGAGTGTATTAGCTACTCCAGTTTCTATGGAGCAGTAAACTTGTAATTGATTTTCATATATAAATAAAAATACCGTCCAAATCAGCTAATAAAAAAAAAGAAAAAAAAAGGCATGTATGGTATTTCCACGCACGAACATGCGTGGAAATACCTGTTCGACAGATTCCAATGCTTCTACCTCAGATCTGCCCGAAATCAACCCTAAAACTCTAACCCAACACCCTAAACGGTCCTAATCTCCTAACTAACAATATACATGCCCTTAAAATCATACAAATCAACACCAAATACATAAAAATCCAATTTTTCTACCCGAATGCAAAACACTAAATATCTCTAGAAATAACAATGGAAAATGGAAAAAAAACACCATGAAGTATAGAATCCATATCTTAACAGCTTCGTGGAGTTGGATTTCAAAAAAAATCGACGGAAAAAATATGGGTTTTTGGAGGTAGAGAGAGTTAGGGTTTCGGGGGAGAAGAAAGAGAAGGAAATCTGATTTTTAGCTATTTATATGGATGACATTTTTGTAATTAATGGGGGTCTCACTATAACCAACCCGGATCTCACTATAACCGGGTCTCACTATAAAGAAAACGGGTCTCATTTTAGCCTAACCCTAAAGTAAATTGTGTATAAATAAATTTATGAGTTCTAATTTTATTATTATACTTTGTTTTATTTTTGAAGTGTCGGATGGTCCACGTGTGATAGATGGTAACATGGTTCTAATAATATGGATGGATTTGTTGGCAAAACTAGAACCAATATTTTATGAGGTGCTATATTGTTATGTGTCTTATAATTTTTATTTCAAAAAGATGAATTAAATGGTGATGACTTTTTTTTTTATAAATTATTGTCTATAAAAATCTAACCTTCCATAATCTTTTATGAGATTATTTCAAAGCTTATAAAAAGTTAAGAGCATAATATTTATATTTGATTCCATAAGTATTTATATGTTGAATTAATCTGATTTATCTAGTAATTATAATATTTTATCCTTCTAGTCATTGTGAATTGTGAGTTTACATATTAAGTTAATGTCATACGAAACAATACTAGATACCAGTTTTGTTAAGTTCCATTCATTTGAAAATGATACTTTAACCTTTTCTTTTACATAACCTTTTCTTTTACATAGCAATCATTTAACAAATATTAGAATTGAAACAATAAACACAGAAGAGTTGGTTTTATTACTTGAAGAATGAAATACAAAGTTCATATGATTCAAACTTCTCTTAGTAATTTGAGACTTTTAGACTTCCTAATATAATCCCCACTACTTGATTAAGTTATTTAATAGTTGAGAATTGATTTTGAGCTGTCTGCTTCTTTGCGGGTCTTTAGTCTGTCTGCAGGACCTTTATAGGTCCTTAGTCTGTCCGCTTCTTGTAACTTGGATGAAAGAGTGCACTAATTTTGAGACACCCCTTTAGTGCATTTTTTCGATCAATTAGACTGAAAGCTCCTCTGAACTCTTCGAACTTCAATTTTGGAAGAGGCTGAAACAATTTTGAGCAGACAGGTATTCTTAGGCCGTAGTAACACACAATATTTATATAGGCTACAACAACTTTCCATCTAGCTCCAATAGTAAATCTTGATAGAACAAGTTGAAGATTGCTAACGACCATACATAGAGATGTCAATTGTGTTAACTCTCTAACTAAATGTTTGGTCGAGAACAACCCTGGGTACACATCTTTATAATAAATAAGAACCATCGAAACAGAAGTCCAATAAATGTCGATGATATAACCGACACTATTAAAGAAAATTTCGCCATTCTTGGATGTCGTGTGCCTCGCTCGTTTGATATTCGAACACTGACAGATGCATTTGTTCCAATAGCAATATGGGCAGTCCAACTCATTATGTTCATGCATATAGAGAGAGCTGCAACATAAACTTCTGCATGCTCTAGATTTCCAGCAAACAGTATCAATGCTGTGAAATACCATACTTCAAAGTAGAACATGATAGCATGAGACAACTTGGGCGTCACCCCTGATCCTGACCTTGGCCCACGTATAGAAGCATTACCTTTTGGGTTTAAATTATCACTAGCAGAATTAAACTCATTACGGGAGGTTACCTTGTTTACAGCTCTGAGATTCACTCTTTGTTTTTCAAAACCAAAAAGTCGATCTTTTCTCTCACCAGGATGAGCGTTGTGGTCCATTTCAACTCGAGGAACAGAGGAACGCACAGTTAGGCCTGTCTGTTGTAAGATGCTATCTGATTTCCCTAATCAAACAGATCCACCAGCACCACCAAGCCTGAACCCATTAGAATCGTTATTTAACTTTGAGCGACCATTTATGTTTGAAGGCATTGGAATTAGAATTGTTGTTGGAGCAGTGCACTTAAGCATAATTCATAACACGAAAAAAGGTCTCTATCTCCCTCCAAAATGCGCTAAAAAAACACGACCGAAATTGATAACAGCAGTTACAACAGCTAATAGCTCCTCATGTCCGTCATCTGAACCAACATGAAAACCAACTTGTGCACTCGCTGCTGCTGTATGCTTATGTCGTTTATATGCCTTGCGGCCAGAAAGTTTCCTAGTGGGAGAACGACCTCTTTGTTTTCAGTCTTTTCAAAACCAAGTCTGGCACTTCAGAGTTGTTTTGCTGTTCCAATATTGCTAAGCTTTTCGGCTATCGGCATTATAGACCTTGACGAAGCAAAATTACGACTTGTCCTCTCTTGCCGCCGCACTCTATCTCCAACCTCTTCTCTAGCCCCCAACTTATTCTTTCTTGATGGTACACCGACAGTGGGCCCCTTTTGGATATGTACATTTTTCTCATGCACCTCATCAGACTTTTTTCCCTTATATTTAGATTTAATCTCAACAGTCCCTGACTCTTCACTTTCAGATAATGCCGCCAATGACATATTGTCACTTTTTAGTTTTACTTGTTGAGGAGAATTCCTTGGTGTTCGTTTACGAAATTCTAATCCAGTTTCGATACCAGCAACATCAGAAGAAGTAGTATCCACAAAAAGACTTATTAGAACTCAATAGAACAAAATTTGTTCTCCTTGCAATACGTGAGATCTTCTAGTGGTCTTTGACCTGCCCAGTGAGAAACAATTGGGGATGAGGATCGATTTATTGTTCTACACTTGCGGCTACTAACTCCCGTAGCAGTGGGTGACTTGTTTGTACAATTAGAAATCTCTCAGTCACTAGGAGCGATAGTACCGCGGACAACAGAGGCACCAAGGACAACTAGTTGATTAATAACCGAAGTTATGTTGTCCGGTTCAATAACCACCTCAAACGAGAAACAACTTTCCCACTGTCTCTCATTGCTATCTTCAGCATCATATGCAACATTTGCATCTGATTTAACGATTTTTGAATAATAGTTTGGCTTAATGTGGCCTGATTTTCCACACTTCTTGCAAATAAGCTTTGCACAACAATCCGATTTCATGTGTCCAGTCCTTCCACATCTAAAACATGTCAGTTTAGAGTGGTTTTTTACTCCCCCTCAATCCTTATCTGTTCACCACCATTTTGAAAATGACTTTGTGTGTTTTTCCACCTTGACTTGTCTTTAGTAAACAATGTATCTTCAACATCAGCAGAATACTTACCATGAATTTGTTTAACCAATGTTTCATGGTTGGAGAGTAGGTTCTCTAACTCTATAATTGATGGTTGGTTAACCCATCCTTGTATTGATGATATAAAAAATATAAAATCAGATCGTAATCCACGAATCAAATAACATCTTAGACTTGCATCATTAATAGGTTCATCACTATCCAATCGTGAAATTTCCAAACATACATTCTTAACCTTAAGAAAGTAATCAGAGAATGAAATATTACATTGTGTTAACGGAGCAAGCTCATTCTCAAGGTATTGATGCCGCATAATATTTCTCTGGGTAAATAACCTGTCAAGAGTATCCCATATATCTTTTGGAGAATCCAATGCAAAAACATGATCAATAAATTCCTTACCGATCGAAGTTCTCAACGCGAAGAAAGCCTTTCCGCACCTTACTTTCCATTTCCTCCTTAACTCAACGTTTTCTGGAGTATCATTAGGAAGTATCTCGGTACCGGAAACAAGATCTTATAAATCTTGTCCTTGAAGGAAAGCCTCCATACACAATCGCCAATATTGGTAATTGGTTCCAACAAGCTTCTCTGTAGACATAGGATAAAGCTGAATTACTTCCATTCATATTGATTTAAAAGTAATAACACTTGACAGGATTTCTCTGGGTAATAAAATCAAACACTAGATATGCAGAGACCTCGCTCTGATACCATGAAACAAATTGTACAGACACAAGAACTAAATCAATAAACACACAAGAGTGGATTTTATTACTTGAAGAATGAAACACAAAAGGTTCAGTACTTATAGAAAATATGATTCAAACATCTCTTAGTAATTTAAAGCCTTTCATACTTCCTAATATAACTCTTCACCAAGTCATTTAACAGTTGGGAATTGATTTGAAGCTGTCTGCTTCTTTGTGGGTCCTTTGCGGGTCCTTAGTCTGTCTGCAGGTCCTTTGCGGGTCCTTAGTCTATCTTCTTCTTGTAACTTGGA
Organism: Limnanthes douglasii subsp. nivea; assembly: GCA_036936605.1. NCBI lineage: Eukaryota > Viridiplantae > Streptophyta > Magnoliopsida > Brassicales > Limnanthaceae > Limnanthes > Limnanthes douglasii. Next base: position 38,534,632 of record JAUPFV010000002.1, read on the forward strand.
TTCAAGAGTGCACTAATTTTGACATGTCATTACTATCAAATTCGTTATTTGTAGATATCCTAGTAGTTAGTTCATTTTTACCTTTCTAACCATTGTTATCTCTTACAAGACCGGCCCACGCCCATGCCCCATTGGACTCTCCATTGTAGATACAAGAGCTATCAGAGTTTAATTTCAGTCTATTTTCAAGAGAATGTATCCCTTTAAGTATGTTAACCTTGTTAGTATTATCCAGATGAAAAAAAACAGCCAAGTTTACTAATGTCTTCAGACCAGATTTTCTTCTTTATGATGTTTGCATTATCTAATTTACATAGAATAAAGTAAATTGTGTATAAATAAATTTATGAGTTATAATTTGGTTATCATATTTTTCTCTATTTCTGAAGTGCCAGATGGTCCACATGTGAGAGATAGTAACATGGTTCTAATATGGATTGATTTGTTGGCAAAACTAGAACCAACATTTAATGAGATGCTGTATTGTCATGTATCTTCTAATTGTTATTTCAAAAAGATCAGTTAAATGGTGATTGTCTAAGATATATAACATTTAACAAATGTATGATTAACATATTCTATATTATGGCAATATTGAATTTCATTTTTTATAAATTATTTGTCTACAAAAATCCAACCTTCCATAATCTTTCATGAAATTATTCCAAATATTATAAAAAGGTTAGGAGCATAATTTTTATATCTTAGTTGATTCCATAAGTATTTACATGTTGAATTAATCTGATTTATCTAGTGACTATAATATTTTATCCTCATAGTCATTGTGTATTGTGAGTTTAAGTATTAAGTTAATGTCATATGAAACAATACTAGATACGATTGTTTGTTAAGTTCCATTCATTTGACCATGACTCTTTAACCCTTTCTTTTTATATAACAATCATTGTTATTATCATTTGAGATTATAATTTATGGTTGGTTCCAAACCATTTATCTAGCCAAAATTCTATATTACTGTTACCAAAAATGCCCCTTAGTATTCCAAGTAAGCTGCCATGTCCGCTGCCATGTCACATTTACCATTTACCTTCAAATTTTACCATTTATCTAAAAAACTTACAATTTACCCACTAACTTAATAAACGGACCGGGTCAAATCCTAATTTTATTAACCCAACCCAAAACCTAATATAACCTAGCCCAGCCCACTACAATATAACCCAACCGACCCGTGTACACTAATCCGACCACAATTTACCCAAATCAGACCCAAATTTACACAAATCCTACAGTATCAATATCAGTCCTCTTCTTTCACCAAAAACCATGGATTAAGCAATTGGGGCTATTTGAAATTTTAAATTCCTATTCCAGAAATCAGCTGAACTTTGCTATTCTTTCTCAAGGTTTCAGAGATTTGGTTGGGGTTTTGAAAATTTGATACTTGATAGTTGTTTACGCGCCGCTTCTTTCTACAAAAGAGAGCAAAAACATGAGTGAGCCTTCAACCACCGAAATCGATCGGTCCATCTTTGAAAACGAAGAGATTAACCACAACTTCAATTAGCGCGATTTACCGTACATTTTTCTCGACGAAAACGGTTTCCCATCACAGGAATTTCTCGAAGAAGACATTAATTAATGTTATCTAGAAGAAGAAAAATAAGTACGAGAATCAATTAACACCATCACCAAACCTAGATTACAGGAATTCAAAGAAAAACCCAGTTTTGCGCCTAAATTTTACAGTGCTGGGTCAGCAAGATTTAACGGGTCAGCATTCTTATAGTCATATAACTCAGAAGAGTTTTCCACGCAGCTATAAAAAAGACTCTGAAATATGAAAGACGTAGAAAAACCGAGAGTTGTACTGGGGAGGAGAAGACCAATTGAATCAATATTGAGACCAATATGGTTTCTCATCGGTCATCAGGCGCTTGTTGTAACCTTTAATGGTTTATGTCGGTCTGCGCTGGTTCCCTTGCTTGGCTTAGCTACTCAGTTAAGTTATCTCTCTTGAAGCTTATAATTGGCTGGTGCGTTATAATCATTTCGTTTTGGGTGCAAAATACAATTATGTGACGTCGAACTATGATAATCCTTTCTACGTATAAGTAGCATAAGTTTCTTGTAATTTGTCCAAAATTAGAATGTCAAATCCAGTTCTTTTGATATTTAATGCGCCTTTTTATTTATTTATTTAGTGATTTTATTTTTATTATGTTATATTTAGTTGTCACATAGAATCAGTCGTATTGTTGTATTTTTTTCTTATCTTTTTGTCTTTTGATGTGTTTTCCAAAAATAATATATATAAAACTAAGAATAACAAGAATAATGACATAATAAATAATAGAGCCATGCTAGAAATTAGTCATATTTTGATAGATCTCTCACCCTACCTGCTTATTTTTTCAAACTCAAAGTTGAAATTCTCAAATTATCCTTCTCCCTATAGATAATTACACTCATGCCATTTACTCTCAAAATCAACCTAAAACCTAAAATCCATCCATTGTTACCCTAAATCCACAAGCTTTCCATCAATATTTACTACCTTAACCCCATTAAACCCAAAAAGTTACTTTTTTTTACCCAAACCCATAAAATCCACCATAAACAACCTAAAATCGGAGTATCCATGGACAATGATGAAATAAGCGTCTCTTTGGAAGACTACTAGACAAGGAGAAAGCTTACCCCATAGAGGTCAAAAGCTAAACTCTGATTTTCGATTTTTGGCTTCGACGCACGAACATCGTGCGATGAACATCATCTTTGTCGCACGAACTTGCGAAAATAATGCCTTAGCCGTCGCACGTGACAATAAAGCCTTAGGCGTCGCATGCGATAACTGAAGAGACATGTCTCATGCGACGTCACTGCTAGAAAAAAACTTATAGATTCCAATGTTATATTCTGTAGGAGGAACTTGCCCAACCTCTATTTATGGATGCCGACTATTGTAGAATATTGAAAACGGATAGGTTATTTACTAAATACGAATTTGATGTTTTTGTGGACATTAAATCGAAGAAGATTAAGTTTGTCACGATTACAAAGCTCTACAATAGCGGGAAATCGGAAAGGACTCATAGGTTAGAGTATGTTTGCGAGTGGTACGGTGTATTCGTATCAAAAGCAAAGCTGGAAACATTAAGAAAGCGAAAGACATCGACGAAGAAATGTAATTGTCCGTTTGCATAAAAAGGTCATTTGATCGACGTACTAGCCATGAATTGGCGTTTGGAGGTGATAAACGGTACACATAATCATGAACCCTACGTTCACCTAGACGGTTATTCCCGCGCCTGTAGGCTAAAACGGGATGAAGAGGAACTAGTTTGTAGTTTGTCTCACCTCGATTCGCGTCCTAGGGAGATATATAGCGGTTTGAAGTACCAATATCCCAAAAACATTTCGAACATGCGTGTAATCTAAAATTGCCGCAAAAAATATCGGGATGTTGAGCATGTGGGACAAACACAAATGCAATATTTGTTGACAAAATTAAAGGAAAATGGATACTCCACGTGAGAGCGTTTGAAAGATGATTCGAAGGTGATCACTGATTTTTTTCACACATCCTACTAGCATAAAATTATTACGTACATTCCCTGATGTGCTATTCATGGATTATACGTACAAGACGACTAGGTATAAGATGCCTTTATTAGAGATTGTTGGTATAACTTCGACTTCTATTACATTTACCGTTGCGTACGTGTTTTTGAGCGGAGAGAAGATTGGAAATTATGTATGGGCTTTTGAAACTCTTCGTGGTTTGATGATGGATAGCGTGTGTGCAATTCTGAGCGTTATTATTACCGATCGAGAGTTAGCTCTCATGCGAGCAATCGATGATATTTTTCCAGGAACACACCACTTGTTATGCACATGGCATATTAGTAAGAACATTATTGGGACGGTACGAAAGATATTGCACGATGATGTGGTTGTGAAACAATTTGAGTTTTACGGCTATGTTGCGGGGGCGAACATGATTGAGAGTTACAAAAAGAATCTAGCTACATTGGAGGAGATGTTCGCCTCTCAACCCAAGTGTTTTGCGTACGTTATGGACGCGTAGATAACGAAATATGGTGACAAGTTTCTTGCGTATCAAACAAAGAAACTTATGCATTATGCCCAAACAACTACAAATAGGTTTGTCCTTTTATCCAATTTTTTTGTTTAGCCATTATATCTTTTTTCAAATAAGTTCATCATTTTTGTACTTGTATCATGTAGAGCGGAGGGTGCTCACTCGTCCATAAAAATACCTTGGGACGAATCATTGCAACTTTGAGCTATTTTAGGCAAAAGTTCACAACTTATTAACAAAGCAACATGCGGGGATCGTCGAATCATTCGAACAAAGTAAGCTTAAAACAATTCTCGGTTTGATGGTGTTTTGACCCAAAATCTTAAAGGTCATGTGTCACATGTGGGTCTAAAGATATTGATGTTTGCTATTGTACGTGCTAGAAATATAAGAGTAGATCGGGTAGCATGTGGAAGATGTTTCCTTAGGAAAACACATGGTTTACCTTGTGCATGTGAAATTTCATTTATATCTAGAGATGGTGGGTGCATCCCTTTAGAAGATGTTGATGTCCTTTGGAAAAGATTAGATATTGTTCATAGAGATCATAGTTCTTGTAAGGAAGATTTGCAAAAAAAACTTTCCATAATTGACAACTCCATTCGTAGTTTCCGCCCCGACCAACAAAATCACATTATCAATCAGGTAATGAAAATTTTGAGGCCCGAGACAAGTCATATTCAAGATCCTAAAGAAGTGGTTAGAGCTAAGGGTAGGCCAAAGGAAGGAGTTGATAAATCGACTAAATAAAATCCTAGTTCGTGGGAATATCCCATTAAAAAAGCGCTAGTGCTAGTACATCGGCTAACTCGATAGGTAGTACACTCGTTAACACGTTAGAGAGCACGGCCGTATCTAACATGGTTCCCGTCATACCACCCAAACCTCAATTAGCAAAAACGAAAGTTGGAGGGCCTAAGAAAATTGTTAAGGATGGGAAGTTGACATTATATCCGGATTGCATCCCGTCATTTCTACACACTTACATTATTAAGTTACTTGACGTTCTTCCGGATGGACGGACAGTGCGGATATCGTTCCGTAGCGCATTCAATATACAATAACAAAGATAGATGGGAGGATGTTAGACGCGAGTTGTTGAAGGAGTTATGAGACAACCGTGCATCTTGGTTGGATGTATATGGTTCACCGAAGGTGTTTTCCGATTTGGTACATAGGTTAGATTACTTCAAGCCCAACCCTAGAAGTCATTATTGGATGATATTTCCGGACATTGGACTAGTCATTGCGACAAAGTATCAATGCATGGTATACTATGTATCGCAAGTAGCGTCGTTAACGTATTTACCAATCTGTGGACGCCCACCCATCAACAATTCAACGATCATAGAAGTTGGGATTTCTTTCGTACATGGATGTCACTTTGTTAATGTAAGTATATCATCTTTTTTCCCAATTTTTTACGCTACCATTACAAGATGCATTAATTTCTTCTTTTTTCTACTCCACCCGATGGACCATTGCCTCCATTATACCCTTGCTGGGGTGCTTATGCAACCGAAGAAGCGAGTCAATGGGCGCATCCGTACTACTATCGGTTCAACAAATTTACACAAATAACGCCAGCTAGGAAAATCAACTTGAACAAAAAACCACATGTAACCGATTTGACAAGAGACGACATTTGAAATGATTTTGTACAACATTTTAAGTTATTTTGACTAATATTTTATGTAATTTTCTAATATAGTTGATGTAATTTTGTAATATAGTTGATGTAATTTTGTATGATGTTAGTTTTTTGTTCAATTACTAACCTTTGCGAGTAGTATTTTTGAATTTAACGCGTCGCGTGCAATAACATATTACACACAGTGCACGCGACACTAGGTTGAACCCATCTCATGCGACGCAAAGCCAAAAATTTGGATATGTTTTTCAAAAAGAGAGTTTGCGTCGCACGGCCTAAATGCAACGTGCTTTGGCACTGATCGCGTGAGATGGTAAGCCAAAAATTTGGCTCTATTTTTCAACCAGATAGCTTGCGTCGCACGACCTAAACACGACTTCGTTTGGATGTGGTCGCCTGCGATGCAAGGCAAAAAATTTGGCTCTACTTTTCAAACAGAGAGTTTGCGTCGCACGGTCTAAATGCGACGTGCTTTAGATGTGGTCGCGTGCGATGCAAGGAAAAATGTTTTGGGTAATGGTCTAACCTACTAATTTTTAAATGAAACTACATTATTGGTAATGGTTAAATAACGTAGTTTGAAGAATCTAAAGGAAATATATAAAAACTAAAAAACAAGTTAAAACCTTAACTTAAAAAAACATAGCAAAATAATTAAACCACAACACGGAAACAACCAAAATGCTCAATCGTCGAAGTTGTATCCCAAATTGTCATTAGAATCAATCCGCTCCTCCTTTTCCGTAATCCTATCCTGAAGATACGCTACCATATCAATAGTGATGTAGTCTACCACCGTCATGTTCCAGACGGCGTCCGCTTCTTGCTTAATTTTATATGGCAAAAACAACAAACGATCCATCGGTTTGCAAAAAAGATACCTCTGCTTGGTTTGTTCACGGTTGCGCACAACTAGACCTCCCGTTCCTAAACGTCCGTAGTTGTAGTACAACTTACACATGACTCGCTTAAAAAATGCATCACTAGTATCTTCCACCATTTCTCAGCGGGCAAGCTTCACCGCCTCAAGCAAATGGTAGTCTTCATGAGGCATAAACTCAATTTGTTAAACTGTTTATGTTTGATGAGTGTTTATGAATGTTTGATGGTTCTCATGTTAATGCTGTTTTTAATCTATTTTTATATGGGCTTTTAGGGCAAGAGTTTTTAATAAAGTAGAGTCTAGTTTGGCAGAAGTTTAGGGCGGGAGTTTTTTTGTTTATGAGAATAGGTGGGAGTTATTATGTTGGCGGGAGTTTTTTTGTTCATGAGAATTTTCGGGAGTTATTATGTTGATGGGAGTTTTTCTGGTAATGCTTTTGGTGGGAGTTTTTTAGTTAATATTTGTCTGTCCCTATCCTTATCTTTCGTCCTTCTCACTTTACATGTGTCACATTTTCATTCGTCTAACTGGATTACGTTGTCTGAAAATGAAATTTTCTATAAATAGATGTTGTATCCACATTAAATGGTAAACTAGTTGATAAATTAAGCAAAAATGTGTCCATGGACTGAGTTGGAAGATCAATATCTGATGAAAGCATCAATCAAAGTTGGTAACACGAACCAGGAAGAGGGGCGTAAACCATACTAGGAGGCATTGCTATGCCAGATGTATTTTCTATATGGCAGGGATAATGTCCAGCCGCCTAGAATTTCTAGGCGTGTAGATGAGGTGAAAGCTATGTGGTCAGTCCTAGTCAGATTCCGTTTATATCCAGTTTCTGGCCTCAACGAATTGGAATGTCGTGTTGTGTGTAACCGATTCAACTGCCAAGTCACGGGTTCTCTAACAGAGGAGCAGTTGGATCATGTTCGTTCTGACATTATTGACATCCAGGTAGAGGAAATGCGTGACTACCGGGCTGCAAAATAAGAAAAGAAGTTAATGAAATGGAATTTGTCCAATAGATAAATTATGATTTGATTTTGTGTTTGAGTTTGTGTTTTAGTTTATGTTTGAGTGTGTATTTCAGTTTATGCTCGAGTGTGTGTTTCAGTTTATGTTGGAGTGTGTTTTCAGTTTATATATGAGTGCGTGTTTCAGTTTATGTTGGAGTTTGTGTTTTAGTTTAGACTTAAATTTTAAACAATTTTATATTATGAGCTACTAACTATGTTTTTACATACGTTTATTAACTAGGTTGTTCAAATAAAATTGAGAATAAGGTGTAAAAACAAAGAAAGAAATACAATAAATAAAAGTTGTCATAAACTTATCCGGATATAAATCTAATGATAATGTAAAAAAGTCTAACATATGAAATCACGAGCTAATAAACAAAACCTTGCTGCGATCCTAATCAATGACGTCTGTACCACTCGGCAATCCTGTACATGTGAAGGACGGCCTGTACCAGATCTTCGTACTCCAGTGTCAGTATGGATGAAGCATACTGTGCGATCTGGTCGTATCCTGCATAGTAAACACCACCCTGTGGTTGCAACTGAGGACCTCATGCTGGACCAGATCTACTAACGATATACCATAGCTTTTTCTTCACCCAAACGTAGTACATCGCGTCGCTACTCTCTCCACTACCATAGTACGCCGGTCCAGCTGGAGTGTAACGATGGTACTCTGAATCCCTCCACAAGTGAGCGTCCAAAACGTATCTGCTAGCAGTCTTCGTCCCTACTTTTTTGGATGCAAGAGGGCGTATATCTTTCAGAATCAGCTGCACGAAACCCATCCATCGAGTGACACGATCGGGGTAGTATGACACAATGATGTCGAACGCCTTAAGCGTCAACTCAACCCAACTAACGCTCTCGAACAGATGATAGTCCCGTACGTGTAGGGAATGAAAATGACCTATAAATAAATAAATTAACAAGTTAGACATTTATATTAGTAAAAATACGTAACATTAAAATGAACAAATATTACTTACATCTGACTCCGTGCACGTCGAGAGTGCATGTCTCAACTCCCTGCGCACATCCTGCGAAACACCGATCTTCTGCGGCGCATGTCGGCACATACGGGGCATAGATAGCTGAAAATCGCTAAACAGTGAAGCCCGAAACTGAATGAAGTGGGCAAATATCCACGCCTCGAGCATCCCTATGAACCTGCAAATCCTCCCGTACCATGCAGAGATCCCTGACTAATGGAGTTGTACAACTGTGCTAATACCAACTGACCCAAATTGAACCTATTCATACCCTGGTATTGGTTCACGAACTGGAAAAAATCAAGTTTGATTTTCGGTCGATTCTTGAGTGTTTGAGAGGTTTTTAGAAAGAGAGAAAAATAGAAGAAAAAAATAGTGAGAGATTTATCAAAGCTTTTAATACCTAAATTTTAGGAAAAAAAAAATTGTCCAAAATTAGATGAGACATATATCAAACAATGTAAGATCTGGTTAACATCTATCAAAACATGTCTAATTTATAGCCGACATTAAATAATAACATTATAATATTATAAATTCATCGTAATACAATATTAAAAAATAATAAAAACAAATCTATAAAATTAACATTTCATCTATTTTTTAAATACATTTAAAAACACTAATTAGATTAAAAGAAAAAATTGAATCATCTTCCATATATGTTGGAAGAAAAATCCAACATAAATTAGTGTTAGACTGGGATTTGTCGAAACAACAAAAATTTGCGGTCATATGTAGATTTGTTTTGTTAAAAAAACTCAAAAACTTTTATATGTTATTATTAAAATTAAAAAAATACATATTCGGTCAATTATTCTAGTAGTATATAATTTTTATACTGTATATCCCATAATTTTGAATTTTTTACCTAGGAATCTGTTTATTTATTTAATTTCAGACTTTTCTTTCTCGAAGTTTCTAAAAGTTTATCACCGCTATCAACCTGCTAACAAACTGGCAACTAAAACCGCGTTAAAGATATGTCCTCATCCAAGCCGTTGAATAATCTCTTGTAATCCTGACCGTGCACGTTGGCGGTGCCCATGTATTATATATAAGATACACCCTGGGTGCCTGGTTCAAGGATTGTCTTGGGTTCTTCGATTTAGCAACGCTCTCTTAGTTTGTACATATCTTTATGGATCTGCTATGTCTCTCCTTGATTTGGTTCGCGCTTGATACTATTTTCTCTAGGTTTATGAATGAAGGTTTGCAATCCTTAATCCCAGATTAGTTTGATATCATCTTTATGGTTCTTTGCGATCCTGAATCCTCAGATTAGGTTGATATTATCTTTATGGCTCTCCTAGAGATCTCTTTGCTTCGATTGCATGATCGATTGATACATATGGCGATACTGAGTTTATTCCATTTTCGTCTGAATCTGTACCAATTATACACCCTGATTGTCGTAGTTGATTACTACCTTGCGATGGTTTTATGTACACGAGGATGATGATTGCTTTTTTTACTGGGTATCTCAGTCTGGTTTCTGTTCATGTTTGCGTTTTCAGTTGGCTCAAAGCATATGGTCTTAGTTTCTTCCACCTTCTTGATTGACACAGGGCTCGTGGTGAGGCTGGTCAACATGTATTGGCACATTCAGGATTATCTTTGTTACTTTTTCTTGGGTTTTTTCATCCAGTTATATTTTGAGGACTTCCATGATTTACTTGCTATATTGTCCATCATTTGGGTTCTAGATAGTCTAATATTTGTCTGGTATCTTTTGGGTTCAGATTATTTTCTTTTGGGATAGAAGCTGTTAAAAGACCTAACACAAAGCCCGCCAGGGAAGTACTGCATAGTTGAATCATTTCTTATCTATTATTGATACTGGCTTAGTGTCTAAACGTATGATTCTTTGGTCGTCCCCAAAGCCAATTACAACAGTTATTCTTTTGTTTAGCAGAGAGGAGCCTGAACATTAGCACCTCATGCATCTGACTGTATATTTCCACTTTGGTCATAGTGGTGATCGACTGATAAATCCATAACCCCTTCTTCTTTTTCATCAACTTTGGTGCTTTATAGAAATTCATTGTTTGTTTCTTCCCATCAGGACGTGGGATTCGTGAATTTAATCCTCACCGTACTAATCTTTAAAGTGGTGGTCCATCTTCTTTTCTGGGATGCTTTGGAAACAACACATTGTTTGGTCTGGTTGGGAGATTTATACTTTCTTTAAATGGGTGGTCAAACTGGTATCACTTTCTACTTATTTAAATCATTTTCCTCTTTCCTCCTCCGTTAGTCCAATTTAACTAGCTTTGTGTACCTGTCTGATCCTTGTAGTTCAGAATAAGTCAGCAGCCATTTGCAGTTTGGGAATGTACGGAGCTTGCAGATCGAGAGTGTTGTATGTGTTAGCTAAATTCAGAAGAGTTAACTTATTTGCTTTATCAAATACTACCTGTTATTTAAGTTGTTCCTTTAACATGATACTCTTTGTGTTAGGGCAGGTTCAGCTGAAAATCTGTGTTGGGCAGGTTCAGCTAAAAATCTGTGTTAGGGCAGGTTCAGATGAATTTCTATTTGGGAGTTTCAGCCTGTCTAAATCAGGGAGTCTCTTGTTTGGTGGAATCATTTAGGCAATCATCATTTTACCCTTGGTCGTCATATTTAAAGACCCAGTGTCATCTGTCATGGTTCTGGTGAAATCATTGTAGAAGATACTAGTAGCAGGGAAAGGGATATTCTAATTCTGCTTGTGTCTAATCTCTTGCCATTGGCCACTAATTTGTGGATCTTTTTCTGGTGGTATGTTAGTAGGATAGGTGACATCAGAGTGTTTGTAGTCGCTTTGTATAATTATTCTGTTTCTCTTTTTTGCTGTGTATTCCCTTTTATTTTGTGGTCTACCATCTGCTTGTGAATGTGCTTTTATGGTAGGGTAGGGCTGATTAAGGAACTTGATGGATTGGCCAATGTAGAAGACTTAAACCAAACCAGGGAGTTTCTGATGCCCCATTGTTTTTATCAATACAGCGAAGTTATGGACTCTGTATTTTGTGTTATGATTTCTTTTCAAAGTCTGGATACAATACAGATATAAAGGAATTGAATGGATCTGCCATTGATATGCAGTTAGTTCCCGGTGTTTTTGAATGCTTCAAAATTGTTTCAGTAGACAGCTGGAATGAGTTCGGTTTGTATTATTTACTATTATTATAAGTCGGTTTCAGGATTTCCTCCATGCCACTTATGTAGGGGATCTGTTTAGGTTCGTTTAATATGTCATGTGGGTTTGCTGAATTTTGGCGTTATTCATTTCCATTTCAAATATTTGTCGTTATTCATTCCTTTCGAATACCTGTCGTCAGCAATTAAGTTTTGTGTTTTACCATCGCATACAGACATTATATTGTGTCAGGACAAGATCTTTTGAGGAACTAATTGGAGACTGCTATGCAAGATTTGTTGCATTTTGTTTCAAGTAATATTTGGCACTTGCGGATCAGGAAGTTTCTTGTTCAATTATCCTTTGGCTTTTCTACTGCTATTTGGGATCATTTTTTTTCTCGTTACTCAGATTGGTTCTATTTGTTCTTTGGACAAGGGTTGCTATACTTATATGGATGAAAATCATGGATGTTTCCACGATTTAAGCTCTCTCTACAAAGTTGGTTTTGGGTATTATATTGAAATCTCCATATTCTGTTGTGAGGTGAAGCGTTTAAGAGACAATATTTGATGGATCTTTTGGAATGAGCTACGATCAATTTATGTGCTCTGCATATTTTTGTTTCTCTCTTGTGGTTGGTCACAAACTTATGGATCTCATTCCTCGACAGGACAAGGGTCATTTGGAAACTTGATGTTTTCTGCAGTTGCCGAACGGTTAGCACCACTTTTTATTAGTATAATTATTGAGATAACTCTTTTCCTTTTGTCTTGTGGCGCATACCCTTTGTTATGTGGTCTAACAGGTGTCTATGGATATGGATATGATATTGTGGCAAAAAGTTAAAAAGGCTAGTGTTTAATGCTTTTATTCATTTGTAGTGACTTTGGGGTATGATACATTTGGTTTCGAAGTGTTGTACGCACTACATGATGGAATTTGCTTTTGTAGGACAATTTATGTTTGGAATTTGCTTTTGTAGGAAAATGCGTGTTGATAACGGTATACGGGTTTGCTTGATTTCCAAATTTTGTTATGATCTTATTTTACACAGATGTTCAGAGTTATATTTTCTCTTTATTCTGATAGATGGTCTTCTTCTGCGGTAGGATATGGCGTTGGGAATCTAATTGGCACTTTTCTGGCTGGTCAAAATCAGGCAGTCTCTTGTTTCAAATGATATCTATTTATTATTTTGAATTCTTTTAATGGCACTCTTGCCATGACACTACATATGATACTTTGGCGTTAGGACTCATTGCCATGCGTTGGATATCAGCCTTTGGGTTTTGCAGCTGCTGTTTTGGGCTTCATTTTCTTCTTGGGTTAACCAATATTTATCTTGCTACAAGTGTTGCTAAGGGGAGAACTTGGCGGGGTTCAATTTAGGATGTGCTTAAATCAGGCAGTTTCTGTAGTTCAACTTCTTCTTTTCTAGTTCGCTGGTTTTGGATAGTATGTCGGGTTTTACTGTTTTATTGTGCTGTGAAACTGTTTAGGGATACACAGACTGTCTATAGCATGGGGAAAAGCTGTTGAGTACAAGCAACCGGTAGAAGCAAACAACTGCTTTCATATCAAGTTAGGGTCCCTTTTCATATTGGAAGTTAATTGATAGGCTGGCTGCTAATAGTTGTATGTTAGCATAGTTGTCCATGTTTTGTGTGATCTCAAGTTTCATGCAGTTTGGATGGACATCATTCTTAAGATCAAAATGTAGTTGGCGCTGTGGTTCCAGCAGTTGGTAAGAAATCCAAGAAACCTGTGCTAAGTTGTTACTTTCTTCCATCGACGTGACCTGTGCTAAGTTGTTACTTTCTTTCATCGACGTAAAACTGAACATGCCACCTAAGACATGATCTTATACAATACAAGAATATCTTTTTCAATTATTTCCTCTGTACTTTTGTCTGTCAATGTTTCTCCCTTTGTAACTCCTGTTGAGTTTTCTATAATTTGCAATAAAAATTGAAAACTAAATTTTTCGTTGATTTCCCTATCAGTGTTGGTTATTTAGTTTTCTATCCTTCTAATTTTTTCTCATTAAGTCAAATCTTTTTGGATAATATGTATTGCAGGCTTTATGAACTCAATTGCAATGGCCTGACAAACACAAACCATGTACCATCCTTTTCTGTTTACTTTCAGCTTACTCTTGTGGCCTCCCGTTTAATCTGGTTTACCCTCTGGTTTTCTTAATATGTTGCAGACAAGTTAAGGATAAATCTTCGGTAAAAAATGGAAAAGAAATCACTTTTTTAATGTTTATTGAAAGAGCAGTACATAGAATAATATAAAGAAGGATTTTGTCAGATTAATGCTTGATTTCGAAGAACAGAGGTTAGTGGTTGATTTGGCTAAAGTCCGTTTTCATACACTTTTTGGGTATACATCTTTATCTCTAACAAAGTTCGGCCTTGTGATATTTTTTTTCTTTATCTCTTGGTTTGTTTCTGAATCACTGGTTTCTGTTTCTGTTTGCTTTGTAAGTTATAAGATTATATATTGCCATCATTCGGGCGAGGTATTTTGAAGGACTCATCAACTACTGTGGGATGTTAAAATTAGGGAGCCTTTTATTTCAGTTATCTTTTAGTTTTTCTAGTTCGGGCGGGGTAGTTTGAGGAACTCATCAACTTCTATGGGATGTTAAAATCAAAGAGTCTTTTGTTCCAATTATGTTTTAGTTTTTCAAGTGTTATACGGTATCCTTCTGTTTCCTTTGTTATAATCGAACTTTAGGTTGCACTTTTTTGTTGGATCCGTGCAGGTTATTTCAGGGAAGACGGATAATAGTAATTGGTATCTGTGTCTACCTTTTGGAATAAAGTTGGATCTATGTTGGGTTGAATTCTTGTTGTAGGTAAAGGTTAGCAAGTGCCTAAATTTCATTGGCTTTGCAGTATGTTTGTTTGGGTAATTTCTCTCTTTCTAATTCTGCGTATCTCTCTGTCATTTTGTTCTAGCAAGTCACAAATATAAGAGTTTAATTGGCACTTAACGGATCAGGGAGTCTCTTGTTCAATTATCCATCGGCTTTTCTACTGCCATTTTGGGATCATTTTTTTCCTTGTCACTCAGATTGGTCTACTTGTTCTTCGGACAAGGGTTGCTATACTTGTATGGATGAAGATCACGAATGTTTCCACGATTTGAGCTCTCTCTACGAAGTTGGTTTTGGGTATTGTATAATTCTCCATATTCTGTTGTGCGGTGAAGTATTTTAGAGACAATATTTGATGGATCCTTTTTGAACGAGCGACGATCAGTTTATGTTTCTAGATCTAGTTGTTCCTGTGCTTTTTTTGCATATTTTTGTTTCTCTTATGGATTTCATTCCTCGACCAGACAAGGGTTAGCTGCATTTTGGATTAATATAATTATGATGGTCACTATTTTGCTGTGTGTTGTGGTGCATCCCTTTTCGTCTTGTGGTCTAATAGGTGTCTAAGGATATGTTATCGTGGAAGGACAAAGAGGACGGAGGAATAGTAAAAAAGGCTAGTTTCTAGTGGTTGGATTCTTTTGTAGCGAAGTTGGGGTGTGATGTTATTATTTGGTTTTGGAGTCTTGTACGCACCGCTTATGTTTGGAATTTGCTTTTGTAGGAAAATGCGTGTTGATAACGGTATACGGGTTTGCTTGATTTCCAAATTTTGTTATGATCTTATTTTACACAGATGTTCAGAGTTATATTTTCTCTTTATTCTGATAGATGGTCTTCTTCTGCGGTAGGATATGGCGTTGGGAATCTAATTGGCACTTTTCTGGCTGGTCAAAATCAGGCAGTCTCTTGTTTCAAATGATATCTATTTATTATTTTGAATTCTTTTAATGGCACTCTTGCCATGACACTACATATGATACTTTGGCGTTAGGACTCATTGCCATGCGTTGGATATCAGCCTTTGGGTTTTGCAGCTGCTGTTTTGGGCTTCATTTTCTTCTTGGGTTAACCAATATTTATCTTGCTACAAGTGTTGCTAAGGGGAGAACGTGGCGGGGTTCAATTTAGGATGTGCTTAAATCAGGCAGTTTCTGTAGTTCAACTTCTTCTTTTCTAGTTCGCTGGTTTTGGATAGTATGTCGGGTTTTACTGTTTTATTGTGCTGTGAAACTGTTTAGGGATACACAGACTGTGTATAGCATGGGGAAAAGCTGTTCAGTACAAGCAACCGGTAGAAGCAAACAACTGCTTTCATATCAAGTTAGGGTCCCTTTTCATATTGGAAGTTAATTGATAGGCTGGCTGCTCAACTTCGAGTTGATGGGCTGGCTGCTAATAGTTGTATGTTAGCATAGTTGTCCATGTTTTGTGTGATCTCAAGTTTCATGCAGTTTGGATGGACATCATTCTTAAGATCAAAATGTAGTTGGCGCTGTGGTTCCAGCAGTTGGTAAGAAATCCAAGACACCCGTGCTAAGTTGTTACTTTCTTCCATCGACGCGACCTGTGCTAAGTTGTTACTTTCTTTCATCGACGTAAAACTGAACATGCCACCTAAGACATGATCTTATACAATACAAGAATATCTTTTTCAATTATTTCCTCTGTACTTTTGTCTGTCAATGTTTCTCCCTTTGTAACTCCTGTTGAGTTTTCTATAATTTGCAATAAAAATTGAAAACTAAATTTTTCGTTGATTTCCCTATCAGTGTTGGTTATTTAGTTTTCTATCCTTCTAATTTTTTCTCATTAAGTCAAATCTTTTTGGATAATATGTATTGCAGGCTTTATGAACTCAATTGCAATGGCCTGACAAACACAAACCATGTACCATCCTTTTCTGTTTACTTTCAGCTTACTCTTGTGGCCTCCCGTTTAATCTGGTTTACCCTCTGGTTTTCTTAATATGTTGCAGACAAGTTAAGGATAAATCTTCGGTAAAAAATGGAAAAGAAATCACTTTTTTAATGTTTATTGAAAGAGCAGTACATAGAATAATATAAAGAAGGATTTTGTCAGATTAATGCTTGATTTCGAAGAACAGAGGTTAGTGGTTGATTTGGCTAAAGTCCGTTTTCATACACTTTTTGGGTATACATCTTTATCTCTAACAAAGTTCGGCCTTGTGATATTTTTTTTCTTTATCTCTTGGTTTGTTTCTGAATCACTGGTTTCTGTTTCTGTTTGCTTTGTAAGTTATAAGATTATATATTGCCATCATTCGGGCGAGGTATTTTGAAGGACTCATCAACTACTGTGGGATGTTAAAATTAGGGAGCCTTTTATTTCAGTTATCTTTTAGTTTTTCTAGTTCGGGCGGGGTAGTTTGAGGAACTCATCAACTTCTATGGGATGTTAAAATCAAAGAGTCTTTTGTTCCAATTATGTTTTAGTTTTTCAAGTGTTATACGGTATCCTTCTGTTTCCTTTGTTATAATCGAACTTTAGGTTGCACTTTTTTGTTGGATCCGTGCAGGTTATTTCAGGGAAGACGGATAATAGTAATTGGTATCTGTGTCTACCTTTTGGAATAAAGTTGGATCTATGTTGGGTTGAATTCTTGTTGTAGGTAAAGGTTAGCAAGTGCCTAAATTTCATTGGCTTTGCAGTATGTTTGTTTGGGTAATTTCTCTCTTTCTAATTCTGCGTATCTCTCTGTCATTTTGTTCTAGCAAGTCACAAATATAAGAGTTTAATTGGCACTTAACGGATCAGGGAGTCTCTTGTTCAATTATCCATCGGCTTTTCTACTGCCATTTTGGGATCATTTTTTTCCTTGTCACTCAGATTGGTCTACTTGTTCTTCGGACAAGGGTTGCTATACTTGTATGGATGAAGATCACGAATGTTTCCACGATTTGAGCTCTCTCTACGAAGTTGGTTTTGGGTATTGTATAATTCTCCATATTCTGTTGTGCGGTGAAGTATTTTAGAGACAATATTTGATGGATCCTTTTTGAACGAGCGACGATCAGTTTATGTTTCTAGATCTAGTTGTTCCTGTGCTTTTTTTGCATATTTTTGTTTCTCTTATGGATTTCATTCCTCGACCAGACAAGGGTTAGCTGCATTTTGGATTAATATAATTATGATGGTCACTATTTTGCTGTGTGTTGTGGTGCATCCCTTTTCGTCTTGTGGTCTAATAGGTGTCTAAGGATATGTTATCGTGGAAGGACAAAGAGGACGGAGGAATAGTAAAAAAGGCTAGTTTCTAGTGGTTGGATTCTTTTGTAGCGAAGTTGGGGTGTGATGTTATTATTTGGTTTTGGAGTCTTGTACGCACCGCTTATGTTTGGAATTTGCTTTTGTAGGAAAATGCGTGTTGATAACGGTATACGGGTTTGCTTGATTTCCAAATTTTGTTATGATCTTATTTTACACAGATGTTCAGAGTTATATTTTCTCTTTATTCTGATAGATGGTCTTCTTCTGCGGTAGGATATGGCGTTGGGAATCTAATTGGCACTTTTCTGGCTGGTCAAAATCAGGCAGTCTCTTGTTTCAAATGATATCTATTTATTATTTTGAATTCTTTTAATGGCACTCTTGCCATGACACTACATATGATACTTTGGCGTTAGGACTCATTGCCATGCGTTGGATATCAGCCTTTGGGTTTTGCAGCTGCTGTTTTGGGCTTCATTTTCTTCTTGGGTTAACCAATATTTATCTTGCTACAAGTGTTGCTAAGGGGAGAACGTGGCGGGGTTCAATTTAGGATGTGCTTAAATCAGGCAGTTTCTGTAGTTCAACTTCTTCTTTTCTAGTTCGCTGGTTTTGGATAGTATGTCGGGTTTTACTGTTTTATTGTGCTGTGAAACTGTTTAGGGATACACAGACTGTGTATAGCATGGGGAAAAGCTGTTCAGTACAAGCAACCGGTAGAAGCAAACAACTGCTTTCATATCAAGTTAGGGTCCCTTTTCATATTGGAAGTTAATTGATAGGCTGGCTGCTCAACTTCGAGTTGATGGGCTGGCTGCTAATAGTTGTATGTTAGCATAGTTGTCCATGTTTTGTGTGATCTCAAGTTTCATGCAGTTTGGATGGACATCATTCTTAAGATCAAAATGTAGTTGGCGCTGTGGTTCCAGCAGTTGGTAAGAAATCCAAGACACCCGTGCTAAGTTGT
The DNA here is from genome assembly GCA_036936605.1 of Limnanthes douglasii subsp. nivea. NCBI lineage: Eukaryota > Viridiplantae > Streptophyta > Magnoliopsida > Brassicales > Limnanthaceae > Limnanthes > Limnanthes douglasii. The sequence continues at coordinate 38,553,455 of JAUPFV010000002.1, forward strand.
TACTTTCTTCCATCGACGCGACCTGTGCTAAGTTGTTACTTTCTTTCATCGACGTAAAACTGAACATGCCACCTAAGACATGATCTTATACAATACAAGAATATCTTTTTCAATTATTTCCTCTGTACTTTTGTCTGTCAATGTTTCTCCCTTTGTAACTCCTGTCGAGTTTTCTATAATTTGCAATAAAAATTGAAAACTAAATTTTTCGTTGATTTCCCTATCAGTGTTGGTTATTTAGTTTTCTATCCTTCTAATTTTTTCTCATTAAGTCAAATCTTTTTGGATAATATGTATTGCAGGCTTTATGAACTCAATTGCAATGGCTTGACAAACACAAACCATGTACCATCCTTTTCTGTTTACTTTCAGCTTACTCTTGTGGCCTCCCGTTTAATCTGGTTTACCCTCTGGTTTTCTTAATATGTTGCAGACAAGTTAAGGATAAATCTTCGGTAAAAAATGGAAAAGAAATCACTTTTTTAATGTTTATTGAAAGAGCAGTACATAGAATAATATAAAGAAGGATTTTGTCAGATTAATGCTTGATTTCGAAGAACAGAGGTTAGTGGTTGATTTGGCTAAAGTCCGTTTTCATACACTTTTTGGGTATACATCTTTATCTCTAACAAAGTTCGGCCTTGTGATATTTTTTTTCTTTATCTCTTGGTTTGTTTCTGAATCACTGGTTTCTGTTTCTGTTTGCTTTGTAAGTTATAAGATTATATATTGCCATCATTCGGGCGAGGTATTTTGAAGGACTCATCAACTACTGTGGGATGTTAAAATTAGGGAGCCTTTTATTTCAGTTATCTTTTAGTTTTTCTAGTTCGGGCGGGGTAGTTTGAGGAACTCATCAACTTCTATGGGATGTTAAAATCAAAGAGTCTTTTGTTCCAATTATGTTTTAGTTTTTCAAGTGTTATACGGTATCCTTCTGTTTCCTTTGTTATAATCGAACTTTAGGTTGCACTTTTTTGTTGGATCCGTGCAGGTTATTTCAGGGAAGACGGATAATAGTAATTGGTATCTGTGTCTACCTTTTGGAATAAAGTTGGATCTATGTTGGGTTGAATTCTTGTTGTAGGTAAAGGTTAGCAAGTGCCTAAATTTCATTGGCTTTGCAGTATGTTTGTTTGGGTAATTTCTCTCTTTCTAATTCTGCGTATCTCTCTGTCATTTTGTTCTAGCAAGTCACAAATATAAGAGTTTAATTGGCACTTAACGGATCAGGGAGTCTCTTGTTCAATTATCCATCGGCTTTTCTACTGCCATTTTGGGATCATTTTTTTCCTTGTCACTCAGATTGGTCTACTTGTTCTTCGGACAAGGGTTGCTATACTTGTATGGATGAAGATCACGAATGTTTCCACGATTTGAGCTCTCTCTACGAAGTTGGTTTTGGGTATTGTATAATTCTCCATATTCTGTTGTGCGGTGAAGTATTTTAGAGACAATATTTGATGGATCCTTTTTGAACGAGCGACGATCAGTTTATGTTTCTAGATCTAGTTGTTCCTGTGCTTTTTTTGCATATTTTTGTTTCTCTTATGGATTTCATTCCTCGACCAGACAAGGGTTAGCTGCATTTTGGATTAATATAATTATGATGGTCACTATTTTGCTGTGTGTTGTGGTGCATCCCTTTTCGTCTTGTGGTCTAATAGGTGTCTAAGGATATGTTATCGTGGAAGGACAAAGAGGACGGAGGAATAGTAAAAAAGGCTAGTTTCTAGTGGTTGGATTCTTTTGTAGCGAAGTTGGGGTGTGATGTTATTATTTGGTTTTGGAGTCTTGTACGCACCGCTTATGTTTGGAATTTGCTTTTGTAGGAAAATGCGTGTTGATAACGGTATACGGGTTTGCTTGATTTCCAAATTTTGTTATGATCTTATTTTACACAGATGTTCAGAGTTATATTTTCTCTTTATTCTGATAGATGGTCTTCTTCTGCGGTAGGATATGGCGTTGGGAATCTAATTGGCACTTTTCTGGCTGGTCAAAATCAGGCAGTCTCTTGTTTCAAATGATATCTATTTATTATTTTGAATTCTTTTAATGGCACTCTTGCCATGACACTACATATGATACTTTGGCGTTAGGACTCATTGCCATGCGTTGGATATCAGCCTTTGGGTTTTGCAGCTGCTGTTTTGGGCTTCATTTTCTTCTTGGGTTAACCAATATTTATCTTGCTACAAGTGTTGCTAAGGGGAGAACGTGGCGGGGTTCAATTTAGGATGTGCTTAAATCAGGCAGTTTCTGTAGTTCAACTTCTTCTTTTCTAGTTCGCTGGTTTTGGATAGTATGTCGGGTTTTACTGTTTTATTGTGCTGTGAAACTGTTTAGGGATACACAGACTGTGTATAGCATGGGGAAAAGCTGTTCAGTACAAGCAACCGGTAGAAGCAAACAACTGCTTTCATATCAAGTTAGGGTCCCTTTTCATATTGGAAGTTAATTGATAGGCTGGCTGCTCAACTTCGAGTTGATGGGCTGGCTGCTAATAGTTGTATGTTAGCATAGTTGTCCATGTTTTGTGTGATCTCAAGTTTCATGCAGTTTGGATGGACATCATTCTTAAGATCAAAATGTAGTTGGCGCTGTGGTTCCAGCAGTTGGTAAGAAATCCAAGACACCCGTGCTAAGTTGTTACTTTCTTCCATCGACGCGACCTGTGCTAAGTTGTTACTTTCTTTCATCGACGTAAAACTGAACATGCCACCTAAGACATGATCTTATACAATACAAGAATATCTTTTTCAATTATTTCCTCTGTACTTTTGTCTGTCAATGTTTCTCCCTTTGTAACTCCTGTCGAGTTTTCTATAATTTGCAATAAAAATTGAAAACTAAATTTTTCGTTGATTTCCCTATCAGTGTTGGTTATTTAGTTTTCTATCCTTCTAATTTTTTCTCATTAAGTCAAATCTTTTTGGATAATATGTATTGCAGGCTTTATGAACTCAATTGCAATGGCTTGACAAACACAAACCATGTACCATCCTTTTCTGTTTACTTTCAGCTTACTCTTGTGGCCTCCCGTTTAATCTGGTTTACCCTCTGGTTTTCTTAATATGTTGCAGACAAGTTAAGGATAAATCTTCGGTAAAAAATGGAAAAGAAATCACTTTTTTAATGTTTATTGAAAGAGCAGTACATAGAATAATATAAAGAAGGATTTTGTCAGATTAATGCTTGATTTCGAAGAACAGAGGTTAGTGGTTGATTTGGCTAAAGTCCGTTTTCATACACTTTTTGGGTATACATCTTTATCTCTAACAAAGTTCGGCCTTGTGATATTTTTTTTCTTTATCTCTTGGTTTGTTTCTGAATCACTGGTTTCTGTTTCTGTTTGCTTTGTAAGTTATAAGATTATATATTGCCATCATTCGGGCGAGGTATTTTGAAGGACTCATCAACTACTGTGGGATGTTAAAATTAGGGAGCCTTTTATTTCAGTTATCTTTTAGTTTTTCTAGTTCGGGCGGGGTAGTTTGAGGAACTCATCAACTTCTATGGGATGTTAAAATCAAAGAGTCTTTTGTTCCAATTATGTTTTAGTTTTTCAAGTGTTATACGGTATCCTTCTGTTTCCTTTGTTATAATCGAACTTTAGGTTGCACTTTTTTGTTGGATCCGTGCAGGTTATTTCAGGGAAGACGGATAATAGTAATTGGTATCTGTGTCTACCTTTTGGAATAAAGTTGGATCTATGTTGGGTTGAATTCTTGTTGTAGGTAAAGGTTAGCAAGTGCCTAAATTTCATTGGCTTTGCAGTATGTTTGTTTGGGTAATTTCTCTCTTTCTAATTCTGCGTATCTCTCTGTCATTTTGTTCTAGCAAGTCACAAATATAAGAGTTTAATTGGCACTTAACGGATCAGGGAGTCTCTTGTTCAATTATCCATCGGCTTTTCTACTGCCATTTTGGGATCATTTTTTTCCTTGTCACTCAGATTGGTCTACTTGTTCTTCGGACAAGGGTTGCTATACTTGTATGGATGAAGATCACGAATGTTTCCACGATTTGAGCTCTCTCTACGAAGTTGGTTTTGGGTATTGTATAATTCTCCATATTCTGTTGTGCGGTGAAGTATTTTAGAGACAATATTTGATGGATCCTTTTTGAACGAGCGACGATCAGTTTATGTTTCTAGATCTAGTTGTTCCTGTGCTTTTTTTGCATATTTTTGTTTCTCTTATGGATTTCATTCCTCGACCAGACAAGGGTTAGCTGCATTTTGGATTAATATAATTATGATGGTCACTATTTTGCTGTGTGTTGTGGTGCATCCCTTTTCGTCTTGTGGTCTAATAGGTGTCTAAGGATATGTTATCGTGGAAGGACAAAGAGGACGGAGGAATAGTAAAAAAGGCTAGTTTCTAGTGGTTGGATTCTTTTGTAGCGAAGTTGGGGTGTGATGTTATTATTTGGTTTTGGAGTCTTGTACGCACCGCTTATGTTTGGAATTTGCTTTTGTAGGAAAATGCGTGTTGATAACGGTATACGGGTTTGCTTGATTTCCAAATTTTGTTATGATCTTATTTTACACAGATGTTCAGAGTTATATTTTCTCTTTATTCTGATAGATGGTCTTCTTCTGCGGTAGGATATGGCGTTGGGAATCTAATTGGCACTTTTCTGGCTGGTCAAAATCAGGCAGTCTCTTGTTTCAAATGATATCTATTTATTATTTTGAATTCTTTTAATGGCACTCTTGCCATGACACTACATATGATACTTTGGCGTTAGGACTCATTGCCATGCGTTGGATATCAGCCTTTGGGTTTTGCAGCTGCTGTTTTGGGCTTCATTTTCTTCTTGGGTTAACCAATATTTATCTTGCTACAAGTGTTGCTAAGGGGAGAACGTGGCGGGGTTCAATTTAGGATGTGCTTAAATCAGGCAGTTTCTGTAGTTCAACTTCTTCTTTTCTAGTTCGCTGGTTTTGGATAGTATGTCGGGTTTTACTGTTTTATTGTGCTGTGAAACTGTTTAGGGATACACAGACTGTGTATAGCATGGGGAAAAGCTGTTCAGTACAAGCAACCGGTAGAAGCAAACAACTGCTTTCATATCAAGTTAGGGTCCCTTTTCATATTGGAAGTTAATTGATAGGCTGGCTGCTCAACTTCGAGTTGATGGGCTGGCTGCTAATAGTTGTATGTTAGCATAGTTGTCCATGTTTTGTGTGATCTCAAGTTTCATGCAGTTTGGATGGACATCATTCTTAAGATCAAAATGTAGTTGGCGCTGTGGTTCCAGCAGTTGGTAAGAAATCCAAGACACCTGTGCTAAGTTGTTACTTTCTTCCATCGACGCGACCTGTGCTAAGTTGTTACTTTCTTTCATCGACGTAAAACTGAACATGCCACCTAAGACATGATCTTATACAATACAAGAATATCTTTTTCAATTATTTCCTCTGTACTTTTGTCTGTCAATGTTTCTCCCTTTGTAACTCCTGTCGAGTTTTCTATAATTTGCAATAAAAATTGAAAACTAAATTTTTCGTTGATTTCCCTATCAGTGTTGGTTATTTAGTTTTCTATCCTTCTAATTTTTTCTCATTAAGTCAAATCTTTTTGGATAATATGTATTGCAGGCTTTATGAACTCAATTGCAATGGCTTGACAAACACAAACCATGTACCATCCTTTTCTGTTTACTTTCAGCTTACTCTTGTGGCCTCCCGTTTAATCTGGTTTACCCTCTGGTTTTCTTAATATGTTGCAGACAAGTTAAGGATAAATCTTCGGTAAAAAATGGAAAAGAAATCACTTTTTTAATGTTTATTGAAAGAGCAGTACATAGAATAATATAAAGAAGGATTTTGTCAGATTAATGCTTGATTTCGAAGAACAGAGGTTAGTGGTTGATTTGGCTAAAGTCCGTTTTCATACACTTTTTGGGTATACATCTTTATCTCTAACAAAGTTCGGCCTTGTGATATTTTTTTTCTTTATCTCTTGGTTTGTTTCTGAATCACTGGTTTCTGTTTCTGTTTGCTTTGTAAGTTATAAGATTATATATTGCCATCATTCGGGCGAGGTATTTTGAAGGACTCATCAACTACTGTGGGATGTTAAAATTAGGGAGCCTTTTATTTCAGTTATCTTTTAGTTTTTCTAGTTCGGGCGGGGTAGTTTGAGGAACTCATCAACTTCTATGGGATGTTAAAATCAAAGAGTCTTTTGTTCCAATTATGTTTTAGTTTTTCAAGTGTTATACGGTATCCTTCTGTTTCCTTTGTTATAATCGAACTTTAGGTTGCACTTTTTTGTTGGATCCGTGCAGGTTATTTCAGGGAAGACGGATAATAGTAATTGGTATCTGTGTCTACCTTTTGGAATAAAGTTGGATCTATGTTGGGTTGAATTCTTGTTGTAGGTAAAGGTTAGCAAGTGCCTAAATTTCATTGGCTTTGCAGTATGTTTGTTTGGGTAATTTCTCTCTTTCTAATTCTGCGTATCTCTCTGTCATTTTGTTCTAGCAAGTCACAAATATAAGAGTTTAATTGGCACTTAACGGATCAGGGAGTCTCTTGTTCAATTATCCATCGGCTTTTCTACTGCCATTTTGGGATCATTTTTTTCCTTGTCACTCAGATTGGTCTACTTGTTCTTCGGACAAGGGTTGCTATACTTGTATGGATGAAGATCACGAATGTTTCCACGATTTGAGCTCTCTCTACGAAGTTGGTTTTGGGTATTGTATAATTCTCCATATTCTGTTGTGCGGTGAAGTATTTTAGAGACAATATTTGATGGATCCTTTTTGAACGAGCGACGATCAGTTTATGTTTCTAGATCTAGTTGTTCCTGTGCTTTTTTTGCATATTTTTGTTTCTCTTATGGATTTCATTCCTCGACCAGACAAGGGTTAGCTGCATTTTGGATTAATATAATTATGATGGTCACTATTTTGCTGTGTGTTGTGGTGCATCCCTTTTCGTCTTGTGGTCTAATAGGTGTCTAAGGATATGTTATCGTGGAAGGACAAAGAGGACGGAGGAATAGTAAAAAAGGCTAGTTTCTAGTGGTTGGATTCTTTTGTAGCGAAGTTGGGGTGTGATGTTATTATTTGGTTTTGGAGTCTTGTACGCACCGCTTATGTTTGGAATTTGCTTTTGTAGGAAAATGCGTGTTGATAACGGTATACGGGTTTGCTTGATTTCCAAATTTTGTTATGATCTTATTTTACACAGATGTTCAGAGTTATATTTTCTCTTTATTCTGATAGATGGTCTTCTTCTGCGGTAGGATATGGCGTTGGGAATCTAATTGGCACTTTTCTGGCTGGTCAAAATCAGGCAGTCTCTTGTTTCAAATGATATCTATTTATTATTTTGAATTCTTTTAATGGCACTCTTGCCATGACACTACATATGATACTTTGGCGTTAGGACTCATTGCCATGCGTTGGATATCAGCCTTTGGGTTTTGCAGCTGCTGTTTTGGGCTTCATTTTCTTCTTGGGTTAACCAATATTTATCTTGCTACAAGTGTTGCTAAGGGGAGAACGTGGCGGGGTTCAATTTAGGATGTGCTTAAATCAGGCAGTTTCTGTAGTTCAACTTCTTCTTTTCTAGTTCGCTGGTTTTGGATAGTATGTCGGGTTTTACTGTTTTATTGTGCTGTGAAACTGTTTAGGGATACACAGACTGTCTATAGCATGGGGAAAAGCTGTTCAGTACAAGCAACCGGTAGAAGCAAACAACTGCTTTCATATCAAGTTAGGGTCCCTTTTCATATTGGAAGTTAATTGATAGGCTGGCTGCTCAACTTCGAGTTGATGGGCTGGCTGCTTATAGTTGTATGTTAGCATAGTTGTCCATGTTTTGTGTGATCTCAAGTTTCATGCAGTTTGGATGGACATCATTCTTAAGATCAAAATGTAGTTGGCGCTGTGGTTCCAGCAGTTGGTAAGAAATCCAAGACACCTGTGCTAAGTTGTTACTTTCTTCCATCGACGTAAAACTGAACATGACACCTAAGACATGATCTTATACAATACAAGAATATCTTTTTCAATTATTTCCTCTGTACTTTTGTCTGTCAATGTTTCTCCCTTTGTAACTCCTGTTGAGTTTTCTATAATTTGCAATAAAAATTGAAAACTAAATTTTTCGTTGATTTCCCTATCAGTGTTGGTTATTTAGTTTTCTATCCTTCTAATTTTTTCTCATTAAGTCAAATCTTTTTGGATAATATGTATTGCAGGCTTTATGAACTCAATTGCAATGGCCTGACAAACACAAACCATGTACCATCCTTTTCTGTTTACTTTCAGCTTACTCTTGTGGCCTCCCGTTTAATCTGGTTTACCCTCTGGTTTTCTTAATATGTTGCAGACAAGTTAAGGATAAATCTTCGGTAAAAAATGGAAAAGAAATCACTTTTTTAATGTTTATTGAAAGAGCAGTACATAGAATAATATAAAGAAGGATTTTGTCAGATTAATGCTTGATTTCGAAGAACAGAGGTTAGTGGTTGATTTGGCTAAAGTCCGTTTTCATACACTTTTTGGGTATACATCTTTATCTCTAACAAAGTTCGGCCTTGTGATATTTTTTTTCTTTATCTCTTGGTTTGTTTCTGAATCACTGGTTTCTGTTTCTGTTTGCTTTGTAAGTTATAAGATTATATATTGCCATCATTGGGGCGAGGTATTTTGAAGGACTCATCAACTACTGTGGGATGTTAAAATTCGGGAGCCTTTTATTTCAATTATCTTTTAGTTTTTCTAGTTCGGGCGGGGTAGTTTGAGGAACTCATCAACTTCTATGGGATGTTAAAATCAAAGAGTCTTTTGTTCCAATTATGTTTTAGTTTTTCAAGTGTTATACGGTATCCTTCTGTTTCCTTTGTTATAATCGAACTTTAGGTTGCACTTTTTTGTTGGATCCGTGCAGGTTATTTCAGGGAAGACGGATAATAGTAATTGGTATCTGTGTCTACCTTTTGGAATAAAGTTGGATCTATGTTGGGTTGAATTCTTGTTGTAGGTAAAGGTTAGCAAGTGCCTAAATTTCATTGGCTTTGCAGTATGTTTGTTTGGGTAATTTCTCTCTTTCTAATTCTGCGTATCTCTCTGTCATTTTGTTCTAGCAAGTCACAAATATAAGAGTTTAATTGGCACTTAACGGATCAGGGACTCTCTTGTTCATTCCTCGACCAGACAAGGGTTAGCTGCATTTTGGATTAATATAATTATGATGGTCACTATTTTGCTGTGTGTTGTGGTGCATCCCTTTTCGTCTTGTGGTCTAATAGGTGTCTAAGGATATGTTATCGTGGAAGGACAAAGAGGACGGAGGAATAGTAAAAAAGGGTAGTTTCTAGTGGTTGGATTCTTTTGTAGCGAAGTTGGGGTGTGATGTTATTATTTGGTTTTGGAGTCTTGTACGCACCGCTTATGTTTGGAATTTGCTTTTGTAGGAAAATGCGTGTTGATAACGGTATACGGGTTTGCTTGATTTCCAAATTTTGTTATGATCTTATTTTACACAGATGTTCAGAGTTATATTTTCTCTTTATCTTGATAGATGGTCTTCTTCTGCGGTAGGATATGGCGTTGAGAATCTAATTGGCACTTTTCTGGCTGGTCAAAATCAGGCAGTCTCTTGTTTCAAATGATATCTATTTATTATTTTGAATTCTTTTAATAGCACTCTGCTGTTTTGGGCTTCATTTTCTTCTTGGGAAACCAATTATAAGACAAGATTCTTTTTGTTTAGCAGAGAGGAGATGATCATTGCAATTCTTGCATATGAGTGTTTGGTATCAGTTATTGTCAAAGTGGTGGTGGTGGTTGACTGATAATTTATAACCCTTTCTACTGGTTTCGACAACTTCTGTACTGTTAGATATTTGGTTGTTTGTTTCTTCAAATCAGGATGTGGCATGAAGAGTCTAATCCTTAACGAACCAATCTTTAAAGTGGTGGTTTGATGATCTTTTGTCGCGGATGATTCCACAGGCCCATCTTCTTTGCTGTGATGGAAGACCTTTTGAAGCCCACTTTGTTTGGTTGTGAGATTGATTTCTATTTTCTTAAAGTAGATCATCACGCTAGTATACCTTCTCTTCTTTGTTTCAATCAAATGCCCCCATTCATTTAAAACGGCTAGCTTTTTGTACCTGTCTGTCCCTTATAGGCTTGTCTGCCAGCATATTTTAAAATTCTTGATCTACTTATGCAGATTGAGTATGTGTTGACTTTGCGCTTTGGGAACGTTGTATTTGTTAGCTGAGTATCAGAATTGTTAGGACATGGTTCCTTCCTTAACCATTGTGTCTAGACCATCTTTTGTTAGGACATGGTTCGCTTGAAAACTATTTTGGGAGTTTTGTCCCCTCAAAACCAGGGGTCTCTTGATTATGGTAATATTTCTGTTATTTCTAATTTCTAGCCTTATTTTTCTTGTGGCCTTTCCACCATGGATATGGATATTATTTTCTTGTTCGGGCGAGGTAGTTTGAAGAACTCATCAACTTACTGTGGGATGTTAAAATCAGGAGTCTTTTGTTTCAGTTATCTTTTAGATTTTCTTGTTCGGGTGAGATAGTTTGAGGAAATCATAAACTGAAATATTCTGTGGGATGTTAAAATCAGGGAGTCTTCTGTGAGATAGTTTCCGCAAATACATAAACTGCATAGGTTTTGCAGTATGTTTGTTTGGGTAACTTGTCTGTTTCTCATTTCTGTGCATCTCTCTGTCATTTTGTTCTAGCAAGTCTCTATGGATGTATTTTTGTACTAGTTCCTCATTACTTGTTTTAATATTTGCTTGTGGATTTCAAGATTCTGTGTTTCAATGTGCCATCGCTTAGTAGGCGGTTTGTGTAGGGCATGACATTCAGAATCACAACCTTTTCCGGGGTTTTGCTGAATTATAAAATTAGGTTCTGTCTCGTCTCAAAGTTGGATAGTTTTTGCTTTACCTAATGATATGGTGATACTTTGTGTTTTGGGACAGGGTTTGGAGGGGAATTTGTTAGGATCTCCGGTGTCTCAGTCTACTCTCAAATTATATTGGTCTTTATTTGCTTTTATTTGCTTTTTCTTCTATGATCTTTTTATTTTCTTTTGGCTTTACAATTATGTAAGAATACGTTTTGTCTGTACTAGGAAAGGTATTTTGAGAAACACATTGGCATATGCGGGATGTTAAAATCAGGTAGTCATTTCATTTTTTAGAGGCTATTCCCAACTTCTTTCTTGTATGCTGTGCATTCATTCCGCAAATCCTCCATTTTTTTTTTTTTTTTTATGTTTATTGTTTCTGTGGTTTTATTTTGTGGATACAGGCTTGCTTGCTGTCCATCTTAATATCTACTTTAGGTTCTGATTATTTTCTGTGGGGATAGAAGTTTTTATGACCCATATCATAGGAACACAGCGTATAAAAGAGTTGTGGTGTCAAAACATATATCCTTGTTTGTTTTCACTTAAGTTTCTTGATATTACGAATAAATGATTATTCGTTGGGCCGTAAAAGCTGATAAAAAGATTTTGATTTTAGTATGCCTGAGAGGAGACAGATCGAACCACTTCTGCATCTGAACGCGTAGTATCAGCTAATCAGCTACCATTATGGTTTGTCTGTTTTCCCTTGCCTTTACTATCAAATTCTTTATTTGTAGATATCCTAGTAGTTAGTTAATCTTTACCTTTCTAACCATTGTTATCTCTTACAGGACCAGGACCAGGCCCGATTGGACTCTCTCTTGTAGAGACAAGAGCTACCAGAGTTTAATTTCAGTGTATTTTCAAGGGGATGTATCCATTTAAGTATATTAATCTTGATAGTATTATCCAGATGAAAAAAAAAAACAGCCAAGTTACTAATGTCTTCGGACCAGATTTTCTTCTTTACGATGTTTGCATTGTCTAAGTTTACATAGAATAAAGTAAAGGGCTAGGCTAAAATGAGACCTAGTTTCTTTATAGTGAGACCCCATATCCAAAAAAATTCTGCAAATGTGAAATTACCAAATTGCCCCTACATATAAAAACAATAATTTTTCTACCAACTCATTCTCTCTTCTTTTCCTCCTCTCTTTCCTCCCACTTCTCTCTACAAAATTAAAAAAAAAACACAAACTTTAAATTTTGCAAACTCTCACCCAACATTTAATAAACATTAATTATCAAAAGTTAAACCCAATTACTCCGAGCATGGATTTAAGCGACTATAATGACAATTGGAGCTGCAACGCTGATGATTTCCTTTCGGAGGAGGAGGAGTCGCTTACTGATCACATGGAGAGTGTAGCTGAGGTAAAAATTAGTTTTTTTTTAAGCACAGAACAAATATTTGCGTTTTCGTGCCTTCAAATGTACACTTCCACGCAAGAACACGCGTGGAAGATGACAAATCTTGGCATTAAATTGCCAAGATGTTGCCAAATCTTCGCACAAACATGCGAGGATTTGGTACAATCTTGGCAATTTCATGCCAAGATTTTGCCAAATCTTGGCATGAAATTGCTTAGATTTGGCAACATCTTGGCATGAAAATGCCAAGATTTTACCAAATCCTCGCATGATTCTGCGAAGATTTGGCATAATCTTGACATTTTCATGCCAAGATTTTACCAAATCTATGCATTTTAATGCGAATATTGGGTTTGTCTTGGTTTTACATGCCTTTTTGGTTGAATATTGGGTTGGTCTTGGTTTTACATGCCTTTTTGGTTGAATATGAGGTTTGTCTTTATTATTTGACTTGTAAATACATGTTTGTGTTTGTGTAGGAAGCGGCCGAAACACCATGTCACATGGCGCTTGTCTTAGAGACATTCAAACAGTTCATTCTCTAAATATCTTCGATTGTCCATATTCGATCAGATGTAGTCTTCAGTAGTATTCTCACGTTACTTTAGTCTGCACCCAATAAAAAACATAATTAAATTTACAAAATCAAATAAATTAATGTAAAAAAAATAACCTATTTCGACATTAAAGTATAATTGTATAAATAAAAAAATATATTATTATCTCTTACTCTGAACTTTTTATTGAAATTTAAAATTATGTTTAAAAATACTAAACGCAAAAATTTGAATTTGACACGTAAATTTCCAAAACACAATTATGTCTTAAAAATCCGGTTATCTCTTATAAAAAATATGTAAACATAAGATCACGGTCAAACAAAAAACTTGTTAAAACACAAAAATTTAAAAACATTTATTAAATCCAAAAAATAATTATAAATTTATAAAATATCAGTTTTAAATTTTAACGATCGTCATAAAACCGACTTGTTTTTTTTGTATTGTATTCGTATGGATTTTAAATTTTGTGGAATTATCGATTTTTAAACATTATTTTTATATTTTTGTTTGTATGATATTAGGTTAGATACAATTTGAAAATTATATTTTTTTATACAAATTTTGAGAATATCTTTATTAATTTTTGATTAAGAATCAACGGACTTGTGGTTTACATAATAATATTTATGTGAGTGTATTAGCTACTCCAGTTTCTATGGAGCAGTAAACTTGTAATTGATTTTCATATATAAATAAAAATACCGTCCAAATCAGCTAATAAAAAAAAAGAAAAAAAAGGCATGTATGGTATTTCCACGCACGAACATGCGTGGAAATACCTGTTCGACAGATTCCAATGCTTCTACCTCAGATCTGCCCGAAATCAACCCTAAAACTCTAACCCAACACCCTAAACGGTCCTAATCTCCTAACTAACAATATACATGCCCTTAAAATCATACAAATCAACACCAAATACATAAAAATCCAATTTTTCTACCCGAATGCAAAACACTAAATATCTCTAGAAATAACAATGGAAAATGGAAAAAAAAACACCATGAAGTATAGAATCCATATCTTAACAGCTTCATGGAGTTGGATTTCAAAAAAAATCGACGGAAAAAATATGGGTTTTTGGAGGTAGAGAGAGTTAGGGTTTCGGGGGAGAAGAAAGAGAAGGAAATCTGATTTTTAGCTATTTATATGGATGGCATTTTTGTAATTAATGGGGGTCTCACTATAACCAACCCGGATCTCACTATAACCGGGTCTCACTATAAAGAAAACGGGTCTCATTTTAGCCTAACCCTAAAGTAAATTGTGTATAAATAAATTTATGAGTTCTAATTTTATTATTATACTTTGTTTTATTTTTGAAGTGTCGGATGGTCCACGTGTGATAGATGGTAACATGGTTCTAATAATATGGATGGATTTGTTGGCAAAACTAGAACCAATATTTTATGAGGTGCTATATTGTTATGTGTCTTATAATTTTTATTTCAAAAAGATGAATTAAATGGTGATGACTTTTTTTTTATAAATTATTGTCTATAAAAATCTAACCTTCCATAATCTTTTATGAGATTATTTCAAAGCTTATAAAAAGTTAAGAGCATAATATTTATATTTGATTCCATAAGTATTTATATGTTGAATTAATCTGATTTATCTAGTAATTATAATATTTTATCCTTCTAGTCATTGTGAATTGTGAGTTTACATATTAAGTTAATGTCATACGAAACAATACTAGATACCAGTTTTGTTAAGTTCCATTCATTTGAAAATGATACTTTAACCTTTTCTTTTACATAACCTTTTCTTTTACATAGCAATCATTTAACAAATATTAGAATTGAAACAATAAACACAGAAGAGTTGGTTTTATTACTTGAAGAATGAAATACAAAGTTCATATGATTCAAACTTCTCTTAGTAATTTGAGACTTTTAGACTTCCTAATATAATCCCCACTACTTGATTAAGTTATTTAATAGTTGAGAATTGATTTTGAGCTGTCTGCTTCTTTGCGGGTCTTTAGTCTGTCTGCAGGACCTTTATAGGTCCTTAGTCTGTCCGCTTCTTGTAACTTGGATGAAAGAGTGCACTAATTTTGAGACACCCCTTTAGTGCATTTTTTCGATCAATTAGACTGAAAGCTCCTCTGAACTCTTCGAACTTCAATTTTGGAAGAGGCTGAAACAATTTTGAGCAGACAGGTATTCTTAGGCCGTAGTAACACACAATATTTATATAGGCTACAACAACTTTCCATCTAGCTCCAATAGTAAATCTTGATAGAACAAGTTGAAGATTGCTAACGACCATACATAGAGATGTCAATTGTGTTAACTCTCTAACTAAATGTTTGGTCGAGAACAACCCTGGGTACACATCTTTATAATAAATAAGAACCATCGAAACAGAAGTCCAATAAATGTCGATGATATAACCGACACTATTAAAGAAAATTTCGCCATTCTTGGATGTCGTGTGCCTCGCTCGTTTGATATTCGAACACTGACAGATGCATTTGTTCCAATAGCAATATGGGCAGTCCAACTCATTATGTTCATGCATATAGAGAGAGCTGCAACATAAACTTCTGCATGCTCTAGATTTCCAGCAAACAGTATCAATGCTGTGAAATACCATACTTCAAAGTAGAACATGATAGCATGAGACAACTTGGGCGTCACCCCTGATCCTGACCTTGGCCCACGTATAGAAGCATTACCTTTTGGGTTTAAATTATCACTAGCAGAATTAAACTCATTACGGGAGGTTACCTTGTTTACAGCTCTGAGATTCACTCTTTGTTTTTCAAAACCAAAAAGTCGATCTTTTCTCTCACCAGGATGAGCGTTGTGGTCCATTTCAACTCGAGGAACAGAGGAACGCACAGTTAGGCCTGTCTGTTGTAAGATGCTATCTGATTTCCCTAATCAAACAGATCCACCAGCACCACCAAGCCTGAACCCATTAGAATCGTTATTTAACTTTGAGCGACCATTTATGTTTGAAGGCATTGGAATTAGAATTGTTGTTGGAGCAGTGCACTTAAGCATAATTCATAACACGAAAAAAGGTCTCTATCTCCCTCCAAAATGCGCTAAAAAAACACGACCGAAATTGATAACAGCAGTTACAACAGCTAATAGCTCCTCATGTCCGTCATCTGAACCAACATGAAAACCAACTTGTGCACTCGCTGCTGCTGTATGCTTATGTCGTTTATATGCCTTGCGGCCAGAAAGTTTCCTAGTGGGAGAACGACCTCTTTGTTTTCGGTCTTTTCAAAACCAAGTCTGGCACTTCAGAGTTGTTTTGCTGTTCCAATATTGCTAAGCTTTTCGGCTATCGGCATTATAGACCTTGACGAAGCAAAATTACGACTTGTCCTCTCTTGCCGCCGCACTCTATCTCCAACCTCTTCTCTAGCCCCCAACTTATTCTTTCTTGATGGTACACCGACAGTGGGCCCCTTTTGGATATGTACATTTACTCATGCACCTCATCAGACTTTTTTCCCTTATATTTAGATTTAATCTCAGCAGTCCCTGACTCTTCACTTTCAGATAATGCCGCCAATGACATATTGTCACTTTTTAGTTTTACTTGTTGAGGAGAATTCCTTGGTGTTCGTTTACGAAATTCTAATCCAGTTTCGATACCAGCAACATCAGAAGAAGTAGTATCCACAAAAAGACTTATTAGAACTCAATAGAACAAATTTTGTTCTCCTTGCAATACGTGAGATCTTCTAGTGGTCTTTGACCTGCCCAGTGAGAAACAATTGGGGATGAGGATCGATTTATTGTTCTACACTTGCGGCTACTAACTCCCGTAGCAGTGGGTGACTTGTTTGTACAATTAGAAATCTCTCAGTCACTAGGAGCGATAGTACCGCGGACAACAGAGGCACCAAGGACAACTAGTTGATTAATAACCGAAGTTATGTTGTCCGGTTCAATAACCACCTCAAACGAGAAACAACTTTCCCACTGTCTCTCATTGCTATCTTCAGCATCATATGCAACATTTGCATCTGATTTAACGATTTTTGAATAATAGTTTGGCTTAATGTGGCCTGATTTTCCACACTTCTTGCAAATAAGCTTTGCACAACAATCCGATTTCATGTGTCCAGTCCTTCCACATCTAAAACATGTCAGTTTAGAGTGGTTTTTTACTCCCCCTCAATCCTTATCTGTTCACCACCATTTTGAAAATGACTTTGTGTGTTTTTCCACCTTGACTTGTCTTTAGTAAACAATGTATCTTCAACATCAGCAGAATACTTACCATGAATTTGTTTAACCAATGTTTCATGGTTGGAGAGTAGGTTCTCTAACTCTATAATTGATGGTTGGTTAACCCATCCTTGTATTGATGATATAAAAAATATAAAATCAGATCGTAATCCACGAATCAAATAACATCTTAGACTTGCATCATTAATAGGTTCATCACTATCCAATCGTGAAATTTCCAAACATACATTCTTAACCTTAAGAAAGTAATCAGAGAATGAAATATTACATTGTGTTAACGGAGCAAGCTCATTCTCAAGGTATTGATGCCGCATAATATTTCTCTGGGTAAATAACCTGTCAAGAGTATCCCATATATCTTTTGGAGAATCCAATGCAAAAACATGATCAATAAATTCCTTACCGATCGAAGTTCTCAACGCGAAGAAAGCCTTTCCGCACCTTACTTTCCATTTCCTCCTTAACTCAACGTTTTCTGGAGTATCATTAGGAAGTATCTCGGTACCGGAAACAAGATCTTATAAATCTTGTCCTTGAAGGAAAGCCTCCATACACAATCGCCAATATTGGTAATTGGTTCCAACAAGCTTCTCTGTAGACATAGGATAAAGCTGAATTACTTCCATTCATATTGATTTAAAAGTAATAACACTTGACAGGATTTCTCTGGGTAATAAAATCAAACACTAGATATGCAGAGACCTCGCTCTGATACCATGAAACAAATTGTACAGACACAAGAACTAAATCAATAAACACACAAGAGTGGATTTTATTACTTGAAGAATGAAACACAAAAGGTTCAGTACTTATAGAAAATATGATTCAAACATCTCTTAGTAATTTAAAGCCTTTCATACTTCCTAATATAACTCTTCACCAAGTCATTTAACAGTTGGGAATTGATTTGAAGCTGTCTGCTTCTTTGTGGGTCCTTTGCGGGTCCTTAGTCTGTCTGCAGGTCCTTTGCGGGTCCTTAGTCTATCTTCTTCTTGTAACTTGGATTCAAGAGTGCACTAATTTTGACATGTCATTACTATCAAATTCGTTATTTGTAGATATCCTAGTAGTTAGTTCATTTTTACCTTTCTAACCATTGTTATCTCTTACAAGACCGGCCCACGCCCATGCCCCATTGGACTCTCCATTGTAGATACAAGAGCTATCAGAGTTTAATTTCAGTCTATTTTCAAGAGGATGTATCCCTTTAAGTATGTTAACCTTGTTAGTATTATCCAGATGAAAAAAAACAGCCAAGTTTACTAATGTCTTCAGACCAGATTTTCTTCTTTATGATGTTTGCATTATCTAATTTACATAGAATAAAGTAAATTGTGTATAAATAAATTTATGAGTTATAATTTGGTTATCATATTTTTCTCTATTTCTGAAGTGCCAGATGGTCCACATGTGAGAGATAGTAACATGGTTCTAATATGGATTGATTTGTTGGCAAAACTAGAACCAACATTTAATGAGATGCTGTATTGTCATGTATCTTCTAATTGTTATTTCAAAAAGATCAGTTAAATGGTGATTGTCTAAGATATATAACATTTAACAAATGTATGATTAACATATTCTATATTATGGCAATATTGAATTTCATTTTTTATAAATTATTTGTCTACAAAAATCCAACCTTCCATAATCTTTCATGAAATTATTCCAAATATTATAAAAAGGTTAGGAGCATAATTTTTATATCTTAGTTGATTCCATAAGTATTTACATGTTGAATTAATCTGATTTATCTAGTGACTATAATATTTTATCCTCATAGTCATTGTGTATTGTGAGTTTAAGTATTAAGTTAATGTCATATGAAACAATACTAGATACGATTGTTTGTTAAGTTCCATTCATTTGACCATGACTCTTTAACCCTTTCTTTTTATATAACAATCATTGTTATTATCATTTGAGATTATAATTTATGGTTGGTTCCAAACCATTTATCTAGCCAAAATTCTATATTACTGTTACCAAAAATGCCCCTTAGTATTCCAAGTAAGCTGCCATGTCCGCTGCCATGTCACATTTACCATTTACCTTCAAATTTTACCATTTATCTAAAAAACTTACAATTTACCCACTAACTTAATAAACGGACCGGGTCGAATCCTAATTTTATTAACCCAACCCAAAACCTAATATAACCTAGCCCAGCCCACTACAATATAACCCAACCGACCCGTGTACACTAATCCGACCACAATTTACCCAAATCAGACCCAAATTTACACAAATCCTACAGTATCAATATCAGTCCTCTTCTTTCACCAAAAACCATGGATTAAGCAATTGGGGCTATTTGAAATTTTAAATTCCTATTCCAGAAATCAGCTGAACTTTGCTATTCTTTCTCAAGGTTTCAGAGATTTGGTTGGGGTTTTGAAAATTTGATACTTGATAGTTGTTTACGCGCCGCTTCTTTCTACAAAAGAGAGCAAAAACATGAGTGAGCCTTCAACCACCGAAATCGATCGGTCCATCTTTGAAAACGAAGAGATTAACCACAACTTCAATTAGCGCGATTTACCGTACATTTTTCTCGACGAAAACGGTTTCCCATCACAGGAATTTCTCGAAGAAGACATTAATTAATGTTATCTAGAAGAAGAAAAATAAGTACGAGAATCAATTAACACCATCACCAAACCTAGATTACAGGAATTCAAAGAAAAACCCAGTTTTGCGCCTAAATTTTACAGTGCTGGGTCAGCAAGATTTAACGGGTCAGCATTCTTATAGTCATATAACTCAGAAGAGTTTTCCACGCAGCTATAAAAAAGACTCTGAAATATGAAAGACGTAGAAAAACCGAGAGTTGTACTGGGGAGGAGAAGACCAATTGAATCAATATTGAGACCAATATGGTTTCTCATCGGTCATCAGGCGCTTGTTGTAACCTTTAATGGTTTATGTCGGTCTGCGCTGGTTCCCTTGCTTGGCTTAGCTACTCAGTTAAGTTATCTCTCTTGAAGCTTATAATTGGCTGGTGCGTTATAATCATTTCGTTTTGGGTGCAAAATACAATTATGTGACGTCGAACTATGATAATCCTTTCTACGTATAAGTAGCATAAGTTTCTTGTAATTTGTCCAAAATTAGAATGTCAAATCCAGTTCTTTTGATATTTAATGCGCCTTTTTATTTATTTATTTAGTGATTTTATTTTTATTATGTTATATTTAGTTGTCACATAGAATCAGTCGTATTGTTGTATTTTTTTCTTATCTTTTTGTCTTTTGATGTGTTTTCCAAAAATAATATATATAAAACTAAGAATAACAAGAATAATGACATAATAAATAATAGAGCCATGCTAGAAATTAGTCATATTTTGATAGATCTCTCACCCTACCTGCTTATTTTTTCAAACTCAAAGTTGAAATTCTCAAATTATCCTTCTCCCTATAGATAATTACACTCATGCCATTTACTCTCAAAATCAACCTAAAACCTAAAATCCATCCATTGTTACCCTAAATCCACAAGCTTTCCATCAATATTTACTACCTTAACCCCATTAAACCCAAAAAGTTACTTTTTTTTACCCAAACCCATAAAATCCACCATAAACAACCTAAAATCGGAGTATCCATGGACAATGATGAAATAAGCGTCTCTTTGGAAGACTACTAGACAAGGAGAAAGCTTACCCCATAGAGGTCAAAAGCTAAACTCTGATTTTCGATTTTTGGCTTCGACGCACGAACATCGTGCGATGAACATCATCTTTGTCGCACGAACTTGCGAAAATAATGCCTTAGCCGTCGCACGTGACAATAAAGCCTTAGGCGTCGCATGCGATAACTGAAGAGACATGTCTCATGCGACGTCACTGCTAGAAAAAAACTTATAGATTCCAATGTTATATTCTGTAGGAGGAACTTGCCCAACCTCTATTTATGGATGCCGACTATTGTAGAATATTGAAAACGGATAGGTTATTTACTAAATACGAATTTGATGTTTTTGTGGACATTAAATCGAAGAAGATTAAGTTTGTCACGATTACAAAGCTCTACAATAGCGGGAAATCGGAAAGGACTCATAGGTTAGAGTATGTTTGCGAGTGGTACGGTGTATTCGTATCAAAAGCAAAGCTGGAAACATTAAGAAAGCGAAAGACATCGACGAAGAAATGTAATTGTCCGTTTGCATAAAAAGGTCATTTGATCGACGTACTAGCCATGAATTGGCGTTTGGAGGTGATAAACGGTACACATAATCATGAACCCTACGTTCACCTAGACGGTTATTCCCGCGCCTGTAGGCTAAAACGGGATGAAGAGGAACTAGTTTGTAGTTTGTCTCACCTCGATTCGCGTCCTAGGGAGATATATAGCGGTTTGAAGTACCAATATCCCAAAAACATTTCGAACATGCGTGTAATCTAAAATTGCCGCAAAAAATATCGGGATGTTGAGCATGTGGGACAAACACAAATGCAATATTTGTTGACAAAATTAAAGGAAAATGGATACTCCACGTGAGAGCGTTTGAAAGATGATTCGAAGGTGATCACTGATTTTTTTCACACATCCTACTAGCATAAAATTATTACGTACATTCCCTGATGTGCTATTCATGGATTATACGTACAAGACGACTAGGTATAAGATGCCTTTATTAGAGATTGTTGGTATAACTTCGACTTCTATTACATTTACCGTTGCGTACGTGTTTTTGAGCGGAGAGAAGATTGGAAATTATGTATGGGCTTTTGAAACTCTTCGTGGTTTGATGATGGATAGCGTGTGTGCAATTCTGAGCGTTATTATTACCGATCGAGAGTTAGCTCTCATGCGAGCAATCGATGATATTTTTCCAGGAACACACCACTTGTTATGCACATGGCATATTAGTAAGAACATTATTGGGACGGTACGAAAGATATTGCACGATGATGTGGTTGTGAAACAATTTGAGTTTTACGGCTATGTTGCGGGGGCGAACATGATTGAGAGTTACAAAAAGAATCTAGCTACATTGGAGGAGATGTTCGCCTCTCAACCCAAGTGTTTTGCGTACGTTATGGACGCGTAGATAACGAAATATGGTGACAAGTTTCTTGCGTATCAAACAAAGAAACTTATGCATTATGCCCAAACAACTACAAATAGGTTTGTCCTTTTATCCAATTTTTTTGTTTAGCCATTATATCTTTTTTCAAATAAGTTCATCATTTTTGTACTTGTATCATGTAGAGCGGAGGGTGCTCACTCGTCCATAAAAATACCTTGGGACGAATCATTGCAACTTTGAGCTATTTTAGGCAAAAGTT
The DNA here is from genome assembly GCA_036936605.1 of Limnanthes douglasii subsp. nivea. Taxonomy (NCBI): domain Eukaryota; kingdom Viridiplantae; phylum Streptophyta; class Magnoliopsida; order Brassicales; family Limnanthaceae; genus Limnanthes; species Limnanthes douglasii. Next base: position 38,575,816 of record JAUPFV010000002.1, read on the forward strand.
CACAACTTATTAACAAAGCAACATGCAGGGATCGTCGAATCATTCGAACAAAGTAAGCTTAAAACAATTCTCGGTTTGATGGTGTTTTGACCCAAAATCTTAAAGGTCATGTGTCACATGTGGGTCTAAAGATATTGATGTTTGCTATTGTACGTGCTAGAAATATAAGAGTAGATCGGGTAGCATGTGGAAGATGTTTCCTTAGGAAAACACATGGTTTACCTTGTGCATGTGAAATTTCATTTATATCTAGAGATGGTGGGTGCATCCCTTTAGAAGATGTTGATGTCCTTTGGAAAATATTAGATATTGTTCATAGAGATCATAGTTCTTGTAAGGAAGATTTGCAAAAAAAACTTTCCATAATTGACAACTCCATTCGTAGTTTCCGCCCCGACCAACAAAATCACATTATCAATCAGGTAATGAAAATTTTGAGGCCCGAGACAAGTCATATTCAAGATCCTAAAGAAGTGGTTAGAGCTAAGGGTAGGCCAAAGGAAGGAGTTGATAAATCGACTAAATAAAATCCTAGTTCGTGGGAATATCCCATTAAAAAAGCGCTAGTGCTAGTACATCGGCTAACTCGATAGGTAGTACACTCGTTAACACGTTAGAGAGCACGGCCGTATCTAACATGGTTCCCGTCATACCACCCAAACCTCAATTAGCAAAAACGAAAGTTGGAGGGCCTAAGAAAATTGTTAAGGATGGGAAGTTGACATTATATCCGGATTGCATCCCGTCATTTCTACACACTTACATTATTAAGTTACTTGATGTTCTTCCGGATGGACGGACAGTGCGGATATCGTTCCGTAGCGCATTCAATATACAATAACAAAGATAGATGGGAGGATGTTAGACGCGAGTTGTTGAAGGAGTTATGAGACAACCGTGCATCTTGGTTGGATGTATATGGTTCACCGAAGGTGTTTTCCGATTTGGTACATAGGTTAGATTACTTCAAGCCCAACCCTAGAAGTCATTATTGGATGATATTTCCGGACATTGGACTAGTCATTGCGACAAAGTATCAATGCATGGTATACTATGTATCGCAAGTAGCGTCGTTAACGTATTTACCAATCTGTGGACGCCCACCCATCAACAATTCAACGATCATAGAAGTTGGGATTTCTTTCGTACATGGATGTCACTTTGTTAATGTAAGTATATCATCTTTTTTCCCAATTTTTTACGCTACCATTACAAGATGCATTAATTTCTTCTTTTTTCTACTCCACCCGATGGACCATTGCCTCCATTATACCCTTGCTGGGGTGCTTATGCAACCGAAGAAGCGAGTCAATGGGCGCATCCGTACTACTATCGGTTCAACAAATTTACACAAATAACGCCAGCTAGGAAAATCAACTTGAACAAAAAACCACATGTAACCGATTTGACAAGAGACGACATTTGAAATGATTTTGTACAACATTTTAAGTTATTTTGACTAATATTTTATGTAATTTTCTAATATAGTTGATGTAATTTTGTAATATAGTTGATGTAATTTTGTATGATGTTAGTTTTTTGTTCAATTACTAACCTTTGCGAGTAGTATTTTTGAATTTAACGCGTCGCGTGCAATAACATATTACACACAGTGCACGCGACACTAGGTTGAACCCATCTCATGCGACGCAAAGCCAAAAATTTGGATATGTTTTTCAAAAAGAGAGTTTGCGTCGCACGGCCTAAATGCAACGTGCTTTGGCACTGATCGCGTGAGATGGTAAGCCAAAAATTTGGCTCTATTTTTCAACCAGATAGCTTGCGTCGCACGACCTAAACACGACTTCGTTTGGATGTGGTCGCCTGCGATGCAAGGCAAAAAATTTGGCTCTACTTTTCAAACAGAGAGTTTGCGTCGCACGGTCTAAATGCGACGTGCTTTAGATGTGGTCGCGTGCGATGCAAGGAAAAATGTTTTGGGTAATGGTCTAACCTACTAATTTTTAAATGAAACTACATTATTGGTAATGGTTAAATAACGTAGTTTGAAGAATCTAAAGGAAATATATAAAAACTAAAAAACAAGTTAAAACCTTAACTTAAAAAAACATAGCAAAATAATTAAACCACAACACGGAAACAACCAAAATGCTCAATCGTCGAAGTTGTATCCCAAATTGTCATTAGAATCAATCCGCTCCTCCTTTTCCGTAATCCTATCCTGAAGATACGCTACCATATCAATAGTGATGTAGTCTACCACCGTCATGTTCCAGACGGCGTCCGCTTCTTGCTTAATTTTATATGGCAAAAACAACAAACGATCCATCGGTTTGCAAAAAAGATACCTCTGCTTGGTTTGTTCACGGTTGCGCACAACTAGACCTCCCGTTCCTAAACGTCCGTAGTTGTAGTACAACTTACACATGACTCGCTTAAAAAATGCATCACTAGTATCTTCCACCATTTCTCAGCGGGCAAGCTTCACCGCCTCAAGCAAATGGTAGTCTTCATGAGGCATAAACTCAATTTGTTAAACTGTTTATGTTTGATGAGTGTTTATGAATGTTTGATGGTTCTCATGTTAATGCTGTTTTTAATCTATTTTTATATGGGCTTTTAGGGCAAGAGTTTTTAATAAAGTAGAGTCTAGTTTGGCAGAAGTTTAGGGCGGGAGTTTTTTTGTTTATGAGAATAGGTGGGAGTTATTATGTTGGCGGGAGTTTTTTTGTTCATGAGAATTTTCGGGAGTTATTATGTTGATGGGAGTTTTTCTGGTAATGCTTTTGGTGGGAGTTTTTTAGTTAATATTTGTCTGTCCCTATCCTTATCTTTCGTCCTTCTCACTTTACATGTGTCACATTTTCATTCGTCTAACTGGATTACGTTGTCTGAAAATGAAATTTTCTATAAATAGATGTTGTATCCACATTAAATGGTAAACTAGTTGATAAATTAAGCAAAAATGTGTCCATGGACTGAGTTGGAAGATCAATATCTGATGAAAGCATCAATCAAAGTTGGTAACACGAACCAGGAAGAGGGGCGTAAACCATACTAGGAGGCATTGCTATGCCAGATGTATTTTCTATATGGCAGGGATAATGTCCAGCCGCCTAGAATTTCTAGGCGTGTAGATGAGGTGAAAGCTATGTGGTCAGTCCTAGTCAGATTCCGTTTATATCCAGTTTCTGGCCTCAACGAATTGGAATGTCGTGTTGTGTGTAACCGATTCAACTGCCAAGTCACGGGTTCTCTAACAGAGGAGCAGTTGGATCATGTTCGTTCTGACATTATTGACATCCAGGTAGAGGAAATGCGTGACTACCGGGCTGCAAAATAAGAAAAGAAGTTAATGAAATGGAATTTGTCCAATAGATAAATTATGATTTGATTTTGTGTTTGAGTTTGTGTTTTAGTTTATGTTTGAGTGTGTATTTCAGTTTATGCTCGAGTGTGTGTTTCAGTTTATGTTGGAGTGTGTTTTCAGTTTATATATGAGTGCGTGTTTCAGTTTATGTTGGAGTTTGTGTTTTAGTTTAGACTTAAATTTTAAACAATTTTATATTATGAGCTACTAACTATGTTTTTACATACGTTTATTAACTAGGTTGTTCAAATAAAATTGAGAATAAGGTGTAAAAACAAAGAAAGAAATACAATAAATAAAAGTTGTCATAAACTTATCCGGATATAAATCTAATGATAATGTAAAAAAGTCTAACATATGAAATCACGAGCTAATAAACAAAACCTTGCTGCGATCCTAATCAATGACGTCTGTACCACTCGGCAATCCTGTACATGTGAAGGACGGCCTGTACCAGATCTTCGTACTCCAGTGTCAGTATGGATGAAGCATACTGTGCGATCTGGTCGTATCCTGCATAGTAAACACCACCCTGTGGTTGCAACTGAGGACCTCATGCTGGACCAGATCTACTAACGATATACCATAGCTTTTTCTTCACCCAAACGTAGTACATCGCGTCGCTACTCTCTCCACTACCATAGTACGCCGGTCCAGCTGGAGTGTAACGATGGTACTCTGAATCCCTCCACAAGTGAGCGTCCAAAACGTATCTGCTAGCAGTCTTCGTCCCTACTTTTTTGGATGCAAGAGGGCGTATATCTTTCAGAATCAGCTGCACGAAACCCATCCATCGAGTGACACGATCGGGGTAGTATGACACAATGATGTCGAACGCCTTAAGCGTCAACTCAACCCAACTAACGCTCTCGAACAGATGATAGTCCCGTACGTGTAGGGAATGAAAATGACCTATAAATAAATAAATTAACAAGTTAGACATTTATATTAGTAAAAATACGTAACATTAAAATGAACAAATATTACTTACATCTGACTCCGTGCACGTCGAGAGTGCATGTCTCAACTCCCTGCGCACATCCTGCGAAACACCGATCTTCTGCGGCGCATGTCGGCACATACGGGGCATAGATAGCTGAAAATCGCTAAACAGTGAAGCCCGAAACTGAATGAAGTGGGCAAATATCCACGCCTCGAGCATCCCTATGAACCTGCAAATCCTCCCGTACCATGCAGAGATCCCTGACTAATGGAGTTGTACAACTGTGCTAATACCAACTGACCCAAATTGAACCTATTCATACCCTGGTATTGGTTCACGAACTGGAAAAAATCAAGTTTGATTTTCGGTCGATTCTTGAGTGTTTGAGAGGTTTTTAGAAAGAGAGAAAAATAGAAGAAAAAAATAGTGAGAGATTTATCAAAGCTTTTAATACCTAAATTTTAGGAAAAAAAAAATTGTCCAAAATTAGATGAGACATATATCAAACAATGTAAGATCTGGTTAACATCTATCAAAACATGTCTAATTTATAGCCGACATTAAATAATAACATTATAATATTATAAATTCATCGTAATACAATATTAAAAAATAATAAAAACAAATCTATAAAATTAACATTTCATCTATTTTTTAAATACATTTAAAAACACTAATTAGATTAAAAGAAAAAATTGAATCATCTTCCATATATGTTGGAAGAAAAATCCAACATAAATTAGTGTTAGACTGGGATTTGTCGAAACAACAAAAATTTGCGGTCATATGTAGATTTGTTTTGTTAAAAAAACTCAAAAACTTTTATATGTTATTATTAAAATTAAAAAAATACATATTCGGTCAATTATTCTAGTAGTATATAATTTTTATACTGTATATCCCATAATTTTGAATTTTTTACCTAGGAATCTGTTTATTTATTTAATTTCAGACTTTTCTTTCTCGAAGTTTCTAAAAGTTTATCACCGCTATCAACCTGCTAACAAACTGGCAACTAAAACCGCGTTAAAGATATGTCCTCATCCAAGCCGTTGAATAATCTCTTGTAATCCTGACCGTGCACGTTGGCGGTGCCCATGTATTATATATAAGATACACCCTGGGTGCCTGGTTCAAGGATTGTCTTGGGTTCTTCGATTTAGCAACGCTCTCTTAGTTTGTACATATCTTTATGGATCTGCTATGTCTCTCCTTGATTTGGTTCGCGCTTGATACTATTTTCTCTAGGTTTATGAATGAAGGTTTGCAATCCTTAATCCCAGATTAGTTTGATATCATCTTTATGGTTCTTTGCGATCCTGAATCCTCAGATTAGGTTGATATTATCTTTATGGCTCTCCTAGAGATCTCTTTGCTTCGATTGCATGATCGATTGATACATATGGCGATACTGAGTTTATTCCATTTTCGTCTGAATCTGTACCAATTATACACCCTGATTGTCGTAGTTGATTACTACCTTGCGATGGTTTTATGTACACGAGGATGATGATTGCTTTTTTTACTGGGTATCTCAGTCTGGTTTCTGTTCATGTTTGCGTTTTCAGTTGGCTCAAAGCATATGGTCTTAGTTTCTTCCACCTTCTTGATTGACACAGGGCTCGTGGTGAGGCTGGTCAACATGTATTGGCACATTCAGGATTATCTTTGTTACTTTTTCTTGGGTTTTTTCATCCAGTTATATTTTGAGGACTTCCATGATTTACTTGCTATATTGTCCATCATTTGGGTTCTAGATAGTCTAATATTTGTCTGGTATCTTTTGGGTTCAGATTATTTTCTTTTGGGATAGAAGCTGTTAAAAGACCTAACACAAAGCCCGCCAGGGAAGTACTGCATAGTTGAATCATTTCTTATCTATTATTGATACTGGCTTAGTGTCTAAACGTATGATTCTTTGGTCGTCCCCAAAGCCAATTACAACAGTTATTCTTTTGTTTAGCGGAGAGGAGCCTGAACATTAGCACCTCATGCATCTGACTGTATATTTCCACTTTGGTCATAGTGGTGATCGACTGATAAATCCATAACCCCTTCTTCTTTTTCATCAACTTTGGTGCTTTATAGAAATTCATTGTTTGTTTCTTCCCATCAGGACGTGGGATTCGTGAATTTAATCCTCACCGTACTAATCTTTAAAGTGGTGGTCCATCTTCTTTTCTGGGATGCTTTGGAAACAACACATTGTTTGGTCTGGTTGGGAGATTTATACTTTCTTTAAATGGGTGGTCAAACTGGTATCACTTTCTACTTATTTAAATCATTTTCCTCTTTCCTCCTCCGTTAGTCCAATTTAACTAGCTTTGTGTACCTGTCTGATCCTTGTAGTTCAGAATAAGTCAGCAGCCATTTGCAGTTTGGGAATGTACGGAGCTTGCAGATCGAGAGTGTTGTATGTGTTAGCTAAATTCAGAAGAGTTAACTTATTTGCTTTATCAAATACTACCTGTTATTTAAGTTGTTCCTTTAACATGATACTCTTTGTGTTAGGGCAGGTTCAGCTGAAAATCTGTGTTGGGCAGGTTCAGCTAAAAATCTGTGTTAGGGCAGGTTCAGATGAATTTCTATTTGGGAGTTTCAGCCTGTCTAAATCAGGGAGTCTCTTGTTTGGTGGAATCATTTAGGCAATCATCATTTTACCCTTGGTCGTCATATTTAAAGACCCAGTGTCATCTGTCATGGTTCTGGTGAAATCATTGTAGAAGATACTAGTAGCAGGGAAAGGGATATTCTAATTCTGCTTGTGTCTAATCTCTTGCCATTGGCCACTAATTTGTGGATCTTTTTCTGGTGGTATGTTAGTAGGATAGGTGACATCAGAGTGTTTGTAGTCGCTTTGTATAATTATTCTGTTTCTCTTTTTTGCTGTGTATTCCCTTTTATTTTGTGGTCTACCATCTGCTTGTGAATGTGCTTTTATGGTAGGGTAGGGCTGATTAAGGAACTTGATGGATTGGCCAATGTAGAAGACTTAAACCAAACCAGGGAGTTTCTGATGCCCCATTGTTTTTATCAATACAGCGAAGTTATGGACTCTGTATTTTGTGTTATGATTTCTTTTCAAAGTCTGGATACAATACAGATATAAAGGAATTGAATGGATCTGCCATTGATATGCAGTTAGTTCCCGGTGTTTTTGAATGCTTCAAAATTGTTTCAGTAGACAGCTGGAATGAGTTCGGTTTGTATTATTTACTATTATTATAAGTCGGTTTCAGGATTTCCTCCATGCCACTTATGTAGGGGATCTGTTTAGGTTCGTTTAATATGTCATGTGGGTTTGCTGAATTTTGGCGTTATTCATTTCCATTTCAAATATTTGTCGTTATTCATTCCTTTCGAATACCTGTCGTCAGCAATTAAGTTTTGTGTTTTACCATCGCATACAGACATTATATTGTGTCAGGACAAGATCTTTTGAGGAACTAATTGGAGACTGCTATGCAAGATTTGTTGCATTTTGTTTCAAGTAATATTTGGCACTTGCGGATCAGGAAGTTTCTTGTTCAATTATCCTTTGGCTTTTCTACTGCTATTTGGGATCATTTTTTTTCTCGTTACTCAGATTGGTTCTATTTGTTCTTTGGACAAGGGTTGCTATACTTATATGGATGAAAATCATGGATGTTTCCACGATTTAAGCTCTCTCTACAAAGTTGGTTTTGGGTATTATATTGAAATCTCCATATTCTGTTGTGAGGTGAAGCGTTTAAGAGACAATATTTGATGGATCTTTTGGAATGAGCTACGATCAATTTATGTGCTCTGCATATTTTTGTTTCTCTCTTGTGGTTGGTCACAAACTTATGGATCTCATTCCTCGACAGGACAAGGGTCATTTGGAAACTTGATGTTTTCTGCAGTTGCCGAACGGTTAGCACCACTTTTTATTAGTATAATTATTGAGATAACTCTTTTCCTTTTGTCTTGTGGCGCATACCCTTTGTTATGTGGTCTAACAGGTGTCTATGGATATGGATATGATATTGTGGCAAAAAGTTAAAAAGGCTAGTGTTTAATGCTTTTATTCATTTGTAGTGACTTTGGGGTATGATACATTTGGTTTCGAAGTGTTGTACGCACTACATGATGGAATTTGCTTTTGTAGGACAATTTATGTTTGGAATTTGCTTTTGTAGGAAAATGCGTGTTGATAACGGTATACGGGTTTGCTTGATTTCCAAATTTTGTTATGATCTTATTTTACACAGATGTTCAGAGTTATATTTTCTCTTTATTCTGATAGATGGTCTTCTTCTGCGGTAGGATATGGCGTTGGGAATCTAATTGGCACTTTTCTGGCTGGTCAAAATCAGGCAGTCTCTTGTTTCAAATGATATCTATTTATTATTTTGAATTCTTTTAATGGCACTCTTGCCATGACACTACATATGATACTTTGGCGTTAGGACTCATTGCCATGCGTTGGATATCAGCCTTTGGGTTTTGCAGCTGCTGTTTTGGGCTTCATTTTCTTCTTGGGTTAACCAATATTTATCTTGCTACAAGTGTTGCTAAGGGGAGAACTTGGCGGGGTTCAATTTAGGATGTGCTTAAATCAGGCAGTTTCTGTAGTTCAACTTCTTCTTTTCTAGTTCGCTGGTTTTGGATAGTATGTCGGGTTTTACTGTTTTATTGTGCTGTGAAACTGTTTAGGGATACACAGACTGTCTATAGCATGGGGAAAAGCTGTTGAGTACAAGCAACCGGTAGAAGCAAACAACTGCTTTCATATCAAGTTAGGGTCCCTTTTCATATTGGAAGTTAATTGATAGGCTGGCTGCTAATAGTTGTATGTTAGCATAGTTGTCCATGTTTTGTGTGATCTCAAGTTTCATGCAGTTTGGATGGACATCATTCTTAAGATCAAAATGTAGTTGGCGCTGTGGTTCCAGCAGTTGGTAAGAAATCCAAGAAACCTGTGCTAAGTTGTTACTTTCTTCCATCGACGTGACCTGTGCTAAGTTGTTACTTTCTTTCATCGACGTAAAACTGAACATGCCACCTAAGACATGATCTTATACAATACAAGAATATCTTTTTCAATTATTTCCTCTGTACTTTTGTCTGTCAATGTTTCTCCCTTTGTAACTCCTGTTGAGTTTTCTATAATTTGCAATAAAAATTGAAAACTAAATTTTTCGTTGATTTCCCTATCAGTGTTGGTTATTTAGTTTTCTATCCTTCTAATTTTTTCTCATTAAGTCAAATCTTTTTGGATAATATGTATTGCAGGCTTTATGAACTCAATTGCAATGGCCTGACAAACACAAACCATGTACCATCCTTTTCTGTTTACTTTCAGCTTACTCTTGTGGCCTCCCGTTTAATCTGGTTTACCCTCTGGTTTTCTTAATATGTTGCAGACAAGTTAAGGATAAATCTTCGGTAAAAAATGGAAAAGAAATCACTTTTTTAATGTTTATTGAAAGAGCAGTACATAGAATAATATAAAGAAGGATTTTGTCAGATTAATGCTTGATTTCGAAGAACAGAGGTTAGTGGTTGATTTGGCTAAAGTCCGTTTTCATACACTTTTTGGGTATACATCTTTATCTCTAACAAAGTTCGGCCTTGTGATATTTTTTTTCTTTATCTCTTGGTTTGTTTCTGAATCACTGGTTTCTGTTTCTGTTTGCTTTGTAAGTTATAAGATTATATATTGCCATCATTCGGGCGAGGTATTTTGAAGGACTCATCAACTACTGTGGGATGTTAAAATTAGGGAGCCTTTTATTTCAGTTATCTTTTAGTTTTTCTAGTTCGGGCGGGGTAGTTTGAGGAACTCATCAACTTCTATGGGATGTTAAAATCAAAGAGTCTTTTGTTCCAATTATGTTTTAGTTTTTCAAGTGTTATACGGTATCCTTCTGTTTCCTTTGTTATAATCGAACTTTAGGTTGCACTTTTTTGTTGGATCCGTGCAGGTTATTTCAGGGAAGACGGATAATAGTAATTGGTATCTGTGTCTACCTTTTGGAATAAAGTTGGATCTATGTTGGGTTGAATTCTTGTTGTAGGTAAAGGTTAGCAAGTGCCTAAATTTCATTGGCTTTGCAGTATGTTTGTTTGGGTAATTTCTCTCTTTCTAATTCTGCGTATCTCTCTGTCATTTTGTTCTAGCAAGTCACAAATATAAGAGTTTAATTGGCACTTAACGGATCAGGGAGTCTCTTGTTCAATTATCCATCGGCTTTTCTACTGCCATTTTGGGATCATTTTTTTCCTTGTCACTCAGATTGGTCTACTTGTTCTTCGGACAAGGGTTGCTATACTTGTATGGATGAAGATCACGAATGTTTCCACGATTTGAGCTCTCTCTACGAAGTTGGTTTTGGGTATTGTATAATTCTCCATATTCTGTTGTGCGGTGAAGTATTTTAGAGACAATATTTGATGGATCCTTTTTGAACGAGCGACGATCAGTTTATGTTTCTAGATCTAGTTGTTCCTGTGCTTTTTTTGCATATTTTTGTTTCTCTTATGGATTTCATTCCTCGACCAGACAAGGGTTAGCTGCATTTTGGATTAATATAATTATGATGGTCACTATTTTGCTGTGTGTTGTGGTGCATCCCTTTTCGTCTTGTGGTCTAATAGGTGTCTAAGGATATGTTATCGTGGAAGGACAAAGAGGACGGAGGAATAGTAAAAAAGGCTAGTTTCTAGTGGTTGGATTCTTTTGTAGCGAAGTTGGGGTGTGATGTTATTATTTGGTTTTGGAGTCTTGTACGCACCGCTTATGTTTGGAATTTGCTTTTGTAGGAAAATGCGTGTTGATAACGGTATACGGGTTTGCTTGATTTCCAAATTTTGTTATGATCTTATTTTACACAGATGTTCAGAGTTATATTTTCTCTTTATTCTGATAGATGGTCTTCTTCTGCGGTAGGATATGGCGTTGGGAATCTAATTGGCACTTTTCTGGCTGGTCAAAATCAGGCAGTCTCTTGTTTCAAATGATATCTATTTATTATTTTGAATTCTTTTAATGGCACTCTTGCCATGACACTACATATGATACTTTGGCGTTAGGACTCATTGCCATGCGTTGGATATCAGCCTTTGGGTTTTGCAGCTGCTGTTTTGGGCTTCATTTTCTTCTTGGGTTAACCAATATTTATCTTGCTACAAGTGTTGCTAAGGGGAGAACGTGGCGGGGTTCAATTTAGGATGTGCTTAAATCAGGCAGTTTCTGTAGTTCAACTTCTTCTTTTCTAGTTCGCTGGTTTTGGATAGTATGTCGGGTTTTACTGTTTTATTGTGCTGTGAAACTGTTTAGGGATACACAGACTGTGTATAGCATGGGGAAAAGCTGTTCAGTACAAGCAACCGGTAGAAGCAAACAACTGCTTTCATATCAAGTTAGGGTCCCTTTTCATATTGGAAGTTAATTGATAGGCTGGCTGCTCAACTTCGAGTTGATGGGCTGGCTGCTAATAGTTGTATGTTAGCATAGTTGTCCATGTTTTGTGTGATCTCAAGTTTCATGCAGTTTGGATGGACATCATTCTTAAGATCAAAATGTAGTTGGCGCTGTGGTTCCAGCAGTTGGTAAGAAATCCAAGACACCCGTGCTAAGTTGTTACTTTCTTCCATCGACGCGACCTGTGCTAAGTTGTTACTTTCTTTCATCGACGTAAAACTGAACATGCCACCTAAGACATGATCTTATACAATACAAGAATATCTTTTTCAATTATTTCCTCTGTACTTTTGTCTGTCAATGTTTCTCCCTTTGTAACTCCTGTCGAGTTTTCTATAATTTGCAATAAAAATTGAAAACTAAATTTTTCGTTGATTTCCCTATCAGTGTTGGTTATTTAGTTTTCTATCCTTCTAATTTTTTCTCATTAAGTCAAATCTTTTTGGATAATATGTATTGCAGGCTTTATGAACTCAATTGCAATGGCTTGACAAACACAAACCATGTACCATCCTTTTCTGTTTACTTTCAGCTTACTCTTGTGGCCTCCCGTTTAATCTGGTTTACCCTCTGGTTTTCTTAATATGTTGCAGACAAGTTAAGGATAAATCTTCGGTAAAAAATGGAAAAGAAATCACTTTTTTAATGTTTATTGAAAGAGCAGTACATAGAATAATATAAAGAAGGATTTTGTCAGATTAATGCTTGATTTCGAAGAACAGAGGTTAGTGGTTGATTTGGCTAAAGTCCGTTTTCATACACTTTTTGGGTATACATCTTTATCTCTAACAAAGTTCGGCCTTGTGATATTTTTTTTCTTTATCTCTTGGTTTGTTTCTGAATCACTGGTTTCTGTTTCTGT